>JAQPZY010001253.1:0-600000 GCA_029931535.1 Margaritifera margaritifera | reverse complement strand
TCTTTAGAATAACGTTCGTTATGCAACGGGTAAAGGTTTCATAAATATGTGGACTGGGCCTGTTTGGCATCAACTTTTGCAAAGTGTTTTTTTTTTAAAGAGACACTGTTATGTTTGCACGACAACAACTTTTACATCGATGAAAATAACATTCTCTGTTTAAACTGAACAATGTATGCACAAGAAACATCATCTGAACAATATTCAGACATTAGCAATATTGATTTCCATTTTCTACAAACAAATGCATACTGTGAAGGAACAGTTAAGTATTTTTATATGACATTCACTACATCAATAATAATATGTATTGTGTCTTTTTAGGCTTTACTTCATGCTTTGATGGTTATAGGAATCGCTGTATCGTCTACAAATGGTAAGCATTATTGAACAGTGAAACAAATTAACAAACCACGTAATATATTCATTTAGTTTATGCTGTGGTTACTAGTCTTTTATCATTGTCTAAAACAAAAACAAAAAAAAACAACAACAAAAAAATAATTTCTGCAATTATTAGACTGTTGGGCGAGATGGTTAAATTTGGTTTTCCCTTCACATTTTCTTGGCTGAAATTTTACATAAAACATGAGTAGTTATAGGCGGCAATATGGTGAGTTTTAGGACACACTAAGAGGAATCTAACATAGAAGGCTCACTATGGGGGACCTATGATGGGATGGTTTAGAGATTTATGGGAATTGAAACTGGATAGGCTGGTGTAGTCTGTGAAAATGTAACTTCATGTTGTGGCCTGTATGAGGATATATGGGAATTTGACACGGATTTGCTGGTATGGGACCCATGGAAATATTAGCATTACGGATGTCTCTGTGCGGGTCTATGGAGATTTTAACATGACGTGTGTCACTATGATAGTCTACGGAAATGCTATGGGGTCTATGGAAACCTAACATTACCTCTGGGCCGCTATGAGGTCTTAGGAAAATTGAACATTACAGCCTAATTACAGACAAGAACTGGAAAAACGGTAATAATTCCGAAGTATGATTCTGTTTTAAGAGTGTATTTTTAGAACTTGGAAAGTACCGTAGAAATTCCGATTTCTATTCTTATAGACCGATAAGAAGATTGACCTTATTCCAGGAATTCAACTACAACATTGTATCAAGTTTGCCAACAAGGTTTTGTTTATCAATATGTAACAGTAATAAATACTCGCAGAAGTGCATTGTTTTATTTTTCAAGATTATGACAGTTTGGACGTCGAGTGTCTGTATTTGTAAAGAAAATAACAGGTTTATTCGTAGCTGGGTCAAAATCCCCCAGTCAAGGTAACTGCTCGATGTTCCGAAGATTCATTTGTCCGAAGGTTCTTAAGTCCGAACTTTTTTTGTACAAGAACTCTATTTTCCGAATATTTTCGCCCAAAGTTCCATTGTTCCTTAGGTTCGCAAGTTTGAAGAATATAGGGGTCAATTGTTCAAAGGTTCATTCATCCGAGGGTTCATAACTTCGAAGGTTTTGACAACAAAGGGTTCACTAGTCCGAAGGTTCTTTCGTCCGAAGGTATTTAAAAATGGGTTTATTGGTTTGAACTTTCAGTGTTTCCATTCTTTTGATTCCATTTGAATCTTCGGCCTAACCTACCTTCGGGATATTTAACCCTTTTTTTCGGACCAATGAACCTTCGTACCAACGCACCTTTGTACCAACGCACCTTCGAACTACTGAAAATTCGGAAAACTGAACCCTTCTTTCGGAAAAATGAACCTTCCAACTAACGAACCTTTGCACCACTGAACCTTCGAAACATTGAACCCTTCTTCGGACCACTGAACCTTAAGACCATTGCACCCCCCTTTCGGACTGATGACCCTTCGAATCAACGAACCTTCGAAACAGTGAACCTTTCTTTCGTACCATAGAACCCTCGGACCAATGAACATTCGGACTATTGAAATGTAACCCCAGGAAATCCCTGTTTTAGCACTGTTGTTTAGACTTTTAGAGAAAGTATTTCTTCATAAACACACAAATACACTATAAAAAATACACAAACGAAGGAGGTGGCGTCTATATTTTCTTCATGCATCCATATTTGCAATCCTTCTACTGTTTATCCCGTTCTTATCTGTAATTAGGCCGTAATTTTAAATTTCCAAAGAGCCACATGTGTTCCAGACGAAATGTTAAATTCCCATAAGGCCCCATAGTGACCTATCCGTAATGTTAAATTTCTATAGGGCCCCATAAAATTTCCATAAACCCTCATAATTACATCCGTCATGTTAAAATTTCCATGGACCCCCCTCAGGTGGCCGAGTGGCCTAAGGCGATCGCCTTTGCCGATCACTGCCATCTCACCTCTGTCTGCGTGGGTTCGAGTCTCAGGCTCAGCCAATGTGGATATGTGAGAAGGTTTGCCAGTTGCTTCCCGTGGGTCGCTGGTTCTTTCCGGGGGTTTCCCTGGTTCTTCCTCCACCAGATAAAACTGGCCGCCATTTATAGCCTATCATGTGCTGAAAAATGGCGTTAAACCCACAACAACAACAACAACAAAAATGTTCATAACTCCCATCGTGGCATTCGTAATGTTAAAATGTCCAAGGGACCCCATCTCATCCATGTTAAATTTGTTAAATTCCCATACATCCCCATACCATCGGAAATGTTAAGATCCCACCCCCTTGGTATCATAAATCCCCCATATTTTCCCCTATAACTACTAACAATCATGTGCTTGTATACAGGAATATAAGCCATACGGACATTTATATTTTTTCTTCTCATTATTGTGAAAATGATAATTTGTACAATACATTTTATTCAATAGCCTCTACATATATCAAACTGAACTTTTGTCATTGTCAAGCAGCATTATGTTTTTAACATTTAGATGGCAAAAAAGCATACTTTGAAATTAGCTGCCCGATAATTTTCAACAATTCATTCTCGTATGTTAATAACGTATTGCTTCATTGTATTTTTATTTCATACAGGAATGTACTGGGTAAGCAACTCGGCCCCGGACTTATCTGCCGGGACAGGCACGGGTTTTGCTCACACCAGTAAAACACCGGTAAAAACGGATTTTTTTGACGGCCTACCGGCCCACCAATGGTAAAATCGGATTTTTTTGCGGCGGCCCACCGTGATTTGTCCCGGTATGCCCAATGGCCAGTACACCACTGATTTCATATAACACAACCATTGGATTTATAAATCATACTACTGAATTCATTCTTACATTTTGAACAACAATAAAATCAGACATAAATACGTGCTGAAATTAACGCGAATTTTCTGTGAGACGGCCAAAGTTTGAGTTGAATTAATGCCAATTAGTAGTGGGTTACTTAGTTTCTTTATTGAATGAAATTAAAATTTGCTCCTTTGCTTTTTTATATTAATTGTACTTCGAAATAATTTCTGAATGTATGGGGTTCTTTTATAACTCATCTGAACTTTTCAGGGGCACATCTAGAATTGATTCATTCGCAGATGACATTTAATCAGGCCCAAATTTATTGTGAAACTCATGGCGGCCATCTTACGTCTATCCACAACAGATACGAGAACAATGAAGTCAACTCCCTATGTCAGAGAGGTGAGCTTATATATACACAGAGTTTTGAGTAAAATACGTTTCTCAGTACTTATGTAAGTTTATCCAAGTATAAGACAAGGAACAAGCATGGAGAGAAGAAGCAAAAATAGCGAAGAATATTAAAAGCCAGAGGTGTTAGCTGCTTTATAACATTTCATATTTCTTTAAGTGAAATTGTTATCGCAAAAATACTCCACTACCATACTTCCTAAAGTGTGTACATTGAAAATGGTAATATGTTAGCAGATATTCAAACGTTCTTTAAGTTCTTCTAAATATAGAAAAAAATGAACACTGTCGCGGATCCACGTATTTCTTAGTGACAAATTACATATGTTCCTTGAAAAAAAGTTATAGATTTTGAAGAATATAAACTAGGTAATAATCGGAAAAGGTACACAATTAACACTTTTATTAAAAGAGAAAAGAATCTATTTGTTTCAAGTCTGATTAAAAAAATAAGTAAATAAATAAAAAAGAAACAAACAATCAACATAAGTTGCAGGGGCGGATCCAAAGTGGGGAGAAGCTGGAGCACGCCCTTCCCCCTCCCCGCTCCCACAATAAATATTGAGCACAAAACAACTGGAACGTTTCGTAAACTAAGTTTTCTTTACAGTTAAATGGTTAACAGTATGCATTGGAAGCGTTTAAAATGTAAGAGCTTCCAGAGCCTTCGTTCTCTGGGACCCCACTGGGTGTTCCGTCCTATAGACTCTTCGCCAACTTGTTTACGCGCTTCCACTAAATGATACTTAGCGATATTTCTGGATCCGCTCCGAGTTCTAATAAACAGTTGTACTAAACAGACTGCGTTGAAGGGAAAGAATTCCAGGGTATAGGGAGGGAGAAAATGAAATAAATGCTACTGAGGATATCGCAACTTGGAACGAATGGAAGAGGAATTAATAACCACTGATTACATAAAAGTCGAGAAATAGCCTATATTTTAGCCCTCGTTTAACTGGTAGATAATATATCTTCTCCCACAGTTGTAGTGCTTGGTTCCGTGCTTTCAAAACATTCATCCAAAGGAATTTTGGGCTGTCATTAACTAATTTTCAGTATATTCTTTGCCAAACTCTTCTGATGAATTCGTTTTTAATACTGTTTTTTGTTTCCAAAACATGTGACAAATTTTGCATTTCTTCGAAAGAGACGACGAATTCATGTAATTTTCAAAGCCGTGATTAGTTTACAAATGCCATTTTTAATCCACCTAAAGGAATATCTTGTGCTAATATTTTCCTTTTAATGATATCTTTCTTTGAGTTCCAAATCAATAAAAAATTTTTTTATTGAATTTGTGTGTCATCTGACCTACTGGTATGGACACACACACACACACACACACACACACACACACACACACACACACACACACACACACACACACACACACACACACACACACACACACAAAGTGATTTATAATTGGAATCAACAAGGTTTTTATACTGATATTTTTCCTACTGGTGTAAAACCATATAAGTAACATGTTCTTTGCTTTCTGCCATTTATTCTCATAGTTAATTTTTGTCGTATTTTTAAATTAACTGAAAATTCGATGTCTTGTAATATACACTCGTGTGCCGACTGTAATTTTAATATATGATGGCATCTTTCAGCATACAATTTTCTACGAGCAAACCAAACAGATTGTGTTTTGGCAATGTTTATTTTTAAGGCCAGAAAGGATAGCAAAATTGTCTAAAGTTTCTAAAGCCGCATTTAATGAAGATAAGGTACCATTATTAATTAATGTTGTGTCATCTGCAAACTGTGATTTTAAATATTCAGCGCTGTCAATCTTTAACCATTGAACAACTATATAATAATGGGAGAGGATACCATTATAACAGAACTGTGGGAAATATTGTAAGAAATTAAGGATTATTATAAACTTTGCGTTCAGATATAGAAGAAAGCAAAGACTTTAATATTAATATAATTCTGAAAGACATTAATGTACCCAAATTCTATAATCTTCAACCAAATCAATTAGAACGCACAATTACACAAGAAGAAGTTCTTGTATGTTTGAAGAAGATGAATAATAAAAATGAACAGAGTCTGGCATCGGTTTTACTAGTGAATTGTTAAACTTTTGTTATAGATTTTGGAAGCTGTTTAGAAAGGGCGTAGTGATATTGTAAATGTAGCATATAATTCTAATTCTGGTTCCATTGCAAATATAATAGATTTTAGGATTTCAGAATATCAAACATGATTTTTAAAAGGAAGATATATTGGATAAAACAGAAGATTAAAATATGAAATAACATATTCTTAATGAAGAGAAAAATATACCTGAATTATTATTACTTACTGACTTTAAAAAGGCTTTTTATTCTATATTTGTGAGATTTTTGCAACAAGGTCCTTCCTTTTTAATTTTGGTCCAATGATACATTAGTTCTAAAACTTTTATCAAGATATCACTACTGTTGTTCAAAATGGATTTCTTATGAATTTGTTAATGTTTCTAGAGGACGCAGACAAAGTGATCCAATCTCTCCATACCTATTGTTATTGTTAAGAAATTTTAGTTATCGAATTAAAATATATATGATATTCATATTTGGGTAAGCTCTCAGTTATTATACCATATCCATGTTGTCTTGTCTTGCTGCAGTTGGTCACGACTGTTGGATTGGTCTCATTCTAACGGACGAACACATTTACACATGGGTGGACGCGTCGCCCGTTAACTTCTTTAACTGGTATGAAGGTATGTTTCATAATGATATTTTGTATATTATGTTAGAAATATTTTATAAAGTAGTCTAGGAAATACTAAGATGCAAATATGTGTGAATAAAGTATATAGGGTCGTTGTAGAGTCTACAGCTTATTTATACATTGTTGGTTTATATATGATGATTACTTAGCAAAATATTTAGTCAATAATTTCTCATGAAAAATTTTACAGTCAGATTTTACTTATATTGATTACAAACACACAAGAAAAAGTCGTTTAACTTCGAAAGTTTTAGTTAAATATACAAAATATTATTTGAAATAGTTTAGACTATAAGGAAAACATTTTAAAAATACGATATATATAAAGCGTGACTTTCTTTGTAAAGGTACAGTATTTATTTTACTCTGTAAAGGTACTGTATTTATTTTACTCTGTAAAGGTACTGTATTTACTTTACTCTGTAAAGGTACTGTATTTATTTTACTTTGTAAAGGTACTGTATTTATTTTACTCTTAAATACCTTAGGTGAGATGTAAAACTGATGCAAAGGTTTTCACAGAATCTGCATCTCATAGTTCAAGACTTTATATATATATATATATATATATATATATATATATATATATATATATATATATATATATATATTCAAACCTGTGTATAAAGACCACTCAGGGGGCCATCTTCTGAAAGTGATCTTTATTTAGATAAATATGCATTGATTTATGTATAAATGGGACCATCTGAAAGCGATCACTATGAGGTGGTCTTTATATACAGGTACAAATGCATTGAGTTGTGTAATAATGGGACCATGTAAAGGCGGTCTTTATGGGTATATATATATATATATATATATATATATATATATATATATATATATATATATATATATATATATATATTTATATATATATATATATATGACAAGCATATCATTACACTGTTGTATCATCTAAAAACAAGGGAAAACATGACATGCATATCATTACGCTGTTGTATCATGTATGAACAAGAAGGGAAAACATGAGAGGCATATCACTACACTGTTGTACCATCTAGAACAAGGGAAAACATGACAGGCATATCATTACACTGTTGTATCATCACTAATAAACTAGTGTAAGCTATCCTGAGAACTTAAGAGTCCTTAACAGGTACATATAGAGGCGTAAGAATCCGTCAGGAACAACCCTCCCAATTGTCCCCGGGAACGACCAAGAGTTGCTGTCCACCAAGGATTGAGAAACAAAAAAGAGCAAATATGATTTTGCAAAAATTTTAACTAAAAGTCAAAGGTCATGAAAATGGCACGAATTATGAAATACAATAATGAAATTGAATATATACATAAAATTAATACTTAATATCTGACAATGTATGTTGAGGTGATAATAACAAGTTTACAGAAGAATCGTTTTTAAGTAGAACTGCAACATTCAAAATTGTACACCGTCTCTTTAGTCCTCGAAGTCCCAAAAAATGTTTCATATACATAGTGACTTTTGCTTTCTCTATCATGGAATTTATTAAATGATTTTCACAACTAGAAGTTCCGTTGATCGTTTTAATTTTAACAGTATTTTTTGAAGATTAAATTTCTGTTTTCTCGAGTGATTATAGAGATGTTTATCAAAAGTTAAAATGTCTATAAGCTATAATATGAAGACAGCTGATAAAGAATCTAGACAATTATTTATTTAGAATGTTAAATTAATACCTGTATCAAATTAATTTTTTTTTATTTTCTCGATCCAGGAACTTGGTTCCCTTTGCTCATTTGGAAGACATAAAAGATCTACTAATTCCCCTATGAGTTTCATGGAAATGTATTTGCATTTCTCCTGCTTTTTAAGATATGAAACAATTGTTTCTTGATGTTTGAAAGGGGCAGATTAATGTTTTTCTTGGTTCGCACCTTTTTTTTAGACGACTATGTAAGACCATACTTTTGCAACGTCCAAAACTTGAAAATAATCAAACATTACTTTCAGATACCCAATTTCAAATTAGTACAAAAGAAAACAATAAACATATTATTTATTCAAATACCTTAGAGTTGATTTGAGTGGAGCTCATTTAAAATGCAACAATAACTTTAAAATAAATGACTGATGACAGAAACTTTGCAGAACAAGACAAATATAAATTTTTTTGACATATTTATTACGATTTCGAAGTCCATTTTCTTATTTTTTAAAAATCAATTGTGGGACAAAACAGAAATACGCTGATTTGAAAAATGGCTAACCAAACAATCTACCTTCACATTCCACAAACAAGAGAGAAAAAGTTGTCCATACAAAAGGGTTTATGTTAGTCACGTGGGTGGCCATTGCCAGACAGACATTTTTGACATGCAGCATATAAAAAATTCAACAATGGATAAAAATACATTTTGACAGTGATAGATGCCTTCATGAAATACGCATGGGCTAAGAAAGTGAAAACGAAAAAGGGAGACGACATACAAGACGCTGTCAGAGAAATCTTATAATGAGCGTAAACTAGAAAAGACAATGTTCGATGGAGAGAAATAGTTCTGTAAAAGGCAAGGTTAAGGATTTATTGGAGAAAGAAAATATCAAATACTTTTCCACTTACTCAGGCAAAACGGGTCTGTAGTGAAGAGGTTTAAAAGAAATTGTAAAACCATAACGTGGAAGTATTTTACTTAGAACGAAATTAGAAAATGAATAGATGAATTGCCTAAACCAATAAATGGATATAACAACTTTATCGCAGGTCAATAGACATGACTCCGATTGAAGCCAGAACGGAAGAAAATAGTTATAAAGTATGAATCAACTTTGTTTATCTGACAACTGGTACATTTGGGACGCCAAATATAAAATAGCTGAGAATGTTAGGATCTCAAAATATAAACCTGTTTTTGCAAAAGGCTGTCTTGCCAATATTACGGAAGAGATTTTTTTTAAATCAGACAGGTAAGTTAAGGTGACTCTGCTGGGTCTAAATTTGAAAACTTAGAGGGAGAGAATATTGAGGGGATAGTTTTCGAAGAGGAGTTATCTCTATGCAACAAAGAAGATCAACTGTTCAATTTTTAAAAAAATTAAGACGAAAAAAATGAACGGTATAAAATATGTGCAGTAAAATAGAAAGGATATGATAATTCTTTTAATAGTCGTGAGCCCGATGAAAATATTATGTCTCTAAAATAAATGTAACATATAATATTGGTTACTCCGAAATTAAAAAAAGAACCTAAGAATACAATCAAAACAAATTATACTGAAGGACAGATTGTGCGTTGTCATCATTCCGTTGAAACAATCTCAAGATGCCTGCTGTTATTGTATCACAATTTTAGACGATAATGCAATTTCCATCATCACCAATAAGACTGGATATTTCTGCTCATAAATTTTCAAGCAGAAAATGAAAGTCTTGGGAAAGAACAGTATAAACATTGTAGAAGAAAACGGGCTTAGGATATTACCAATGAGTCTACCACCTTGTAAACACATGGATATTCCAACCTCTTTGAAAGTATATTTCTTTTGCTTTCTGTTAACTCTGTACCTATGCAGCATCATAATGTAAACTAGCTATTAGCTAATTATGTCACCCTGGATAAATAAAGGATATCATTATTATTATTATTATTATTATTATTATTATTATTAGTAGTAGTAGTAGTAGTAGTAGTAGTAGTAGTAGTAGTAGTAGTAGTAGTATCTCATCTCTCATAACCACGGATACTACATTATTTTACTCAATCTCTTTTTTCATAGACTTTTTACCTTTGGAGTAAAAGACAGCTAAAAATCTAACATTCTTACTCATGTCCTTTGCGACAGAATTGTATTTTTTTGCTATTACCCTCACATATATTCCCTAATGTCTACCACTGAACGGTAACTTTGCTAGATTGCTTGTTTTCTTTTTTACATCTTCAATGTTGGCATAGTCTTCTATCAGAAAAAGTATTAGTTCCCTGGAAAACAATAATAAATAATTCTCACAATCTATCAACTTTTTCACCAGGATCTATTACAATTTCATTGTGGTCTCTAAAAAATCCTTTTTTACTGTAAGTCTAGTTGTACATAAATGTTTAACAGACAATAACCACAAAGTTCAAGAAGGTCTTGCATACCGTTTCAGTCAAATCTAGTGCAAACTTGGTCTTTTCACAATTTGTAACACCGGATATAATTATATTATGCTGTTCTTTCGAATACATTCTACCACCTTTTTTTTTTAGCTAACACTGTTTAAATGTTAGATCAAAGGTCAATGTCTGTATCAAAACTGTATTGGTTTCACTCGCTGTCATCAATGAGTTACCTAAGTCTGTTGTTGTTAGTCTCAAGAACTTCATCCCATATTATTTGGTTGTGGTTCAATTTACGACGGTTCTTGTGTATTGAATAGTTTTATAGATGTGGCTAAATTATACATAGAAACAATCGTTTCTAAGCAAGGAGTAGTTCATGTTTTGTTCGCGGTATCTGATTGGCACAAAATTAGTAAACAACATATATACCTTAAGAACCAGACCAACATTCTTTCTATTTATTTCATTTCCATTTAACTTGTTCTGTATCTAGTACACCAATATGTAGTTCTTTATGTTATAGTTGTCTGTTAAAGTTTAATAAATGTAGAAGAAGTTATACTCTGTTATGTTAGCCCTTGCATCTGTAATATCCTTAATTATTTCATCAGGAAATTACTTCTTTTGCAGTTGTCTTATTACGTGTTTCAAGTGAATTAATTTGCTGTTGACTTCTTATGTTTTGTCCATTAATGTTCTTCTTCCTTCGGGTTTTGTGATAATTTCAAAGTCACAAAAGGCATACTATTTTATAATTTCTTGCTCAACTGCGCAATTCTTATTACATCTGACACACTCACAAACCACCATACCTGAATCCCAGTCATCTAAAATCTCAAATTGATCAATGCTTGGAGATCTATTTATTAAAGTGGTAATGTTTAAAACAGGATGTGTTCTTTTGGTTGTTCTGAATATTTATCGGAGCATAATACACAAAATAAATATATGCATTTTGTGTGCATCTACGTTATGTTTTCTGTTTATCTGCAGGTGTATGTCTCGTTGAATATTAGCTAATGTATTACCTGTACCATGGAATATATTATCATATGTACTACCCAAATGAAGCAAAATGGAATAGTGATCGGTATAGAACTTGTTAAAATTCACATTGCTAAGTTCTTTTTTTTTTTTTTTTTTTTTTTTTGTTCATTAAATAAAGACTTCGCTGTTTCTATCAACTGTTGCTTTAATTTATAGCCTTGAGAATAAAACACTGTCAGTATTTCGAATTCAGGTGGTATTTTTATTTCTTTTCGTAAATAAGAAAATGGATAGCTTCTGCATCAGGTTTTTTGTGCATTAGCTGCTCCTGAACTCAACCTTTTTTAATTTTCATTCCATTTATAACACTTTATTTTCTGTTTAGTTGTTCCTACTGATGCTTGTAACCACAAATCTCGGAACGCTGTGAAAATGCCGTAGTTATACAGCTTTTAAATATGACACTATCATAAGAAATGGTAGTGTCTTTAACAAGCATTCTTCACAAATGATTTACCATAACATTCTTAGCATCTCCTTTAACCTTTACATCAAGCGATATGAAAGTAATCCAGGAACAATTATAACATTTATTCCCAACCTGTGCATTACCACATGCACATTGTTCAAGTTTAATACTACTTGGAATGTGTGTAACATTATGATGTGTATGATGTGTTGGATTAATACATTTACACCCTGTGGTGTTCTCTTGTTTGTGATGAGTTATGTATTTTCCATATGTTGCCATTTTTGTATGCTATTTAATATCCACAAGAACTAGCGAACTTTTAAAGATACTTATATGCAACATAAACACTGGCACCCATTACAGTGGAATACAAAAATAAAAAGTTACTCATAAGTTACCTGCTTACCAGAAGGATGGTAAAAAATCATTAAGTTTAGGCTGCATAGATTTCTCTAAAACAGCATCAAGATGAATAGAAAGAGAGAAAGAGAGAGAGAGAGAGAGAGAGAGAGAGAGAGAGAGAGAGAGAGAGAGAGAGAGAGAGAGAGAGAGAGAACAAAACCATCATCCAAATTATTCAACATCAGGGTAACCAGACATTGTTCTCTCGATCTTTCATACAGGTAGCTGAGTGACTTTGATCTGTTCTCTTTGAACTCAGTGTCTGTTTTAGTACTGGTGTCTGTTTAAATTTAACGAAAGTTATCGTTTTCCTCCGTGTGCTTTTCAAGAATGTAAATGTAATTATATTCCTTAGGGCCACAAGTATTAATTTTTAAATTACGCTTTTTATTGCTTACACTATTATTTACATAATTATTGTGTCTGGTAGTTTGCATCTCATATGCTAGCAAGTAGTCGGTTGTAAACTGGCTCAATGAAATCGGAATAAGCAACTTAAAGATTTCCTCCAATCCCATGAGGTATCTTCTATGAAAGTATGATGTAACTAGCTGTAAGAGCTAAGTTAGCCATTGCATGGTAAACAGTGATATTTATTTGAACCTGTATCAGTTTGCGCTGCTCTCACGTGTTTCATTGATCCCGTTGTAACCTATCTATATTGGCTTTTTAAACTTTGTTGTGAACGTTTTCCAATTTGTTGATCAAGATCAGCTCTAAGTGGATCTCTCTTTTCTGGTAATTTGTCAACCTTAGGCGTTTCTTCGGGTTTGTTTTCACCATCTTCCATTTATTTGCCACAAATGTTTCGGGTGAATGTAGACATGATTTTAGGGTTAATTGCTAATTATTCAAGACCATATTTAAACTAAACTTTTTCTGCTCAACTCGTCTTAAAAGTATGTTGAAAGAAGACAGTAGTAATTTTGGGTAGTAAAAATTTATATTGAAACAATAGTAAAATACAAATGGGTACCAGGAATGCTCAAGATGCGACGAAGATAAAGACATAACTAAGGACATCAGTTCGTGTTATTGGAAACTTTATTACCGGGCATAGATGACACATTAGAGAAATAAAAATAAAGACTATTTTAAAACTTAGCAACAAGAGAATAGACAAAACTTAAATGAGTACATGAGTGAATCCAAAAAACAAAGATACCACGATAATTAAAATTTCAAATTAATTCAGTTGATAAGGGTTACAATTTTACAAGCGATAAAACAAATTATAAAGACAGATGCGATATTGAAAATTGTCGGTGTTCAGTCTGTTGCTTTCTACAACAGATTGTTCAACTTTACAAAATAGATAGTATTACTACGTGTACTTCATTTGACCTATCTGATCCAGAACAGCAGATAAAATGCTTTCACTGGTCAAACATTCGTAGATGAAAGCTAGTAATAACAGGTCTGAAATTGACAAAATACCATTAATAAGAGAAATACAATAAACTAGTAAAACAAGTCAACATTTTCAAATCTGATCTTTATTATTAATGAGATTTTGAATCGCATGTATTGGTCTGTATTATATCTTCATGTGTTTTCCTGAAACGTTCAAGCATGTTGTAAGCATACACTTCTGTAATAGCAAAACTTGTTATAGTCAGGGCCAAAGGAAAAAATGCATTCATTCCAGGGCATTCAGAACACATTTATTTGCTATTATTTTCAGTGTTTTGTTTTTCGACGTTCTGTTCTTTAACGTTATGTTTTTTTTCCTCTCTTGACTCTCTAAACGTATTGTGTTAAAATGTAATCAACCTAGCACACTTGGCAGTAGAAATAATCCCATTCTAAATGATATACCCAATAAAGTATATAATGCCATTTGCTGTCATGTGATATTGTTTTTTTAAAATCTGTCTGTAATTTATTTTCGTCATCAATTGGTAGACATGTACTCATCAGAGATGTTACTGCTAGTATGACAACAGCTGACAATAACTTGGATATTATAGCTGATCATTGATAAACATCTCATAGGTTTTCTTGATTTTTCCGTCCATTTTTTCAACTTCTTGTCAGTTAAAATTTCCCCCAGTTATTTCCTTGTATATACCATTTGCTATAGTACTTTTTAATTTATGTTTGTATTCTTCTTCTATTATCCATTTGAATAGTGTAAAAACGACAGAAGGAGGAGTATATTTTGAAGATTCTGATGTGTCAAATAATCACATGTTTGATACTTATGATGACCAAACTCAGGATGTAGCAATTGAAAATCATCTCACAGATAATAATTTATCTAATGAGGGATTTGAAACTCCTCAACAACTTAGACTTACAAATTTTAATGCTAGTCAAATATTACAAATATGTAAGGAAAGATAACAATTATGATGTGAGTAAAGAATTCATCAACAAAACAGATGGTGTCATAGATGTTTTATTTTGAATTTTGAGTACCAAATATGTGTATCGCATAAGATTTGGTGCATTGATTTCATCTCGCTATTCCTTCTTCTGTTATAACATTACTAACTTTTAAAAAAAATATCCAAATATATATATAATTTAGTTAGTTGGCGAGATAGTTAGTTAGTTGGTTAGATAGGTAAATATCAATATATAGATAGAAGAGAACGTACTGAAGGTTGTGCGTTAAACATTACTTGCATACACTGAAAAATACAGCAAGCTGCTGTGCCTGTCAGAGCTAGTAGCAACTAATTTTGAGTTCTGACCAATGAATCTTCCAGGCCACACGGAATGGACGTACACTAAGGGACAATGTGTGAAGATGCTTAGTGTATCACATGTTGGTGTTTGGACCAATCACAGTTGTACTGCTAATGACACCAAAGCGTTCGCCGTCTGCAATTTCACCGGGGCCGTAGTGACAACTCTAACTACCCCGGGGACGATGCCCTCACCAGCTTTCAACCAGTCGCAAGTACCAGGAGTAAATACCCCCCAGGGTAATTGGCTGTGAATTATCTGATGATAATTATATACTAGGTTCTTTAAATTTTCGTTTTTTTTTTTTTAAATACAGTATGGAAAGCTATAACCTTTGTTGAAAAGACAGTTTATCGTTCTTTGGAAAACAAATTAGTTCGTGTATACATTTACACAACGTATGCAATTATTTCTTCCGGTATTTCGTAACATACAAAGATATGTAGCTCTGTGCATCATCATGACATTTTCAAGCATGACTTGGTAATAGTAACAGACTCGTCTAACCTTTACAAATGGCAAAATATGTATGGAGAATTGATATATGTCAAGAACAAGTGAGGGACACTCTAAACATATAAACTGCGTACAATTTTTCCACATCTGATGTTCTCAAATTTAAAAACAAAATGTATGCCATTAGAGGTTTACTAGTGGCATATAAGCGTCCATGGCTGCATTCTTCCATAAATCTCTGTACAGGGCTAAGATACTACTTGGAGTGAAAGAATACGAAAGAGGAGTGATCGTGATTCCGTTCAATAAGAAAACTAGAATAATACATGAAAGTACTCAGTTTTCAAAATGTGAAATGGACATAGACAAACGGTAATGGTAATAATAGACTCTAGAAACGATGATAAGAAATACATTTAGTCCAATAATTATTTTTGCAATGTTTGCTAAGTTTTCATCTATTAATTTTTCCTGAATGAGTTTTCAAACGTTTAGAAAGAAGTAAGAGACATTATGCAGATTTGATTGCCATTAAATAAATTGGCAGTACAAGTCTGAGTGACAGTTTAAGTATTTTTACTTCAAACAGTCTTCGCTTTTTTATACGACTAGTACCTATGGGTGCAGGAAATCCCCACAAGCTGTTAATTGACAGTGACAAGAAACATTTCATGATGAACGGGCAACGAGTGTTCCTATCCGGAATCAACCAAGCATGGGTGTCTTATGCATACGATTTTGGCAACGGTCAATATCAGTACCGTCGTGACGTGTATGAAAAGGTCATCCGAGAAATGCACGAGAGCGGAGGAAATTCCATCCGTAAGTATGTGAAACACCTGCTTCAAATTTTCCCGTTGGGCAAATAATTTAATTGTCTTTTTTTCTTGAATTGATCTTTTTAGAAAATAAGCATGAAGCAGATTTTGCCTAAATTAAAGGTCGAGACATTTTAGTTAATTGAAGAAAAAAAAAAAAAAAAAAAAAAACGAAAAATTAAAAGAAAACTATCGAGGACAAGGTTGGTGTTGTAGAATATTGCAAGTCTGGAGATACCCGGAATTCACGAAAAAAAACAAACAAACTGCTGGATATATCAACAATGACTTATATGCGACAACACATGCACTTCGCTGTTGTCAAAATTTGAAATCTTCAAATTCAAGCTTACTGACATAAACTAAACAGCGACATATTGTCAACAAACTTTTTGAAGATTAAGACAGAATGAAAGGTACTTGACAAACACTCATTGCACTCTGGAATGTCAGCCAGACCAAATCTGCGGAGGTTTCAAACAAGGTAGAATTATGTTGCTTTGTGGATTGGTCGTAAATATATATATATATATATATATATATATATATATATATATATATATATATATATATATATATATATATATATATATATATATATATATATATTAAGAATTGTTGGTTAAATTATACAATTGTTTTGTCCTACTCTTCTAACGTTGATATTATCTTTAAGGCCGTCCTTACTAATCAGTTTAATGTACATTGCATACATAGTCTCACAATACAAGAAATAAAAGATTGGCGATACTAGATCCGTTGAATACATAGTCTCACAATACAAGAAATAAAAGATTGGCGATACTAGATCCGTTGAATACATAGTCTCACAATACAAGAAATAAAAGATTGGCGATACTAGATCCGTTGAATACATAGTCTCACAATACAAGAAATAAAAGATTGGCGATACTAGATCCGTTGAAAGAAAATGAACTAAAATCAGCTACCTGATACCATTTGACAGGTAGTTGCTTGTCTATGCAATGTCAATTTTGCAGATCTTACTATTGAAACTGAAGCCTAATTTTATTTTTATTTCAAGGAGTATGGATACATATAGAAGGCGAAACGTCTCCACAGTTTGACGGCAATGGTTTCGTCACGGGACTTGACAAGGACGGAACGTTTATCAGTGATATGCGGCAGTACATTCGGTTTGCTGCTCAGCACGGAATCTTGGTCTTCCCAACGCTTTGGAATGCAGCTGTCAAGCAGAATTACCACTACCGCATTGATGGTACATGTTTTAGTTCCATTTTTAGGGAGATCTAATGTAACAACTACAAGTTCATTGAACTAGTTCATCTATCATCGTAAATTAAAATCTGGAGCGTAGCATTTCGGGTGAAAAACAGCATGTACCAAATAGAGTGATCTGTAATGATTGCCTTAAATAGAATTAACATAACTTTTAATTATTACCAGCATTGCTTTCTGCAATAAATCCGGTTCGCCTTGTCATCCTCTGTAAACGTGAAGAGGCTTATTTCAATAGATTTTTTAAAAATCTCTTTTGCGTTGATGCTGCTTTCATACAATTAAAATAAGTAACCATGTGCGTAGATAGATAGACCATGATTGAGTATTGGGGAGTAAATGCTGCTTATATTAAAAAGACAATACACTAATATGTGCATGCTTTAGCAATATAATAAAAAGCTGAATTGATGAAATTAGTGGTGTTGTACAGTTTAACTGGTTGACTGATAAGTGTAACACCATAATCGTCTATTGAATTCTTGTAGCCGTTTTGCTTATTTAGTGTTAAGGTTTAACCTTTAAGTGTTAACCTTTAAGGTTTGATTAAGGATGATGCCAAACTTCAGTCTTACATTAACAACGCCCTCATCCCCATGGTGACGGCCTTGAAGGACGAACCGGGGCTCGGGGGTTGGGACATAACTAACGAACCAGGAGGAGAGCTGATCCCTGGTGAGATGAACCAAGACCCTTGCTTCGATAGCCGCTTTTTGGAAAACAGCGGAGCGGGTTGGGCAGGAAGGCTGTACACAATCCAAGAATATCTCAGGTCCTTATTGTTCTTCTTTTTCTTTCAAATACCGGCAAAAATTATATCCAAGGTGTGCAAATGTAGGTTGTCCGTTAACCTTCACATCAATGGGAAAAAAATTAATGTACTCTCTCAGAAGGGTTAGCAACAAGAGAATCGCAGGTACTGTATCACTTCCTTGGTGGCGACAGTGATGGCGGTGGCTTCAGTAATGTCGGGTATTTGTGTTAGTTTTAAACGTCATATAACTTATCTTGTAGCTCTGTTCTCAGACTAAATATCTTTGTGTGAACCCTTTAGTAAGTTTTATCGTTTTAGTGGAATGGATAAACCAAAGAGACGACTTCTAGCCTTTTTCATCTGATGCTGTTTTATCGTTGTCACCACGCTTTTCGAAGAATATGTATAGACCACAGTGGTGATGCATATTAGGCGTGCGTGCATAATGAGACTCTTCCTACACCGCTTAAATGGAATACATTTTCGTGGATTAAGCATTAGAAAATTTAGTACAAACTATTCAGGGATGATTATCCAAATGACCTACGTTAATTACATCCCATTGATAAGTAGTCTAGCAAAAGTTATCCAGCATCAAATCGCATTGTATAGATATGCTGATACTGTCTACTACATCAATTGTAAACAATAATGGGCGTGTCAGCAGCGGTAAACAGCCATTGGAGAAGCTCGTGCCACGACAAATACAAAAAGTCTGATTATTAAACATTTTTGCCTGGAAACCGTATAATATTTTTTTATTTCAAACTTATAACTCAAATAGAAGCCGTAACTGAGAAAGTCTCAGTACAACACTTACATTCCTAATGCTTCAAATCTACTTAGCTCACTCGTCCGAAGGACATGCAAGCTTTAGGCATGGTTTTGTGTCTGTCGTCCGTCCGTCCCCTTGTGCTTTTTAATTTTGTCTCAAACTTCAATGGGTCAGTTTTGGATCAAACCTTGCAGGAATGTTCCTTATGGAATGCTCTTCCAACAGTTTGGCTTCCATAGCAACAATATGGAACACATATTTTCAACTTCTTCAGAACGGTTGATCCAATATTGATCAGTCTTGGTAGGAATCTTTATCAGGACATGCTGTTCCAAGATTATGCTCATAGTGGCTCCATTATTGACGATGTGACTTCCATTGGAACCATATGGAAAACCTGTTTTCAACTTCTCGAGAACGGCTGAGCCTATTTTGAAGAAACTTGATAAGAATGTTTCTTAGGACATGCTCTGTAAAAAATTTGGCCAGATTGGTTCTCACAGCAATGGTGTGACTTCCATAACAACCATCAGAAAAATATTTTTTTCAACTTTTATTAATCAAACTTGGCAGGAATGTTTGTTACGACATGCTCTATCAAAATTGTGTCCGGCAGTGGCTTGCTTAACAACTATGTGGAACACTTTGTTTCAACTTCTTCTTGCTAGCGGTAAGGTCAATTTGGATCAAAATTGGGAGACATTTTTATTAAGACATTCTTTATCAATCTTCTGTTCCGGACTGCTTCCCTAGCAATGGGGTGGCTTCCATGACAGCCATATGGAAAACCCACTTTCGACTTCTTCAGAACTGCTGAGCCAGTTTTTATCAAACCTTTTTTGTTGCTGGAATGTTTTGTATGATACGTTCCAACCAAATTGTGTCCAGGAAAGCTCCCATAGCAAAGGCGTGGCTTCCTTAGCATCCAGGTGGAAAACCTAATTTCATCTTCTTGTCTATAACAGCTGAGCCAATTGTGATCAGCCATGGTATGACTGTTTCACAACATGCGCTATATAAAACAGATTTTAGGATTGCTCCCCTGGTAAAGGTGTGGCTACCGTAAAAACCATTTGGAAAACTTATTTTTAAACTCTTCTCCAGAACGGCTGAGCCATTCAGATCAAACTTAGTTGGAATATATCTTAGGTTATGCTCTATCAGATGTTTGCGCATGGTGGCTCCCCTAGCAACGGTGTGGCTACCATACAACTGTATAAATAAATACTTTTGAAAGATGATAGTATTTAAAAGGCAGTTATGAGCACATGGTCATGATGCCCCATTGCCCAGTCTTGCTTTTTGGTGTAGAATCTTCGCAGACCTTAAGCCTCAGGGTCATGGACTCAGTCAGGTTCACTCGGATCCGGCTTCAGATAATTGTCTGGGATTTTTGCTAACGAAAAGCTCAGTCGGTCATTGTGGAATAATATCCCTCGCGCTCATATCCGTCATTAAATACTACTGTATAGAGGGGCAACCATTTTATGTTGTCTATATATCAGATTACACAAAAGCTCTAAATGGAGGTCAACCATTTTTTTTCATCCTTTATATCAGTTTACACAAAACTTCTAGCCATTTTTTGTCTTCTCTATATCAATTTACACAAAATCTCTAAATGAGATGCAAGTCATTTTATGTCTTCTATATATCAATTTACACAAAATCTCTAAATGAGATGCAAGCTATTTTTTGTCTTCTATATATCAATTTACACAAAATCTCTAAATGAGATGCAAGTCATTTTATGTCTTCTATATATCAATTTACACAAAATCTCTAAATGAGATGCAAGTCATTTTATGTCTTCTATATATCAATTTACACAAAATCTCTAAATGAAATGCAAGCCATTTTTTGTCTTCTATATATCAGTTTTACATAATTATTCTACTCGAAGAAACCATTTAATATTACAATGGATTTGAAAGCTATCTTGGAATCATATGTGAAAGCGCATACAATAAAGCCGAGGTTTCCAGAATCGTACCCAATCATGCCAACCACAATGGGCGGGCTCCGAGTTGGCTACTGTTCTTGGAATCTGTCTTTTTGCAACACCCGAAGACGTAGCCAGAAGAAAACTTAGCATACAACAATCGTATACAACTCTGCCTTGCCTTTGGAGAACATTATTTGAGCCAGTTATAAAAAGATACATTAAAATCACCACGAATAGCAGCGTTGTTGGCAGCGATATCTGCATTCAAACTATAGTTGGTTTTAGATACAGTCCCGATGGCCACATTGTTGACAACAATACAATTCTGCTGCTAGAATTTAAGTGTCCATTTAGCAGAGATGTTAACAAGCTGCCAGAGTGAGTACTATTTTCTACAAGTATTATCAGGTTTAGAAGTTTCCGTTGTTGCTTCGTACGGTCTGCCTGTGGACACAATACTTCGTAAGTGTTCTTTGGATCAATTGTGATTTTACCCAGAATACGACAAAAATGTTCATAGCAGAGATTACGATAGGTACACTAAAAATCCAATCGCAATAGGCATCATAGGATTCTTTGGCAACCACGACAACTTTTTGATCTTGGCGAATCTATTGAAGAAGAATTGTCCTCGTTTTGAAGAAAGACCTACACAGACAACACGATTACACCATTGCAGACATTCAAGTCAAGCCTGAGTGCATTTTTTATGCGAATGATGATATCACTATAAAGTGTCCAAACAAGAAGCTGGTTGCTGTGTTACCGTGGAAAATATTCAAAATTACCTACAACTATTTTGTCCGCAAACCTGGCTATGGCAAAACAATCAAGAGTGCCATATAAAAAATGCGAATTAGAGACAATAAAATAGTATATTATAAAGTTTGACTTTGACTCAAGACGAAGAATGGCTGCATATGAGATCGCAGATGACGCCACAGTAAAATTTCCACCAGGCTGGAACATAGAAGATGTCCAAATAATAACTTAAGAAATTAGAACACTAAATAGCGCCTACAAATTTGTCAATGATGCTCTAAAGATGATTTATCAAGTATCAAAAGAAAATCCAGAACACTTTGACTTTTACGCGAATATCGCCATAGAATTACAAAAATCCAGATGTATGCTAGGAGAAGAATACAGCAAACCTGGCGGCAAAATATCTTTCTATGACGTTGTCAAAACTAGGTTTGATGGCACCAAACTTTAAACTAAATTATAGATATAATGTATGCAGAAGCAACCATAGCTGCCTACAAAGAAGCTCCTTGCGCTTACTTACCGTCTAAACTCAATTTTTATGATCTCAAAAAGCCAATGACGGTCAATTTCGCCTGTGGATTTGTAAGCGACGTCCTTGACATCACTTGGAATCTGATGGAAAAAATAATGACCACTTTGACTGCTATACAAGCTCTGATTCTTCTAGAGAATGAATACGACAGACTTGAGAATGAATACGACAGACTTGAGAATGAATACGACAGACTTGAGAATGAATACGACAGACTTGAGAATTAATACGACAGACTTGTGGTCGAGGTACTGTGTACCTTAATTAACCTCTAATGCGTGCCCACACAAGCGTCTTTTTTTCCCCTCTGATATTGTTTTGCATAACTTTTTTCGTATTTACTCAGGCACATTGGACTAAAATCTACCATGATGTTATCTTTGATCCGGAATTCTTTGACTAAATCAACTATGTTAAATCTTTCTCGCATGAGTTAGGTGCCTCTGGAGCGCCTGCAAAGTTGGCCACTTGATGTTTTTGTTTCTGCCGTTCCAAGTATTCTAATCATGTCTATTCTACCATCATGTTTTGCGTCAAGATAAGCAATTGCGCCACAAGTTCATTAGCATCATACACGCGCTTGTGGTGGTATTTAACAATAAGATAATAAGCCTCAATGGTCTTTTGCAGTACAGGCGACAATTCAGCGTTTAATTTGTTTTTTTTTATCAGGTTGGGAAGGTATTTTTGCAGTTTCTGAAGATTATTCTCGTGTGGCGTCATGTCAAATGTGCAAGTGAAAAAGTAATCTGTTATCACCATACTTAGATGCGGCGCGTTGACAAAGTGCCTGCTGGGTATCTCCATTATTTTGCCATTAAACGCAGCAGGAACCAGTTTGTCTTCAGTCGTTAGGTCTCCGACGTGCTATAGAGCTGCAGCAAGAATATTAGCTTCGTATTCGTCTTAATATTTGTATTTGATGTGGTAATAAACTTCAGCAATCTGTTTTACGATCTCTGGAAGATCATCTTGCTGTGACGGCTGTGGCTGTGGTTGCTCTGGAGGAATCTTTGCTTCAGGCTGCGGATCATCAAGAAGATCTTTTTCACCGTCTTTTTTATCAGACAACTCCATCACTTCCAGAATCGTTTCTGAGTCATCATAATCCAAACCAAGCGCTTTGTAAAAATACCGCTTGTCGATTTTTTCCAGAAGTCTTTCTTGTTTTTTAAAGTTTTTTTGCGAGATTTGATCGTACATGCATGTGTAGTCATCATTGTAATATTTTGTTTCTTTTTCGCTACATTTTTTTTTGTTGCGTTTATTTGTTTGGTTAGATTCACTGTTTCTAAGTTATCCATATTCAGCTCGTTTACTATGTTATTAAAGAGCACTCCTATGTTTTTAGCGATGCTGGCTGATTCCTTGTCATTGCAGAACTTTTGTCGCTTGTCATCTTTGTCCAGCCCTGTCCCGAAACTGTGGCGTTCTCATGTGAGTTACAGAAAAAGATTGCGCATGCAATCCTCTATTTTTACGCCTTCTGAGTCCGCCAAAAACTTGTATATAGTTGTTTGTTTTCGCCTATATTGTCATAATACGTCGTAGCTCTCGCGTCATCAAAAAGCATACCCTGATATTTCTTTCAAGCAACAACGTGTTGAGTTCGCGCGCAATTCTTACGATTTCTGACATGACATATACATAACGATGACAACAAACTAGAGTAAACAGCTGAAAATAAGATAAACCAGGATTTACTGGCTCGGCGCAAAGGCAAGCAAGACGAAATATGTTATATTTTGCCGTGCTAGGACTAATAAAAAATTCAAGCAGGTTAGATACAAGAGTAGTCGTGCTCGTGTGCAAAGTAGTCATGAGCGTGTAAACAGTAGTTGATCCAGATACGCTAACCGTTTGCGCTTCATGTTTCCAGCTGGTAATGCGTTCACCATTTGTACGACCCCGCAATTGAAATTTCCAGATGCTAACTTCGACAGGACATTGTATCTGAATCCAATAATTTAAATATTCGCCAGCAGTCGCCCACTCGTTAATAGCGCTAGATTTAGTCAAATGATTAGCAAACACGCAAAATGCTCGGTACTTTGTATTATACTCTGATGATGTAGATGCGATAAAGCCGTTTCGGTTGCCTGTGTTTGCATTTAGCGATGGAATAAACCCAACGTTGCTTTTTACTCGCCTGGTCATTACAAATTCTGTTGTGGTCGTTTCTGTGAGATCCACTGCGGACGACATTTTCAGGTTTTTGATGGGATTATTTTGGGCGTTTATCAGTCCATAACTATTACTTACATCTACAGAAAATAAGGTTCCATAGTCAACACAAAACAATGAAATCCACCAGGAGATCGAACTGTGATTGGAGAATACATTCTATTAGTGTTTTTTATCGCAATATATTTCGGCTGCGGAAGAAAATCTAAAAGTGGTTGCAGTGATATTATCCATTTTCTCCTTGACACCAAGATTTCCAGTTTGTACTTCAAGCATGATTGTATTGGTGTTGTCGGTAATTCAAAAACCTTCTGGCGCTCGGACGATTATTGGTGAGTATTCTGTCGCAGTCGTTCTCTGAACAAAAATTCGTTTGGATTGTTGGTCAAAAACAAAACACAAGCTTTTGTCTTCAAATAGATCTGTCATCATGTCTATATTTCTGTTTACAGCATATGGCGAATTTTACAAGATGTCACTATCAGAACCAAATATTTTGTCAGTGTGTGCCTTGTTTGCCACTTGGACATTTGAAGTTGGTTCATTGATTAGTGTGATCTTATTGTTACCCATATTAATATCACCAAACATTGTGCCGCCAGCTCTCATTAAGACATTTGGCGCCGAGAACGTCGTTGTGCTGCCAATAGCATGCGATGCTATTTCAGCGCCTCTGGAAAGTATGTTTGCTTTTGGAAAACTATCGTGGCGGTAACAACCAGAACTCTTGCCGCAGGATAATTGTTCCCATAGTTTATGCTTGCTGCATCTGTGTTATCCGTTGTCATGGCAAGATTTGTAATTTTGTTTGAAGACATATTTAGCAGTCCTGTCATGGTTTCGCCAGTGTTTAGCACACGCTTATTAACCAGATCAAGTGAAACTCCATCTACTGTTGCTGGTGTTGCCAGAATCAATTAGCGTACCAAAAGCTGTATGATGAATCATTATATAAACTCTGCTGTATAACAATGCGAATTATAAAGTTCGACTCAAAAGACACCAACAGATCCAGGCATTAATTTTTGTTTTCGGATTGTCATAACATGATCGTTGGTCCAACACTTAAAACACGGATAACGCTCGAAGGTGGCTACAGAGTTGATTTTACAATCGATGACAGTATAAGACACTTATTAGATTATAAATCACTGGTCCTGTATGGAGATTGCGTTCACGACGGAGCCTTTCCGTCAACGTTAGCGATGCAAGCAGCTTGCTAATAAGCTGTTCCGTAGCGGAAGGATCATACGATGAGCGAGGTGGCCATAGCCGTGTCATTTATAACTTAGGTCCAAATGCGCCACCAGGATGCTCATGACAGTAAAACCGTCGACGCTCATTTATTATCCGATCAACAATGTTTGTAGCATACCAATAATCACGATCAATCTGGAAACAATGTCAACCTTAACAATGAGCGAGTAACATTTTATCTGCATATTTGGGCGCTAGCCAAAACTATGTAACCGAGTTGTATAAATGAAGCCACGACGAATTAAGCGCATAAAGATCATAGAAGGATTTTTATCAACGCTGTTCTTAAAGATGTTTAATGCAGCGCCTGCATTGTCAAACGAGTTGCTCCACCTGCCCTTGATGCCGCAAAAAGTGCCACTTCAACAGTAGGAACAGCAGTTGGACATAAAATTGCAGGCAAATCAAGGGAACGTCACCACCTGTTGCGCTACAGCAACCTGTTATGCTACAGCCGACTGTTCCATTGGAGTCCGTCAAAGAAATCATCAAGTAAATTGTACCAACAAAAGAAGATGAACGTGTAATGACTAGCAATCATCAATGTCAAATATTATGGCAGGATCCTGTCTAAAAAGAACTTTTGTATAACGAGGATGTATAAACATGCTGTCATGATTTACACCAGAATATTTTAAGTTTGAGTCAACTACAGAATATGGGTACTTTGAGTACTTGGACAAGGACTCGCATCAAATGAACAAACCTGGAACAAGACTTATTGACACACTTGATGAAGATGTTTATTTATTGCCTCATAAGCTTTTCTTGAAGTCAGATGTTATTTGCAAACAGATGCTGCTCCGCATGCAAAGTATCCTGCTAACACAAACTTGGCACTAACAAACAATAGTAAGAGCCTGTTTAAGACGGCGCGGTATCAACTTAATAATCAGACCGTTGAGGACATTAGCAACCATCTGCCTGCTGCCAGCACCATCATGAATTTAATTTTAATGAGTGACGACCATAGCAGAAGCTCAGCAACAAATGTTTCGGTGCAAGGACAGGGCAGATTTAATTACAGCGGCAATTCTTGCTGATGGTGCTAATAAAGTTACAGGACAGCTTTTAGATAGCATGTTGCAAGAGGTGCAACTTAGAACGCTGGTTATGCAATTAATCGCTATCTCACTGATGGCCGCAATGAAGTTGGCATGCTCTTGCCACTAAACTCCATTTTTGGATTCTTGCCGCGACATTTATACAGTTTTCAGAAGTTTTTGAACGAGCTGATCCTAATACGTACATGCATCATGCAAATGCTGTTGATGACGGACAATTCATTCTTACCAAATTATTGCTGTGGATGCCATCAATAACGCCTCTATTTATCACGCGCTTGAATTGGATAACCTTTTGTCCAGAATTAGCAAGAAACTTTATTTTGAGCAAATGCGCGTCTACAAAAGTGTTACGATTTAGCAGCGCAATGATCGGTGACATGGAGAATAGCTACATTGCCTGACAGCTAACTACCTAGACACATATTTGTGACCTTTCAACGCGCCGCACGAAATGGAGACCACGAGGAAAGCAGTCAGGTATTTGACAAGATGGAATTGACTCGCATTGCCGTCAGAGTCAATAGCAGATAATATCCTGAGCACGAACTTGAGTGTAATTTTACAGATGCCAATCGAAATTATTCGCGTGCGTACTTTATGCTTCAGGAAGCTATGCAAAAGTACCAGGATGTTGATACAGGAAAACAAATATCCATGGAGGACTTTGCAAACCTACACTATTTATCACTTTGACGTTTCTAAGCCTTTGGAGCGCACAAAAGATTATGTGGCAGATATCGAAGTCAGGTGGACTATTCAACCTGGTACAGTCGCAAGCTATCATGTTTATGCAGTAGTTACCCCTGACAGATGTATCATACTTGATGTTCTTAGTGGCAAGATGACAGTTATTGTGTAACAGCAATTGGTTTCGCATTGTTGTAACAAATGTGTTAGATTTGTTCAAAGATGTGATATAAATGAGTTACACCTCAGTAAAAGTTGTTTTGACACCTACTTAGCATCAGTCCTTCAAACTGCACATAAAAAGCAAGCTAGCGTATCCATCAGATTTGGAAGCATCCAACTGCGCCAAAGACAACATGTTCTTGCGCCAACAAAATAAACAATAAGCAGATTTTAACGCGGCAAAACGTTCCAATACTGGATTAACCCTAAAGTTATCGGCCAAACAAATATCTCGCATGGGTGGCGCTTTGCCTGCAATTTTACCACTTCTTGGGCACCAAAACCATTACCAGTTCTTACTTCATTATGAATAACAGCAGTCTCTGCAGCAATATATGGTGCTATAGAAAAGGCAACAAGCGACATAGCACTGCGACGCAGAAAATGTTAACGCGGGTAAAGACATCAGCTACAAAAAGTTTTGTTTAAACACTCTACATAGAAATGCCGTATTAGGAAGTTAGTTTCTCTCTCTCTCTCTAAAGCTTAGCGTAAGTAAAGTGCGTTGGCCGCTTCAAGAGGTTGCCCATTGTCAATAAAACTATCAACAAAACAGTTATCTTCTGGCAGCAACAAGTTGATGCTAACAAAACGCCAAAATGACAAAGTAAAAAAACAAAGTTGTACTTGATTTGTCTGCAGCACAGCTTACAAAACAAGGCGGAGTCTTACCACTTCTACCACTGCTTGCTGCTGGTGCCTCAGGTGCATTGTTGCCTGGACTTCTTGACAAGCTTTTTGGACGTGGTATGGGTAAAAAAAAAAAGCGCGAGGATTCCAATATCCAGCAGCAACGCGCCGCTAAGCAGTTATGACATGGAAAAAGCGCTCAAAGGTATAAAGTTATTCCGCGGTGTTTTTCCTAAGGATATGTTGCCCAAAAAATATTAGCAATAGGGAATGCTGCGTTATAAACATAGAAAACTATTTTGACGATTATGGAACGCATTGGGCTGCGATTGTCAACAAGCCAGATGGTGATGTTGTCGAATACTTTGACTCGTTTGGTCTGCCACGATGCAATGCCATACAAAATATGTTTCTAGTGCATGATGCGGTTGGTTTTATAATTCAACGCAGATTCAACATATGAATAGCTCAGCTTGAGGTCTTTATTGTATTTATTCTATCAGATCACGATATTAAAAACAACTCGCATTAGACATCTTATTAAATTTTAACGTTTATACAACTTTAGACAATGACAAGCTGGTTTCTAAATACGTTTTGTCTAAACGTCAAGTATAATGACAGCGTGATGGTGCTTATCATGCAGAAAGAATACTGATAGCCTTGAAGAAATGCACTCTCAAACAAAAAACGGGCGTCCTGTAATAAAGTCGCTTTGTGCCGGTTGCAGCAAAAGAAAATCTAGGATTTTCAAGGTCGTCTCAGGTGGTTGCATGGAAACACAGCCCATCGTTGTCTTAATTTTATGTTTTGCTAGATACATATGCATGCTTGTTCTGACGATATTTATATTCAAGGGAATAAAATTGTTGGCCATTGTATCGTCTGCAAACGCCTTACAACATATGGTGGTGTCTTTGATCTGCACAAAATCATTGGAAAACTTCCTAAACCAAAAGGCGGTTGGACTCTTCCAGGACACAAGTATACAGGTCCTTATAATCCTCTGCATGAGCAACTCGATGCAAGTGATCAGCCGCTGCCCGGCCAAGAGCCTTATAATCAAGTAGATGCCACGGCTATGCGACATGACATTTGCTACAGAGACTTTCCAGAGGAAAAACCCGCTGCGACAAGATTATGCTGGAAGAGTAAGCCGCGATAAAGCCAAAGGGACTTAGAGAACGCATGGACAGAGCTTTGGTCAGAGGCACCATAGGTCTAAAATATAAACTTGGTATAGCAACCTCTACGGATGACAACGTTGTCCAAGAATTACACTTGGTATAGCAACCTCTACGGATGAATTACACAAGCCAGCAAGAAAAAGCTTTCCCGGAGTTTTTTGCTAATGGCGTATATGGCATATTGTCTGCCGATCTGATAGACCTCAAAGAATATTCCAGAAGTAATGGCGGCGTCAAATATTATTCACGTTTTTAGCAAGTATGCATGGAGCTTGCCACTCAAGAATGCAACGGGGACTGCTATCAAATATGCTTTTGAAATGGCCACAAGCTCACGCAAACCAGCAAAACGCTGGGTTAATCATGGCGGCGAATTTTACAATAACGCGTTTGAATATTGGCTGGAACAAAATAAAATTAATAAGTATTCAACGTTTCATGAAGGCTAAGCGGTTGTCATTGAAAAGTTTAATCGTACGCTAAAAATGCGATGTGGAAGCATTTTACGAAAAATCAGACAATTAAGTATGTAGACGCGTTACAGTCGCTGGTGGATAGATACAACAATACTAAACACATAAGCATTTGAATGACACCAGCACAGGCTAGCGACAAGCAAAATCACGAGGACGTCGCTAGCAAACTATTCTTTTGACAGAAATTTAATGTGGGCGACCAAGTGAGACTTTTCAAAATTAACAAAAATGTTTGAGAAACTCTACACCACAAACTGGACCAAAGAAGTTTTTTTACAGTCTTAGAAGCATGAAAAACGATTCTTGTAACGTACAGAATCGCTGACTATACAGGCGAACCTATTTTGGGATTTTTTTTATGAACTGGAATTGCAAAGGACTGCTTTGTCAACAAAGTAAAAGTTGCTGTTGGCAACAATGAAGGCGCGCTTGCTGCTGACAACATTGCAGAAACGTTAGGTATATATTGGCAAGTACTGAGACATGATTTACTCAGCTAATATTACTTTGATGGCTATGGGCTTGCACATGGCAGCTTTTTCAGGTAGGCCCATAAGCAGAAATATTCAACTGAATACGTAGTCAAACTTGATGAAGTTTTGTCTTCCTTGCAGGCTTAGCGTAATAAACCTGTTAAAGATTTCGTTGAATCACGCTGTTTCCTCGTACGGCAGATTAAATCGCGCTAACATGTTTCAGATGTCATATTTTCTGGTATATTTCTGATTCCTTGTATTGTAATGCAGGTGCATAGTTTCCACTTGCATGTATTCATAGTAATCGCGGACAACAGCGCCTTCGTTTGGGTTGGAGTCGCACATTTTGTTCAATCAAGTTATATAGTATGTCAGATACACTTGTCTATATTAATGATGTCCACTTTGAGCAGCCCGAAACACTGTTTGATGCCACCGTGACCCTCTACAGAAATCCTCGTGCAAATTTTGAGTTAAATCTCACTGTGACAAAACCGTTAATAATCCTAAGACGCGGGTTTTGCTCACGGACAAGCAACGAAAGCTATTGAATGAACTTGGTTGAATTAATATCTGTTACAAAAATGACATGTTATTTTGCCACAGCGTCTCTTGCATCAAGCGGATTGATATTTTGGCGGCTGTAGATGACGTTGCTGACGGTTTCCGAACAAGCAAATAAATATGTGGATGATTATATGCTATGAGCACAATCACGAGATTCACTCAACGCAAACAAGCCTTTGCTGGCTACGACAAGACTTTTATGACAAACTTTGATAAGTTGTTAGCGTTGGCAGCGTAGTAAGAGTAACAGAGCAACAAATAAACAATATTTTGTCGGCTGAGCTGAGTTTACATCGCGGCATAAAGTTCTCCGTTGGCATTAGCGTGTTTTTTTTACGAAGATCACTGGCACAAAAACTGAAGCACATTTTATCCGCAAACCAGTCCGCGCCTTTGATGTCAATCAGGTAGACGTCTAAAGCGTTTTCAAAGCCCTTGGAAATTATATAGATAGGTTTTCCAGTGAATGCTCTTCCTGGACTGTGTTTGGCGTTTTAAAATGCCTCATAAACACCTCTAAGTATAACCCGCTTCGTGGACGATCTTATTTAGAATTACCTGTCAGGATTAGAAGCAGCCAAAGTTGCGTGACGTCAAAAATAATGACAACAAATGTTGCATGTGGTCGGTGTTGACCTTGTTGTTTCCAGTATATAGAAATCCAAACCGAGTAAGCAATTACAAAGCGTACCAAAACAGCTGGATTTTACTGGCATAGTTTTTCCTGTTCAGATCCATTCCATTTCAACGTTTGAGCGACAGTCAATGTTTATGGCGTGGATGATGGTAAGATGGTGCATTTGTCATCGGTGACTTGCGAAAAAAAATGGTGGATTTGCTCTACATTTATAACGGAACCCCAGACGGCCACTATTGTTGGATTAAACACTTTAGCATGCCCATGAACGTTTTTGAGGGTTTTCGAGACATATGCACGTGTTATTACAAGTTAGATCCCGCCTGGTATTACTCGAGTCGTTGTCTTTCTTCGGATGCTAATCTCAATATGTCTAAGGTGCGGCTGGAATTGATCACCGATATCGACATGTATCATTTTATTGAAAAAGGACTTCGAAGTGTAATTTCAGTGATCACCAAAAGGCATTCTGTAGCCAACAACAAATACCTACCAGAATATTATACCACACAGCCATCCAAGTATGTTACTTTCAACAATCTTTAAGGTTTGGCTACGTCACAAAGATTATCAGGGAGCGAATTCTCCAGGATGTCACCAGAACAATTTACCGAAGAGATGCTGCGTAGTGATGATGACACTGGCTACATTCTAGAAGTCGATCTTGAGTATACCGCTGGAGGACTTCATGATCCGCACAATGAATATCCACACGCGCCAGAAAATACGACCGTTGACGACGCTATGTTAAGTCCGCATACGTTGCGCTCAAGGAAAAACTAGGCGTTGGCAATTTTAATGTTCCAAAGCTGATTCCAAATCTGATGGATCTGGCGCAGTATGTCATTCACTAGAAATCTGAGACAGTATCATGACTTGGCTGCGAATCTGTTTAGAATTCATCGCGTGCTGAAGTTTATAGACAACAAGGCTGGTTAAAAACTTTAATTGACTTCAACACTGCAAAAAGAATTAAGTCCACAAACGACTTGACAAGAATTTCTTCAAGCTGATGGATAATTCAGTATTTGGCAAAAGAATGGAAAATATCAGGAAGCGGGTTAACATAGAAATAGTCAACAAACAAGAACGGCGTTACAATTTGGTCGCAGATCCCGGTTTTGTCGCGATGAAGATTTTTGATGAAAACTTGCTAGCGATTCATAGAAAGAAAACGCATATCGTTCTCGACAAGCCCGTTTACTGTGGATTTACTATTTTTGAACTATCAAAGTTGGTAATGTATGAATTCCATTATGGCTACATCAAACAAAAATATGGTGGCATTGTCAAGTTGCTTTCTACCGATACAGATTCGCAATGCTACAAAATCGAGACGGATGATATTTATGCAGATGTGTTAAATGAGAAAGAACGTTTTGATTTTTCTGAGTATCCCAAAGATAGCAAATTTTGTGATGAGAGCAACAAAAATGGAAATAGGCAAGTTCAAGGATGAGATTAAGTCGGTTCCGATACCGGACTGTGTCGACCTCAGAGCGAAGATGTACAGTAGTAGACTTGCTGATGGCGGCGCTAGCAAACGTGCCAAAGAGATAAAGAAAAACGTCGCCAAAAATGCCATCAAGCTTGAAGATTATCTGAAAGCACTTGCTGATGAAACAAAGTATGCGACTATGAACACGATCAGGTCAGACAACCACGTTTTGCATACTGTTGCGTTAATCAAAATAGGACTTTCTGTGTACGAAAACAATATATATGTTTTGGATGATGGCACTGGGATATTGGTCTATGGTCATTTTAAGACCCCCCTAAAAAAAACAAAAAACAAAAAACAAAAAAAAAAAAAAAAAAAAAAAAAACAATTGAACTAAACTAGAAAAACCAAATAACTCGGATATCTTTGCATAGTTAAATCTGACTTAAACTACAAAACAAAATGAGTAAGCAGTTTTTTTTTTACAAATGCAGCAACTATAAACAGATATGTTGACCCCAAGTATGCGCCCTCCTTTTGATATTGATGGAAACATTTCTTGTACACCCGTTGCTGTAATTGTTGCGGTAACAGGATTAGCTTGACTAAAATTACTGCCGCTGCTGGTACCAGCTTTCCTGCTCTTTTCTTGTCGTGTAACAGCTTCCATGTTGATGATTCTATTGTCTGTTTGTCGCCATTAAGATGGTCGATGACTAGGCCTTCAGGGATAAAGCCATTGTGGCACTCGAATATAAATCGATTTGCTAGTACTGTTTTTCGTTTTATATTAGTACCAGGCACCTTGACTATAACATAGCCAATATTGTTAAAGTGTCTCGCGAAAGTTTTCTTGTTTTGCACATGTCTTACATCACCATTTTCGTTCCCTTGGTGGTTCTTGTATAAAGGATGCTTTCTCCACATTGTGATTATTATAATCATTTGTTGTCTTCAAATGGTTCTTTGCAGGCTATGGTTGGCATGATTGAGTACCATTCTGGAGATCTGTGCTTTATCTGATGCGCTTTCACAAATGATTCCAAGATAGTTTTCAAATCAACTATTATACTAAATAGTTTCTTCAATTAGAAGAATTATGTAAAACTGATACATAGAAGACAAAAATGGCTTGCATTTCATTTAGAGGTTTTGTGTAAACTGATATATAGATGACAACAAATGCTTAGAGGTTTTGTGTAAATTGATATAAAGGATGAAAAAAATGGTTGACCTCCATTTAGAGCTTTTGTGTAATCTGATGTATAGACAACACAAAATAGTTGCCCCTCTATATTGTAGCATTTAATGACGGACATGAGCGCGAGGGATATGATTCCCCTATGAACGACCGAGCTTTTCGTTAGCAAAATTTGCAGACCATTATCTGAAGCCGGATCCCAGTGAACCTGACTGAATCCATGACCCTGAGGCTTCAGATAAGGTCTACGAATGTTCTACATCGAAAAGCGAGGTCGTGCAATGGGGCATCATGACATTGAGCTCATTACTGCCTTTTACAATACTACTGATGACGTCTTTGGTGAACAAATTATAATACAATACTATCGAACAATCAGCTAGTCACATGTTGCACTATTATCACTATTACACTTTGTCGGTTAAAAACAGATAGCACAAAGCCTACATTAGGTTTAATCCCATCAGTTACGAAAATACAGACTAATATATTAAAATAGTACAAAGTTAAAAAGGCAATGGGTAACCCGCTGTGCAAATTCGTTCATTTAATCGTTATGTTTAAAAGCATACATTTTAATCGTCCCGTTAGAGACTATTAAATAACAATGATCCTTCCAAACTTATGTATTGTGTGCCAAAACTCTGCACTGAGAAAGACCAAATAATAAACAAACAGAAATTAATCATTTATCTAACAGTGACCTGTTCGAATATAGGTACTGATGTGAATATTTAAGTATCGTGTTTTACAATGTCTCTTAACAGTTGGTTCTTTTGGCATTATCATCGTACTAAATGATTAAATTGCTTTCTCTACAATGCTGTGATGAAAAGATTTAATTCTTTCAGTCTGTTGCTTAGCCAAATCCAACTCATCTTCAAAGATGTTTAACGTCTTCAGTTGAGATTAACAATGCCTCGCCTATAGCTTCACGTCCTTGTTTGTAGAACGAAGCTTGGTGAGTCATTACCGAATATGTTTTTAGGTGTGTTCCAAGTGTTGCAGTTATATATTCTACAGACTCAGTTCTAGCTTTTTCTCTGCTATGAAATTTAACAAGGATGATTGCTATACCTCTTTCTCTATATACGGATCCATTAATTCCACCATCCATTTATCAATATATATATATATATATATATATATATATAGATGTATACACACATATATATATATATATATATGTATATATATATATATATATATATATATATATATATATATATATATATATATATATTTATATATATATATATATATATATATTTATATATATGCCTGTATGTTTATGAATAGAAGACATTATCCAGAAATTTATTTCATATGAGATTTTCTTTAAATACAGTTTTAGGACAGATTTAGTTGAAATAAAATAAACAGCATGAAATCTTAGCTGCTTACAAGATTAACTTTTTCAAGTGCAATAACTCGGGATATTATGATCAAATTCAATTCTGGTAATTATGATTACCTGAAAGTAAAAGTTGTCCTCGAATTTAGCTTCAAAATTAAATGTTGTCCATGGAATTTTCAAAAGACTTCAATACGGATGAACGGACAAGTATTTTTTTTTTCCGCTGCGAAATGCGGCATTTTTTTTTTACAACTTTGTCTTTGGTTTTCGGACTTTTTACTCAATGTTATTTGTGACATTTGCCGACTTTTGTGACATTTACTGGGTCAATGGCGCACATTACTATAACTGAAAGTGCTGTACTGTTTAGCAAATGACAAAATTTCTAGGTGTGACGTTTACCGGTGGTTGTAACATTTACAGGCGTTTACGTCAACTGGCAAATGCACGCGATGTCACCGCTAAGTGTCACTTGTGACATTTACAGGCATTGTAGCAGTTACAGATTCTACATACAACTCTGTGTCTTGGTTTCTTTTCCTTTTTCAATGAATTGTTTTTAAAGTTCGGATAGATCCTCTTTCTAAGGTGCTAATGTAGAATCCTTGAAATAGTCATGAAACCCTCTAGCAATCTAAAAATGAACATCCAAAATATAACCCTTACCGTTATCATCAGGAATGTTTAACAAGTTTCTCTCGAATTCTACCATAGCCAGGGGCGGCTACCATGGTGTGTCGTTGGACAAGGCATTTTACTCCATTTGATTCAGCACATGATGAATGATTTAGGTATTGATTCTTCGTACTCTCCATCATCTTTATATTTGTATTAATATTGATGATTCGATTTACCATATATGTGTCGTATCATACCAATCCATCCTCTAACACCGATCTCAATCATCAGGAACGTGTCATAATCTATCAAAAGATCAGGTTCTACTACCTATATCTTTAAACTTGTATCATGTGCTAGGTGCACTGTGATAACGTGCTGGGACAAGTTTGTAGTGTTTCATACAAACATTTCTAAACTACTCAAGATATCACACAATGCTATGGTATCTTTCTTGACGTAATAATTGTGAAGATAACCTAATGTGTTCAGGTTCAAATGTTTCATGATATCTTTAACATTTGTAATCTTCACTGCATATATTCGATTGAAAAGTGACGAGTACAACTTTTCTATAGGTGGAATGGTCGCGTCATTGAAACTATTGAAACTATCGAAGTATTTATAGAGATAGATATTATTTCTAAGGAACTTGGTTTTGAATTTGTTGATAATATTTAATTGTTTATTTAAACCTGTCATCATTCAAATTATTTGCCAGATGCTTCAGTAATTGATCCAGAAACCGACGACTGTCGAAAGACCTGTTTTTTCCTTTTAACAGTTATTTATTGTCCTTATTTCATGAACCTATATACTACAAAGTCCTTGCTGAATGATGCATATTTTGCATTATTGTTTGGTATAATAACTACCTCCTACCTCCTGATCAGGATCACCTAACTTCTTGGTGAACAGATGGCTGTCATAACCAAACAAGTTATAAATGCAAAGTGGGATGAATTTTTTAATGTATAAATGTAAATTATATTCATTTTCAGAAGGACTTCTATATTTTCCTAAGTGATCGCGAAAGCGAACTTTATCTTTAAGATACTTCTTTATCACTGATGTGACAAGTGTTTGCTGAATTAAATAACTTTATCTTTAAGATACTTCTTTATCACTGATGTGACAAGTGTTTGTTGAATTAAATAACTTTATCTTTAAGATACTTCTTTATCACTGATGTGACAAGTGTTGGTTGAATTAAATATTTTGTCTTCCTCGGGAATATTAGGTGTTGCGGTTTTCGGTTTTAATTCCTGATACACAAGTTTTGGAATATTACTTAGTTCAACGTAGAGTACTTTTATGTAGTATACTTTTCTATAGACAATTGGTTTGCATTCATTGTGAATTGATTTGGGTACATGAAAAGTCATCAGGGAATGCGTTTAGCTGTTGTTACAGTCTAACTTTCTACTGTAGAATCCATTGTATCATTATTTTTACCATTACACTTTCAAAATTACAATAAATGACAAAGTGTAACTTAAGCTAATGTTGACAGTTTTTTTAATTTAGCAATTGAGCCTTCTTCAGGTATGATATGTATTGTATTGACTATATTATGAAACAAATTCTTTGCGCTAAGTTAATTTTTCAGGCATTCTAAAAAAACAATTAAGCACTTCTACCACATGCACTTTTGTCCATTTCGTTTCGTTAATTGAGTTCACACCAACCTCGATAAATATATGGCTTGAGATCCCCTTGAGAGATATCTGACCCCTGAGGAGTCAGACATGGACATTTTAAAGCAGTATTTCCAGGCCCTTTACAGTCAGGTCTTGAGGTTAAACTGTGTCCCATTTCTGTACCTGATTGCTACGCATCATGTCAATCGGTTCCTCTACAACCAGGCTGGTCAGCATACACTGCTACAACATCAGTTCATCAATAAGCTTCTATTCTCAACCTAACATGTGAGCCATCACATGCCATATATAGTATTAAAGCAATTGCAGTACTTTTGCACACACACACACACACACAGACACACACACACATGGAGATGCTTACGAAATAATGACTTTCTACCCCTCCCAATATATATATGCAACAAACTGACAACGTTCAGTGCAAACTAATTTTTAACTAGCCTCAGTGATTTCGACTCTCATTGAGTCTTTGTCAAAGGCAAACACAAAACAGAGACAAGACACACACAAAAAAATTTGAAAAAGCGTTGAAATTACAAAAGTTTACATGACTTTTTCTGTTGGAATTAAAGCTTGAAAATATTTGATGTTTTGATGTTTCTCCTAGTTGGCTTCAACTTGACTGTATATATATATCTTGAATACCCCCGAAATATTGGACTGCATGCTTGTCATAATATCTATTTTATATAATCGAAAAAGGATCAGCATGCCAATTTGTTGTTCCTTCTTGTCCTTATCCAACACTTTAACATGTCCATTATATTTATGGTCAACGATTTCATGGATCTTAATGCTCCATAGTTCTGTTGTGTCTTGGCAAGTTGATGGGAGCTGCTTCTTCTGTCAAGACCCATAAATGACAGATAGTCGAGCCTGAGCGAAAGACAAGGGTGTGACCTATTTACAAATTTACCTATGGCACCGATTTTCTCATGACATTAGTCGAAAAAACGGGCGTATTTGTTTAAAATGTTCTTTGCTGGTGTATCTTCATGATCGGTTGGAGTATTTAACACAGATAGATTCTAAAGCATACAAGGAGTATTTAACACGGATTCTAGAGCATACAAGGAGTATTTAACATGGATTCAAAAGCATACAAGGAGTATTTAACACAGATTCTAAAGCATACAAGGAGTATTTAACATGGCTTCTAGAGCATATAAGGAGTATTTAACATGGATTCTAGAGCATATAAGGAGTATTTAACACGGATTATAGAGCATACAAGGAGTATTTAACACAAATTCTAGAGCATATAAAAAGTATTTAACACGGATTCTAGAGCATACAAGGAGTATTTAAGACGGTTTCAAGAGCATACAAGGAGTATTTAACACGGATTCTAGAGCATACTGGGAGTATTTAACACGGATTCTAGAGCATACAGGGAGTATTTAACACGGATTCTAGAGCATACAGGGAGTATTTAACACGGATTCTAAATCATACAAGGAGTATTTAACACGGATTATAGAGCATACAAGGAGAATTTAACACGTATTTTAAAAGCATACAAGGAACATTTGTTGTCTGTATATTTAGATTGGTACAAGCTCTTTTTCGCCCAATCAGGTAAAAAGATGTAAGAGCTGGTTTATAGGTGTCAACCTTTATGAGCTTCAATCTTATCAAATACACACTTAGTGTCATCCGTGATCTTTTCCACAAATTGAGTAACAATGCCAGCTCACAGAGCACTAAATATTTATTTAATGTACTTTTAGTTATTCATGATGGCTCTATAACTCTTTGTATAATGAAAATGTTTCTCTCTCTCTCTCTACCTCTGTTAATCAATAAAAGATGGTGTTTTTTAATATTGATTTGTTGTTTTTGTTGCTAAATTTGTTTTAAAAGTTCTTTTTCTCTTCATTGCCCACTATCTGGTGCTCTATTACCTTCTCTCAAAGCTTTCAAGCTTTCGTTTCCAGCTACTTATTTCCTCAATCCAACTGCTGCGTCTTTGAAACTCCAAGTCTTTCTGACTGTCTGTCTGTCTGTCTCTGTAATATGTTCAACCTTCTAACACCTTCGCGCATACTTTGTTTGCTAGAATTTTTCGATTGTCGACTTAGGTAAAATAATCTTTCGATTTATTTAGGCCAAAAATCTTTCAATAATTGTCTGCAACAATGATTTGATTGTTGAATAAAATTTTCCTGCATATATGTCTGTTTTCTTTTCTTTTTTGATTCATTCCAATATTTGTTTGCTAGAATTTTCAATTCTTCACTCACATTTTTTCCCATAAATGATAAACCTGCGTATTTTAATTTCCAAAAATTTAGCAATATTTGTTTGTTAGAATATTTTAATGTTGATTCATACCTTCCATTGGTAAAAAAAACCCCTCTGATTTGGATGATATGATAGATTTAGCTAACATTTAATTCATCAATATGCTGTGAACCAATAAAATGGTTTTAGACGAATCTATGCTGTAATTTTTCAAATTTTTGGTACTCTAGTGTTCAATGTTCATGCAGTACTTACTTTACTTGCTCATTTTTTTTACATCTCATCTATTCATCTTTTTTTTTTTTCAAATTCAAGTTCAAAATTGTGTTCATGACACATTCCGCACCTGATTTTATGGAGTTCACAAAATGGTTTTCCAACGATAGAAATACTTTATAAAAGAAAGTTACGTTCAGTTAGCTACTTTTTAAATAACGTTCCGTTTAACCTATTTGTATCATTTGTACCCTTTAGGCACTTTTAGTAATTTAATAAGTGACTCACGTTTTATCTATTTAAATATAGATATCATGTTGTACAGATTGTGTAAGATACGTGTGTAATCTAACGAGTTAGGTAAAATAGGGTTCAGAACGATTTAAATGAGTTTAACTCACTTACATTTTCAAAGCACGCATTTACACAAGCATAGACAGATAGAGATAATAAAACAACCGGAAATGAAAAATGTTGTTGAGGAAACTTAACTAAAGCAGATAAACGAATAAAAAACAAAGAAGCTTTCAATCTTTAAAGAATTAAAGCGTCATATAAAAAATTAGATACTTTGCTTTAGCGGGCTATAAAACATAGACAAAAGTTTAAGCGAGATAATTATTTTACAAAAGCAGAGGTTGATGACGCTATAGATGACATAAAAAATTGAAGAAAATAAACTCGAACAAATGAAATAATTAGAGCAGAAAGATCAAAAACAAATAAAAACAAAATATAGAAAAGGAGAAAAAGGTGTTGTCAGGAACAATTTCTATATCAAGTATTCTCTTGTTTGCTGTATCGACTCCATCATATTTAAATTAGAAACGTAGCCAAAACGGCAATGCCTGTGAAAAGCACAATATCCAACTTTTCAACACGTTTAATGTGATACGTAACAAAGTACAAAACAAGAATATAAACAATATGTTCAAGATATGAATAACTATTACATATATAAAATGTTTTAACAGCTTGCTTCGTGCTTTTGTAATGCGTTTTAATGTCTTTGTCCTTTCCCGCAATATGTGCAACTTTAGATGTCTTGTAAAAAGTCGGTAATTTGTTTGTATTTCACATTTTTGTTTCAATAATGATTTAGTTCTTTTACAGTTTTCATTGTGTAGTATGTTGTTATAATTGAAATGTTACCTCAGTTACAATAAACGATATAAATCTATCTGTGTAATCTATCGGTTAAAACATTTATTTAAAGGTAAAGCCAAAAGAACCAGCTAAAAAGAGACATTGAAAACAAAATACTAAAATAGATACAGCAGTACCGGAATGCGAGCAGGTCACTGTGGGATAAATGATTAATTTGTATCTGTTTATTATTTTTATTTCTAAATCCAGGGTTTCAGCAGACAATACAGAAGTTTGTAAGCATCGTTGTTAATTTGGTAGTAACTAAAAGGACTATTGTAACCTTTTAAACACATCCATTTAATACAACGGATTTGCACAACGGGTTGCCCGTGGTCATTTTTACTTGCCAGTTTGTGTATGCTATTATTGATTTTTGTACCTGATATGGTTGTACCACTTTAGCCTTAGTACTAGCTGTCATTAACCAACAATAAGTAGTAGGGGTGCAATACTCAACTGATTGTTCAGATATTTTATCATGAATTTGTAACCTAAGGTGTCCACTTTTGTACAGTTCTATCACATTTACATGCATAACATTTGCTATTCTGTTCTCTCTCTCTCTCTCTCTCTCTCTCTCTCTCTCTCTCTCTCTCTCTCTCTCTCTCTCTTAGAAAGAGTGTTCATATAACACTCCATCTATTATTTGATCGAAATCAATTTCATATTTCAAGTTACGACATACCTTGCATTCAATTCGTTTTTCATTTATGCCAAGGTTCTTCAGATATCATTTAAACATTATTTTCTCATCCATTTGATTGATAAATGTATTATGCTTGAATTTCTTTCTGACTTTGTAGTATATAAATAGGGAGTTTCTGGTTGACCTGATATTACAAGTTTTGTTGTTTTTTTTTTTTTTTTTGTTTTATAAAAATGCTTTACGTTATAACAGCTGCGTAGGAGCGAGCTGTTGAGCTGTGACGCATGGAAGCTAAGATACCGATCACCTCTTATTAAAATAAAATAACAGTCAATTGTTATTATAGGTCGTCCAGAAATTACAATGTATATACCACTCATTACTTTATTCTGCTAAAGTTATTTGACAGTGATACGTGATTCCTTAGCTGTGATTGCAAAGGAAAACACCATTTTCTTGTGGAACATCCTGTTGAGATAGAGAGGGTAAATAACATATGTTCAATAGAATATGTGTTTGGTCAAGTCATCTGAGACTGGTTATCTATCTGTATTAATCACGTTGTGACAAATCGAAATACCTATTGGTTGGTCTCCTCGTGCGCGAAGTCGAAAGGTCAATTAGCTTTGCTGTTCAGCCAATGAACATTCACATATGATCAAGCAGGTGTCGTACCCCGTTAATGAGCCATTGTTATCGATGTCAGATAAGTTGAGACTGAACGTAGGTATGGTGGAGTCTTGACCTCAATGGAGCAGAAATCAGTAACTAATGGAATTTAAAATGGAGTCTTTTTAATTTTCATTATGTACGTTTATATAATTTAACATCCTATTGTTTTTCAGATTTATCAACTGGCAGGTAGATGCTATACGAAGGACAGATCCACAGGCCCAGGTGACCGTGGGAGCCTGGTCACCATACCCTGTAACAGACAACTTTGGACACAAGAACATTTACAAGGACCAATGTCTTATCAAAGCTGGTGGAAAACAAATGGTACATTGATTTATACACCTAGTTTTGGATCTGACTTGTAACCCTTTACATTTTCGTCGGGCACACACACACACACACACACACACACACACACACACACACACACACACACACACACACACACCACACACACATACACATATATATATATATATTTATATATATATACACACACACACATACACATATATATATAGATATAGATATATTACACAGCAAAAAGATTATTTCAAGTGTGCAGTCAATTAAACATTTTAATAATGGTACTTTACAATTTGAAACAGAAGATTCAGTGAATAGATACAGAGAACAGTGCAAAATGGGATTATGTCATAATCATTTGTATTGGACAGTATGAATGGCAACAACAGGTTGCGGTATATTATATAGGCATTTAGCAGATCATTATGTTCCTGTGTTTGTTAAATCTATTTACAGATTTCATAGTAAAGTCCAAATAAAAAACTGCTGTATAAATGTGCTATTCCATTACCTGGTGAAGATAAATTTAATCCGGCCAATAATACCATCGACTTGAAGCAATTTATCATAGCCTGCAACAATGTTTACATTCCTCCTTATCATGACTGGAGATATGATAAGTATTAAAACTGGTTAAATACACACATTGATCTCTTTTGTTATTAAATGTGGCTTGACTTATCAGATGACCAAAAACTAATAATTTCACTGGAGACCAATATGTTGGTGACTGGGGTTATCTTTTGGTTACGGTTAAAATGTCATGCAACATAAATACTAGTAAAACCAAAACCAGACTATAAGATAAGATGGAGATATTCCTTCTTAAAAGATAGTAACGGTCTAACAGATGAACTTACTGCAAGGTTAAACCAAAGTATAAGTTCCTATGTAATCTGCATTTTAGGTAACCAAGTTCAAAAACAAACATCTATTACACAGTCTGTTTAGACAGTATAAGCTACTTTTAAAAGTTAATGGAGTTATTATTTTTAGGAGAGCAAGGTTACCACAGAGATTAAAACATTATGGTAAAATTGCAACAATACATAACAGATTCAAAATTGAAATTGGAATATGGTGTTGGTGGTTACTTTCTACATGAAGTCTTGTTACATATTGACATTGTGATAAAATTGGGTATCGTTGGATAGAACAACAATTTGCTGAAATCTAAGGCTCGTTTAAACTTGGATTAAATCTATCATTAATACCGATATGAAAAAGAATCGTATTCCAAAGGCTGTTAAACAATCTATGACAATACGACAAGAAATTGTATAAGACATTAAAGGGTCATGATTTTATTATTTCTTCGCAATTTCCTCGTTCATATTCAGAAGGCATTTTATCTTTTTTTCTTATATGTTTGTATATACTTTGAATATGACCAGTGGAAACATCTCCTATTTTGATCCTGATCAGAAGTCATCTTCATTACCACTTTGTCAACTTAGCCACCCTGAATCGGTAGATGTCAATAGATAAAACATCGGTTATTTTTTTAACGTCGCATTTTGCTTAATGTTTAGTTTAATGCACGCAATATTCTACTTCTTGTATTTTAAATTAGTCTAAAATTTTCATCATTTTGGTATCTTTATTTCATCTATTTATTCATGTATTCATTGTACCTGTAACAGGATGAAGCCAGGTGGAACTGGATCTAGCAAACATTAACACTTAACATAATTACGTGACTGAGATATTTATTTATAATGCATATGAGTGATGAATGAATCTGACACCTTACTCATGCGCATAAAGTCCAGCAAGGGATATAACAAAATGATGCACACAAAGTCCAACAATGGATATAAAAAAATGATATCGTTCCTAAGTGGAACCGATCAAAGCATGGAATTTAAACAAATGAATCATAAACGATTCCGTGTGTCTACGGACAAGATCAACGTATGAAACTTATCAACAAATATCACTGATGTATGGATCTATCACTGGAATGTATGGAATTTATGAACAAATATGAACAATGAATGGTTCATGAACAAGTATGATGGACGTATAATTAATTTTCACACATATAGTGACGTAGAATTTGATTCAAGATGGAATATACGATGGTATTTATCTCGTGGCAGCCAGTCGAAGCTCATGAGATATTTCCGATTCCCCAGCTCCCGTCAAACGATGAAGGAACTATATGGCGTGGTCCCAGTCTGCCGATGGATATCTCGATAGCCTCCTTATCCCGCAGACCTGCTGGTCCAGAACCTTTGACCTTTCACAACAAGTAAACAAATACCGTCCTTGGAACCAACGTCATCAATGACAGCAGTATCCGGATTACACAAAACCTCCGAGTTCGATAACTCCCCGCTAACACCTAAAAATACAATGCCTGGGGCGTGTAATACACCAGACACGGTTAAGTACGAATACTATGATATACATTACGCATGCGCGCACTTGAATTGACTTCGTTACGCGTTAAATTATTTCATGAGAACGACTGTGCGAGATTATTATTATAATAACCACGTTCGTACATGAATCTGTCTCCGGCAAGAATAATCGAACTGGATTATAAGCACTCGAACATTCCTCATCATTTAATGCATGCAACATATAATTGAATTCAACTTGTCTGTTCAGCTATAAAAATGGCTAACTTGGAACAGACTATATTCTATCCAATAACATGGCGTTACGTGACACAGGTCTGACTTTCTAGAAAATTTTGATATATTCAGAAACATTCAATATATAAAACAATTCTATCGCATAGAACTGATAGCAAGAAAGAATACAGTTTTACATTTCACCTACCTCTACATTTTAAGAGCGCTTCCGTAAAGTAGACAGCTTCTTGACAAGTATCATCTGTAATGTTACAATACAGAAAGAATCTGAGCTATAAGTAACCTAAATGTGGTCGAATCCACGGCCATAGAACTCGAGGTGATCGGGTTTCTCACCGCCGGCCCTTTATGCGTGCAGCAGTGTGTGAACGGATATCAACATTTTTAAATAGCTAAGGCTGAAACTATACACCCCTGGGTAACGATGTACGCGGCGACGAAACCCATGTACATTGTCGTTCATTCCTTATACAAAGGTATGTTAGTACACACAATTTGACGACAGTACCTATCTCTGTTATCATTCTTCCTGTGTTATATTCTTTTCTGCAGTATGCATTTTGGAACGGTTCACAATAGCTGCTAGTTATGTAATATCCGTCCATGTCTTTTGCTGTTTCGCATCCGGGACATATTTTGAAATACATCGTTTTATTTAAGCAAATAAGTTTCAAATTATTTTAACTACTTGCAAGCAACATTGTAAATCATGTTGCAACTAACCTTTTTTATCACATTAAAATTATGACTAGTTAATTTTCCAATTTCCTTGTAAATTAAATAAACGATAGAGAAGAAAAAGAGGGAGAAGTTTCTAAGAAAACAAAATCACTATAGAAAATCAGTCCATAAAGCCAAAAGATACAAGCAGAATTGATCTTGACAGGCAACTTGAAACAACGTGAATTTAAAAAAATCGAAGCTGTTTTAGGAGTCTTGCTAATCGGTCTAAAAGTAAAGTTGTTTCTAATGACATGGAACACCTGTAAAAAGCATAATGTTAGAGACCAAGAAAATCAACACAAATAATAAACAATATATATACATATATATATATATATATATATATATATATATATATATATATATATATATATATATATATATACTTGATAACATTATAACAGTAACAGCATTTTTTTAAAATACGAATAAATAAGATTTTCATACAGGTTAGAGAATTTTAATTTGTACTCTACGGAGATTCGAACCCGGATCTGCAGGTTACGGCACGCATCGCCTTGCCTGTAAGCACCAACCCCTATACCATCTCGACCATGCACACATCACCTAAAAAAGATGCTACAAAGTCGTTAGTATAGGCATTCGTGCATAGCAGACATACCCGCATGTAGAACCAGTAATTAATTCTCATATAAGTAAAGAGTCAATCTGGATTCCTACTACAGAAATCAAGGTATATAGAAGTTATTATAGAGAATTACAAATGTACACCAAACAGAGCGGAAAGTGCTATCCCTGGATTCTACAGGAGAATGCTTGATAACATTAACATATTTTTTAAATACGAATAAATAATATTATCATACCCGTTAGATAATTTTAATTCGTATTCTACGGAGATTCGAACCCGGATCCGCGGGTTACGACACCCATCGCCTTGCCTGTAAGCACCAACCCCTATACCATCTCGACCATGCACACATCACCAAACAATGATGCTACAAAGTCGGTGGTGGTTCATTCTGTATCAGTCTCCTGGAGTTAATGGCCATCGTAAATGCCTCTCGGTCGTGACTGGAGAAGTTGTATGGAAAGAGTGTATGCTTTCACTAAAAATCTCAACTATCATCATCTACATCAGGAGACAAGGAGGAACCAAGTCCACAGACCTCTGCCTTCTGGCTTGGATTTTTCTCAGGTGGTGTCATAGTCAACAAAAACAACTTCACGTCCGCCATATTACTAGCAGGCTCAATGTCCTGGCGGACTCGCTGTTCCGACGGAATGATCCCATTAATATCGAACCTATCTTCAGCAGAATTTTGTGCCCTCAAATTTGACCTATTGTATACTTGTTGCGTTTCTTCTATACCAGGCCCGAATGCCGAATAGTGGTGATCGCTCCCCTCAGGTGGGAAATATAATGGGTCATTGACCTTCTGAATCGAACAGCGGGGATTCCCAGAAAGATCGTGCCATCTCCTCGCCTGGTCAAACGATCCCGAATGCATGTTTTTCCCATCCGAACCTGGATAGACTGAACCTGCACGCATGGCTCATAACAGGCAAGCTCTCAGAAAGAAGCTTTCATCATAACAAATAACTAACTTCCTCGTTTGACTATTGGAAAAAGGGAAGCTAGCCCCCATTACCATCAATGGCCATATTCTGCGATTTCTGGCATGCATTGACATAACTGAAAGGAGGACACGGGTAAGAAAATAAGCACCTCTAGGACCTTCTGGCCTTTGTTTCTTCCAGACCAAATGCTTTGTCCCTCTGTCGGAATGGAAGCATCATTGGGTTCTGACGTAGCTGAACAAAGCACCATTTGAAACCCTGTCAAGAACTTCATTGACTCACTTCTAGTACAATACCTACTTTCTAGTCCCCCTAGATGCAGTAGGCGGAATAAGCGAGTTACATACTCTATCGGTTTACTCGAACTATTTTGCAGCTCCGTCAAGATTGTTCGGTTTATCTCATGACGGCCCCTGCTTTTGTTGTCTAGAACAGGCTCCCGCTTATGACCAACCAATCCTTCGTCTTAAAACCGCTTTATTCCTGGGACACTTTGTCTTAAGGGCAGCTAAAAGATCTAGTCAAGGCTCTGAAGTGGTACCTGATAATAATACTCCTATTCCATCCCCGCAGTTACATCCCGGTACAGCATGCATCTCAACTCCAGTAGTAACTGACGACTATAAGGCTTTTGGTGCCAATCTCATTTTCATGAGGAGACCACTCTCGTCTGATTTCCTACTTGAGCAAGCAGACGATCTTTTAGCACAATTGTTGCTAAACCACGCCAAAACGATTGTAGCGTCCTATTTGGAGGGATGGATTTGCGAAAAAGCGGACATACCCCTAACTTGTTACAATCGGGTAAGTATTGTCGAAGAAACATATTTTACCATCGAAAAATTGGTATTTGCGTACTGTTTTGTTAAGGTAAAACCCAAATCACACAATCTAATACTAATTTATCAGTGGGTAAAAAGCCGAAAACTGTATAATGTGAACTATTTACATTGTGGCAACTCAAGTATCCCAACTTGGCAAGAAGACTTTTCTGCATCTTGTCCACAGGTGACTCAGTTTTAAACTGCCTGAAACAAAGGAAATGTATCAGGTTGCGGCAATTATGCGCCATCTCTATTTTGTGGCCGATATATGGCTAGGCAAACTTTTGTATATAAACTATAGATGGCAAGTCATCAAAATTGCACTATTTCATCCTTATGTCACGTTTTTCGTGGATTTTTTTCTCTCCTCTTCGCAATTTTTTCATTTGATACACATGATGTCCAGATGGCCTCAATGCCTTTTGGTTTTGTAAATTATTATTCATTCATATTTAAAATGCCTACTATTATAGACACATTATTATGACAACTGTTTACTTAGGGTCCGACCACTTAATTTTTGGGGCTGGGGAGTGCAATTATGAACAAAAATTGGGGCCCCCAAATAGCTTGAAAAAAAATATTCTTGCTCTGCTGTTTAGAAAAAATGGACTAATTATATCCATTCTAGTACTTGAGAAAGAGAAAAAAAGAGATCTTGAGATAAAACAAAAATAAAAATTTCCTGGTTGCAACGAAAATCCCAGCCCCCCTCTCCTTCCCACTCCCCCATGTTAAATGGTTAGTCCCTTATGATTTTGATAGCAAATTTAGCCTAAAATTTCATATTTCAGGGAACTCTGACGTTTTATTCCATCCACACGTACGATTGGAATGGAAAATACGGTGTAGATGCACCATTTGTGGTAAGATCTCACACTTTAATTGGGAATGTATCCTTGATATTCTCAAGAACAAAATTGCCTGAACGTTTCTTAAATGTTTTATAATTTAGTATCAGAGAGATATTCGTTTCATTTTAACGTAGCAAGAACTTTGAAGACGTAATCCTCTGATATATATTACTAACCACTGAATATCGTTTGTCGACGAACAAACAGCTGAATTTTCATTTCTTAGATTTTAATTTTAAATGAAAGAATGTTCAATTTGTATATATTCGAAAAAACACCAGTTGTTATACCTTTAAATACAATCTACTGTCTATCAATGAACATCGTGTCCGATATCTATGGCAAAAACTGTTCTTGCGACCATGCCCCAAATGAGAAAAACAGCAAACCATACTATGTCATTCCCAGTTCATTTAGAAAAAGTAAACTGCAAACAAACTGGTGGTGGTTGTGGTCGTGGTGGTGTGTGTGGTAACTCAATTTAAGAATTATTGCATATCGTAATCGTAATTTCGGTATAACATCGTACGTATTCTACTCTACAGAATGAAGTCTCTGCTTATGGCCTCGATAAGCCAATAGTGATCGCCGAATTCAACCAGAAACAAGGTGGTGGGATGACCATGCTACGGCAGTTTGATTACGCATATAACCATGGTTATGCGGGGGCATGGTCTTGGAGTTACACGGATGAGGATTGGAACACGCAGAGATCAGGAATGAGTTCCATCAGGAACAACCGAAACGCGACGGGCGGCGGCCTTGTGAGACTACCTCTGTGATGTCATCAATGCACGCGCTTCTACGGTTACCCAATAATTGCGTCAGTCAGGACCCGTCTACTACTCATAACTCTTTTGGACAAATATTAGACTGTTGAGTCTGGTTGTTTGGGTAATAAAAAGTGATATATGCATGCTTTAAATCATGAGTTTCGATCCTTACTATCACTGTACTCCATTGTCGAAGAAAAGTTGAAAATATACCGCGTTTGGTATGCATTTTCATCTAACGTTTGAAAAAAGATTGTTCGTACAAGTCCTTCGACTACATAATAACTGCTCCAAGAGGCAAATTAATTAAAATATATTGCTGTAGAACAATCACTGCGATGTGAAAAGTGGACTATCTTATAAGAACCACTAACACCGTGAAGGATGATCACTCAAACTTCGAAAATAATGACTGGGCGATTGAACCCAGCACATACGGCACCAAGCTATCCGCTTACCAAGATTCCATTCAACACATCTTTTTTTCAGTCAAAATGGAAAATATGCATCAAACTTTACAAAGGCATTAATTTTGCAATTTTTTGCATCACAATCTTCTTTATATGCAGATCATTTTATCTAAAAAAACACTTCATTTAGAAATAGTGTTGCTGCATCTAGCTCGAATTGCAAACTTTTCATACAATACTGGGTTTCATCAGAATTTGCCAACTGTTGTCAGTGCAGTTAATTAACACTGATTTGATGCATTCTGAGAGGTAGTACACAATAATGGGCTAAACCATTCTGCATTAATGTCTCACCGGCTTGCTTCTGATATTACCATTGTTTCTCAGGCAGTATTTAGTCTCTATGTAGGCATGAAACTTGATGTGTGGATTATTCTTGCATGACATTAAACATGTATGCCAAAACGTGGGTTACCACAACTTAGTATTTAGTTTTAGGTGATAACATTAATGAATAGACTTGTTGCCAGTACCTTTGGCTTTTTACATTTTATTGGGCAAAGAGGAATGATCTGTCTGTTTGACCTTACACTAATATAATCAGGGACTAGTCCATCTTAGCAATACGTTTTAGGGTGAAAGCATTGTGCATGATTGATGTGAATGAGAATTCCATGAAGTCATGCATGGATGATGCATGCATTGCAATTGCAATGCCTATTTTTGAGTGGATCAGGATTTCTGAACATTCCACTGAAAGCTGAAACAGACAGGTGTTTCTAGTACGTTCATACCCGTACTTGCTAGGTATCATATACAATCGCTTAAAAGTCAGGTCCAACTGCAAAGAAAGTAGACCCTGATCTGCCATCACCTAATGTTGTTTGTTCTACTGATTATTTCTAACAAAGTGCAGTTGGATCAGAATTATAAGCCTAGCTGAGAGAAAGCATATTATTTTAATCGATTGCTGTTAGGATGAAACCAAGTCTAATTATTGAACAATAGTTATCACTTACCTTGATAGCTGACATATATCAGCTTGTGAATGCAAATTCACACATATATAGAAACTGTTGCAAGGAAAGAAAAGCCTGGAGCACATAGTTGCTACATTGTCTGTTAATGTTGGTGTCATTTATCTTCTTTCCAAGACCATACATATAAGATCACTTTCATAAAAAGGATGACTCATTTATACAACCAGCATAACCATCTGATTGAAAGACTGAAACCATCTGATTGAAAGATTGAAACCATCTAATCCAAATCTGATGATATTTAAGCCCTGAAAGAGTTCACAAACATGCGTTGATGGATGATGTACAACTGACAAAAAGCCATTACATAAGCTCACTTGGTCTTTGGCCAGGTGATCTAAAAACCTTGCAAAGTTGCTAGAGCAAGAAAAGTAGGTAATTGGGATAAACTTTTGCCATGGCGAATAGTACCATCAAAGATGAATATACACGTAAAGTTTTGTGTACATACAATAGTGTCAGGGAAGCTGAGCTAAATGCAAAAAACTTAACATAATCATTTGAGTGTGAAAAGTAGGTCACTTGACATCCTTTTCCCTGTGATTAGCAGTTCCTTCCACAACGAATAAAGCCATCAAGTTTCATGATTGTACATACAGTTTCATGACTGTACATACAGTTTCATGACTGTACATACAATAATGTCAGAGAAACTGTGTTAAATGATTCCTACACCAATGCCAATGCCAATGCCATTGGAAAATTTATACATATACCCATCTCTCACCTATTCTTCTAAGGCAAGCCAATAAAGAAATCACTGTATAGGAATGTCTTGAAATGGCATGTGCCATCAAATCAAAAGTTGGGTTTGTATCCTTCTTGCACAATGAATCATGTTAGCTTTTAAACATAGGCAAGTTACCAAAGAGACCTTTTTCTAAAGCTGTCAGCAAGAACTATGGTATTTCATCATGATACCATCAGTTCCTATTTGTCCAGTTCAAATGTCTGGTGCTATACAATTTGATGTGCACACACACACACACACACACACACACACACACACTGTCTTGAAGATAATACACTGTAATACTCTGGGGTGCACAACTCAAATGTTTACATTGGCCAGAATTGACCTTTAATGGAACTAAGCGGACTGGACTGCAAACGTTTTTTTGTCTATAATAAAAGCATAATTACATGCATAATGCTACATTTAACACACTATTGATACCTCAGAGAGAGAGCACGAGAGATAGCGAGAGAGAGAGAGAGAGAGAGCAAGAGAGAGAGAGAGAGCAAGAGAGAGAGAGAGAGAGAGAGAGCAAGAGAGAGAGAGAGAGAGAGAATAAAATAATACGAATATGATTAAAAATTTATTGAAAAGAAACATTTAATATTGCACAATCTTTAAATGGCACCAGTCCTACATTACTCAAAATGATTTTCTACATGGAATGTTATAACAATATTCTTCAAACGTACCACATGATATTTTTCTGAATCAACCCAAATATCTCTGAGTATATCACAATGAGGATTTTCTACATCTGATTAACTGTCAAAGAATTTTTGTCTTATCCATAATGTAAACTTATTTTCTAACTGCAATTACTGGGAAATCCATCAGATTTATTACATATATCTAAAGTACAAATAGAATACACTGTCAATGTCTATGATTACAGTGAAAATGGATGATCCTGAGTTCTAGTATGAGCTTAAGATTGGATTACAAATTTTAAATTGTGGCTTAGAAAATAATGACATTTTATTGAGTCTTCACATTCAAGAAACAAGACCGGTAAGGTCATTTGGGTATCACTGGGAACTCTTACTCAGATATGGTGAAAATATTTGATATTTATAGTATGACTGTGACCCTGGGAAAACTACTTCATTCACAGAGAAGTAGGTTGTTAGATTATAAACACTGGATTCCTGAGGAAATCAGCCCGAATTTCACTTTTGATTTCACACCTGTGACACCAAGAATACTGAACCAAACAGGAATACAAATGTACTGACAATGTACCTTTAGAAAATGACTTAAATGCAAAAATTAGCTAGTCAATCAAGTATTAAATGTGGGCCACTGTGACCTACTTTTTCCAGGATAGTTTTGTTTTCATGAGAGAAATCCAGGCAAAATGGAGCATAACTCTTGTGTCAACAGTGCAATTGAAACCAACATTTAACACTAAGCCATGCCATTAAAGCATGAAGTTTAGGCCATAGGGACCTAATATCTGCATGAGGCAGTTATGTTCAACAACACTAAAGTATGCACAAAGCTGCATTATCCAACTGCCAAGGATGCACTGTCAAATACACATAAATCGAACACTTAGCTTAAGTAATTGCAGCTTGAATGTAAGGCACAGTTACCTACTTTTGATAGTGTGGCGTTGCACTTGCTGATGCACATCCACACAGAAAGTTGCATTGTAAGGCACAGTGACCTACTTTTGATAGTATGGTGTGGAATTCACTGGGGCACATCCACAGAGAATGTTAAACTGACCTAAATGCAAATCTTGAGCAACACAGGATAGATGGATGGATGGTCAGTCATCCACTACATTTGGCTCCAACACTCTTGGTGAGGCACAGAAATTAATAACACAAATCAATTTAATTTTCACATGTAACATATATATCAGATATACTGGTACAATGACAACAAATTTCATCAGACAGATACAATTAAAAAATATTTTAAAATCATTAAAAAATACTGTATTCCTTAAAAACTCTGTTGATCAATATAAAATACATCTGACAAACACTGTCCACCAGTGAACTAATAATGCACAATGGATAAAGTGGTAAGAAATAACAACTATCAGAGTACATGATATATATTATTATGTGTGCAGGTATTTATTACAGCAGTCCCTCTCTTATGAGGTCACCCATGCTTCAATGAAAACAATTCCTTATAAGAAGCCTGGCCTCTCACGAGGGGAACAAAATGGTAAATATGTGCTGCCTTGGTGCTGGATATAATGGCATTAAATCTGAGGGTATGACCTCTCATGTGAGGGTCTTATAAGGAGGGCCATCTGTATTTTAGAATTATACATAAAGAAGTGATTTAAATAACTACATTGACTAGATTTTTAATGTAAATATTAGGTTTTATACATACACATTTATCATTGGAAATAAGTGTGCTATACTACATACAAATTTAACATTGGAAATAAGTATGCCATACTACATACAAATTTAACACTGGAAATAGGTATGCTATGCTACAAGCATTTATGTGTTAGTCTTAGATATGTCTGTTGAGGTTTTATTTATTTCATAGCCTTTTTTTCCTTGTAGGCTAATAAATGTACTGGTTTTCTTAATATTCAAACACAAAATTGTTGATATTGGCAAAAATATAAGACACTTACAGCACACATGCAAAGAACATTGTACCCTCCACTAACACCTCCTCTTTGGTAAATCAAATTATGCTTAAATTTGGTTTTCATATTCAAACAGAGAGGTCTTCAGGTATCTTAGAGATGAGCTTGACCACTGAGTTTGCAAAACCTCAACTGAATCAACATGTCTCGTATGCTCAAAACCGTAACTAGAAAAATCTGGCAATCAAACACAGCATATGTTGTTTAAATCTCCTGCTAATTCATGTCTCATTGACAACATCTGAGCCTAAAAAGATGTCCTGAATGTATGGGTTTCGGTAGAGAGAAACAGTTCTCCCTCATTATAACACTGTTTAAGGAAGCCTTAAAAGTATACTGTGCATATGTGAGGTCACCTTATACTGGGTACATTATACATAGTACAGTCAGGGCCATTGCAAGTTTGCAATGGACAAAACGGCACCCTGGGCAAACATTGCCGTTGGTGCCCCCCACTTGGAAAAAATGCAGCAAACTCTGCGAAATGGCACCACCCTATCACCTACCCCTTACTATGGCCCTTAGTACAGTACTCCCTAACTATAACACTGTTCACTATAGCCATACAAATGTAGTTATATGTGAGATCACCTTATACTGGGATACATTATATGCAGTATTACTATTTAATAATATAATGGGATTCATGGCCATACCCACCTTATAAAAGGGTCAGAACTATACTGAGGTGCCTTATGGTGAGGGACTACTGTAATTATAACAAGAGTCCCTTGATGGGACTGATACTCTACTGTCAAAAATGAATTTCCAAGAATTCAATGAAATGCCATTGTTACTCTTTAACTGCTGAGTGTTGAACCATGTTTGATATCCTTGAGTGACAAGAGTTTCAAATTAGCCTCTGTGGAGGCAATACTGGATGCAAGATTGGCACAGTTTTCATTTAGGACAAACTTGACATCAGTAGAAGACTTTTGGTGAAAACCCTATGCCAATATGATCATCCATTCTGAAGGAGTAGTGATAACAAGATTTTCAAAATGGCCATTGTGGCAGTCATATTTGTTAAAAGATTTGCGCCATTTTTACTTAGGACCAACTAGATATGATAATAAGTCTTTTCATGAAAACCCTATGTCAATATGACCATGAGTTCTGGAAGAGTTGTGAGAACAAGATTTCCAAGATGGACCAATACTGGATATCAGACTGAGACCATTTTCATTCAGGACCAACTAGATGTCATAAGAAGTCTTCTGGTGAAAACCCCATGTTGATATGACTTTCCATTTAGGAGTAGTAGCAATAACAAGATTTTCAAGATGGCTGCCAAAAGGTCATATTGGATGTCAGATCAGCACCATGTTCATTTAGGACCAACTAGACATCATAAGAATTCTTTTAGCGAAAACCCCATATTGATATGACCATCCATTGCAGAGGAGTGGTGATAACAAGATTTTTAAGATGGCTACTGTGGTGGCCATACTGGATGTCCAAGCAGCAGCATTTTCATTTAGGACCAACTAGACTTTTGGATGAATGTGAATGTAAAGTTTAATGGCAAGTAGTTTAGGAGGAGTAGTGATAACAAGCTTGTACTAACTGACAGATGGACGCTGGACAACTGGTATCTTATAGGTTCTACTGGTCTATGACCAACCATCCAATTACAACTCTCTACAATATAATTCTTGCATGTAAAATAAAATAAGAGTTCTGCAGAATGTGATGTTTTGAATGTGACTGATGTAACCAGTATTACGATATCACTTTCTAGTTATACAGCAGAGGCTGAAAATTATTTAATCCCGAGGTCCAGGACCCATGTTTTTGACCTTTTTAACCCCCCCCCCCCCCCAAAGTTTGGAGGACTCAGCTTCAATTGAATTATGCAATATATATAGGACCTTTCTCATGAATTAAGCCATTTAATGCACAAGTGCAGAAAATGAGTCATTGTGTGAAACATGTTTTATATCACTTGTAATATGAAAAGTTTCTAGACTGCCAGTCACTGCTGCCCACTTGAAGCAACTTGCTGTAAATGTACATGCGACATTTGTTCCCACATTTCTCTCAGTCTTTGATGCAAAGACACAAATGCTATTTCAAATTACTAGAAACCAGACGATATGTAATGATTGCAGTGTTCAGTGTGTAGGTGACTATGATTATAGATAATGAAAACCTTAAGGACAGCACTTAGCATGCTCAATCTTTATGTAGAAAAATTATAGGTATGTTAACTGTATGTTATTTCTACAGATTTCAGTATTAGTTTTAAAGGAATGCAGTATATATTCGCTAAGTGAAACTAAAGTATGGAGTTAACACAAAATCTGTGTGTTCACCCCTGTAGTAGTAGTAGTACCGGCAGTTTTAGTACTGATTTACAACTGCTAATCTGGTGTCTTGCACTTTCAGTGTATGTTTTTTTATTTATTTTATTTACAGCATAAAACATAAAAGCAACTATTAAAATGTATACATTATTTACCATCTTTTTTTTCCCTTCCTTTTTCATATTTGTGCTATATGGTCATCTCTAAGAGATGAAACCATGGAGTGGAGCTTGTTCTGTTGCTTATACTTGTCTGGATACAATAATGTCTGGAAGAAGGCAGAGTTGAACCTATGCATTATCGTCAGTAATCTTGATTTGAATGCACAACCAAGCCCACCCCCACCCCCCTTATGTACTTAGTGGCTAATCTGTACAGTAACATCAGAAGTATGATATAATTACAAAACAGCTCTGCTCTTCATTTTAAATAGATTATTGTTAGGGAAAGAAGGCTATTCCTGTTACAAAACAGGTACATAGAAACATGTAGATGAAGATACAGACTTCAGATATGAGAAATGAAACTGAAATCTAACATGAAATATATTTACCATTGTAAATATGCACAACACAGAATAATATGTACTGTATTACATGCTTGGCGTGACCTCAATGAAATATTGTGATCCTGGTGCCATACAACCAGAAACTGCATAAATTCAATTCAAAAGTCTGGGACCCAGGGATCAAATCTTTTTTAACCCCTGTGCAGGTAAAACTAAAACTCCAAGCATATCTTGGTACAAACTTTGGATATATATTAATATTATTCCAAAGTTTCAGCTGAATAGAGTAAATGATGTAGATGATATGGCACTGTCAGAAACTTTACCACAGCACAGAATATGATATGGGACTGTCAGAAACTTTAAAATACACCACAGTAGATGACATGGGACTGTCAGAAACTTTACCAAACCACAGCATATGATATTGAACTCAGAAATTTTACCACACCACAGTAGATGATATGAGACTGTCAGAAACTTTACCAGACCACAGTAGATGATATGGGACTGTCAGAAACTTTACAACACAGCAGATGATATGGGACTGTCAGAAACGTTATCACAACATAGAAGATAATATAGGACTGTCAGAAACTTTATCACACCACAGCAGATGATATGGGACTATCAAAAACTTTACCACGCCACAGTAGATGATATGGGACTGTCAGAATCTTTATCACACCACAGCAGATGATATGGGACTATCAAAAACTTTACCACGCCACAGTAGATGATACGAGACTGTCAGAAACTTTACCACTGCACATTAACATTGTTGACAATACTGACATGTATGTTGTTATCATGTTTGGAAAAGTGATACCTATGTCTCAACATCCACAGGGGAGTCAAAGCATATCCTGATATTACAAATATCTCATCATCCACAAGGGAGTCAATGTATACCCTGACCTTACAAATGTCTTGCCATTCACAGGGGAGTCATAGCATACCTTGGCTTTACAAATGTCTTGCCATCCACAGGGGAGTCATAGCATACCTTGGCCTTACAAATGTCTTGCCATTCACAGGGGAGTCATAGAATACCTTGGCCTTACAAATGTCTTGCCATCCACAGTGGAGTCATAGCATACCTTGGCCTTACAAATGTCTTGCCATTCACAGGGGAGTCATAGCATACCTTGGCCTTACAAATGTCTTGCCATCCACAGGGGAGTCATAGAATACCCTGGCCTTACAAATGTCTTGCCATCCACAGGGGAGTCATAGCATACCCTGGCCTTACAAATGTCTTGCCATCCACAAAGGAGTCATAGCATACCCTGGCCTTACAAATGTCTCACTGTCCACAGGGGAGTCATAGCAAACCTGGGCCTTACAAATGTCTTGCCATTAATAGGGATTCAAGGCATACCCTAGCCTTACAAATATCTTGCCATTAACAGGGGAGTCAAAGCATATCCTGATATTACATTACAATATCTCACCATCCACATGGGAGTCAAAGCATACCCTGACCTTACAAATGTCTTAGCGTTCATAGGGGAGTCAAATCATACCCTGACCTTACAAATGTCTTGCCATTCACAGGGGAGACATAGCATACCCTGACCTTACAAATGTCTTGCCATTCACAGGGGACTCATAGCATACCTTGGCATTACAAATGTCTTGCCATTCACAGGGGAGTCATAGCATACCCTGACCTTACAAATGTCTCACTGTCCACAGGGGAGTCAAAGCATACCTGGGCCTTACAAATGACTTGCCATACACAAGGGAGTGAAAGCATACCCTTGCCTTACAAGTGTCTTGCCATTCACAGGGAGTCAATGTATACCCTGACCTTACAAATGTCTTGCCATGTGGATAACATCCAATAGGTGAAAAATATTCACAACCAATATTGCACACAGGATTGTTCACTTTTCAACAAAAATCAAGCAAACATGCCACACAGGTAGTGATAGATCAAAAAAAAGTTCTTTGTTCTTGAATTTGATTTTCATAGTTAGTTTCCTAATTAATCTCCTAATGCCAGAAGCTATCCTGACTGTCTCTCCTTGAATAGGAAACTGTATTGTCTTTGTAATGAATAAGTTTACATTCAATGTAGAAAGAGGTAATGGTGGCATACCCCTTACACATCACTTATAAGTCCAACTGAAAACTAGCCAGACCCAGATCTGCCATTGCATAATGTGCCAGCAGATCTGGGTCTATGCAGTTTGCTAGGAGTAATCAGCAGAACACACAAACACTGACCCTTATCTGCTGTTGCATTATGCAATTTCAGATCAGGGTCTATGTTGTTTGCAGTTGGACTCAACTTATAAGCAAGTATAAATGGTGTATCACCAGGTATGTAATCTCGAGAATTGCTTTTATTACACAGGGTGCTAAATTCTAGGACAGTTGTTTCAACATAAACTGTACATGTATATCACTAAGCTGTTTCTTAAGAGAGTATCTTATCCACAGTCCTGTTTATAATATACAGTGGGTGTAATCCATGATGTAACTGTATCTTCACAAAATGTATTATATTTTGGACAACCATAATTACACATTTTTTTTATCTCAATGGCAGGTTATTAATAAAGGTATAAGGTGTACAATGTCATGTAATCACCAGAGCAGCTATAATTATAAAGGGAAAGTAGTTTCCAAGTGTTATTACACATGATGTTGAATCAAAAGGATGGCTGTTTTTACAATGTAGTCTTCATAACTGCCATTATCATAATACAAACTGTGTATGACTAACATGTAAACCCTAAGGCAGTAAATGCCCAATAGATCCTGTATTCTCCATGGCATTTTTTTAATAAAAAAAGCTGTTATTTCCACTGTATCTTTTACTATACTGAGGTGTAAATAGATAGGGCTGCTGTTATTATAAAGAACATGTTATCTCAGGGTAGCAGTTCTTACACAGGGTGTGTAATCTCCAATGCATTCCAGTCAATGTCCTGGAAGAATGGGTGTGTTTTCACTTCCTCTGCTCCAATCAAACCAGATCCTAACCTCTCTCGTGGATTATAGCGAAGCAACTGCAAGATAAGCAAGTAACTCAGTAGTGCAAGCATTTACACAAGACCATATGAGACAAATATAACTGCAAGATAAGCAAGTAACTCAGTAGTGCAAGCATTTACACAAGAAGACCATATGAGACAAATATAATTCAGTAGTGCATGCATTTACACAAGAAGACCATATGAGACAAATATAACTTCAAGATAAGCAAGTAACTCAGTAGTGCAAGCATTTACACAAGAAGACAATATGAGACAAATATAATTCAGTAGTGAATGCATTTACACAAGAAGACCATATGAGACAAATATAATTCAGTAGTGAATGCATTTACACAAGAAGACCATATGAGACAAATATAATTCAGTAGTGAATGCATTTACACAAGAAGACCATATGAGACAAATATAACTGCAGGTTTTACTGCTTTATTAAAACATTGATATTATGCTTTATAATTTTCAAGCTTGTAAAATATGAATATTTGTATTACACATGTACATGTAGATTGTATTGCAAAGATAAATGTTGACAATAAACTTTGATGGTAGTAACCTTGGAAGAGGAGACAGAAATAACACTGAGAAAATACAGTGAGTTCTCTATCATATGAATGGACCCTTTTTTTGATACTGTGAGTGAGGATGAAACATCAAAGATTTTGCCAGTGAACTGAATATGTTCTTTTCAAATAGATTCATGAAGATAACTGGCGGTATTTTTCACCTCAACTGTATAGCTGTTTCTATCTTCTGTTTAATTTCCATAATTTTAAAACAGTGAAAGAAGATGGAGGAACTCTATATATTGAGAAAGCAAAGTGAATGAGTGAGATAGAGTGTATACCTCTCTCAAAAGTCCCTCAGCCTCCACTGAGATGTGGTCAGGTAAGAGAAGATGGGTGTGAGAGTTAATCCCTCCTGGGTGGCAGGAAATAAGGGTCTAAAATAAAGAACCATTACATTAATGATTGAATGCCACATAAAGTAATACTAAAAAAGCAGAGATGTCAACATGTTTGGAGAGTAAAATTGAGTTGGTGGGGCATGCAGAGCATGTCAGGGCTCCAGGTGGCAAAGCCCCTTGGTGGGTGGGTTTTGATGGGGGGCAACCCACCCACCCCTCCCGAGAAGTATAAATGATTCTAAATTTATATCTTGTTGAAGATGGCCATCCATTAACAGAACAATGTTATGATGTACTGTAAACAATCTATTCAAAGATTTGTGGTGTTTAAATTCATAGGAATCATTTTTAATGAATTTAAACTAAAGAATCATTTTATTTCTAATGTAAAGTCCAGTGAGGAAAAAAAATGACTTGTAGAAATATTGGTTTAATATCACTGGGATGAAAGATCAAGTTTAATGACCAGTAAGTCATTATGCTGCATTCTGAAATTTTGTATGTCTCTTAACACACCTTCTCAAGGTCTGCATGCTTTTTTAATTCAATTGCCTTGCAAGATCAGATTTATGTCCATGTGCTAGATTAAAGATTTATGTCATCTGAATACACCATGCAAATTCATAATAGATCTTGGAGAACGTAGGAAATATAATGGAACTTTTTTCCAAATAAAGTTGAATGTGACTTGAGATCCATTTTTCTTTCTTTGTGGTGTTTTCTTGGCTGCAATTTTCCCATGTAACTTGAATTATATAGACTGGCGCACAATTGTCCTCTACTGTATCTTGGCTTGTGATGGATGAAGCATAGCACGTGTACCAGTTACCAGAAATGGAACTGATGATAGCAATTATTCTACCTTGCAAAATTGTTCCATCTTAAAATTACTTGACCACAAATAGACATAACAAATATTGGAGACAATAGATCATAATTTGGAGTGTGAATTTTCAGTGGAAATACTGGTGAAACTCCACTGAAATCAGAGTAGTTGGCATCCCTGAGAAAGGCATTCTAGATCCTAATAATTCAAAATGACATTTGTATTTTTCCAACGTCTTTATTTCATCTTTACAGCCCTTACTTCAATACAAGGATACTGGATGGTTGGTTTTCCAGTCTGTTATCTAAACTAGAAATGTATCCATATGACAAAGATGTCCCGATGTCAAACAATGGTCATAACTCCATTAAATTTTCCTGGAAAATGATGAAAACTGTATTCAACCTAGGTCTTGTTAATGCAAAAACCTCAAACCAAAATTGATTTCAATCCTTCAAAAGTTATTGAGTTGAAACCATATATTGCAATGAACATGACATAAAGTATGAGGTTAGAATGGGCAGATATCAGTAATACTACATGCTCCCCTTATTGATATGGTACAGGTATAAAAAAAGAAGATAAATTCATCTGAATCCCCCACCCTGCCAAAATGTCTGTTAGGAGATGGAAGGATCTGTGACAAATGTCTTATATAGGAAGTTCATATTTACACAGTATACAGGAAAGTGATAGGCAGTGTGAATTTTGCTCCAGAAATGGAAGTGAGATGCATGAAAAAATGGAAAAAAGCATGAAAAATATTGACACTGAAGAATTATGAATAGCAAAAGGCACGCCTACACCACAAGTGTAATAGGTGTACCAAAATTTCAAGGAGTTATCTTAAACGGTTTTCGAGTTTAGCCCAAGAAATGAAAGTGTGGATATTGGATGGATGGGACAAACAAATGGGCAAAAGCATTAAAAATATTGAAACTGGAGAATTCAAAATTATTATAGAAAAAGGTACATTTGGACTGCTAGTCTAATATGTATCCCAAGTTTCATAGAGATATTGTGAATGGATTTGGAGTTATGCTCCAAAACACAAAAGTGGGAATGATGGATGGATGGATGGATGAAAAAAAAAGTTTAATATGTGTATCAAGTTTTATAGAAATGTTGTCTACATCTATTGTAATGCCAGCATTTCTCCACAGATGAAATGGATATTATAACAGGTTGGTAGAATAAGGAGTTTTGAGCTTGATGATAATAAAACAATGGATAGATAAAATGACAGATATGTAGATAGTTACGCAATACAGTGGTCCCCCTCTTATAAGGCCACCCCTTCTGCAGCAAGAAAGTGGCCTTATAAGACGGGTGGCCTTTCTAGAGGGGGATCACACAGTTGTGAGTAATAACTACATATAAAGTATAAAAGATGTAACTAATTTATATATATTTAATATTTGCATTTAAAAATCACAGGAATATTATCTGGTTAAGGACTAAATATGATAAAACTAATCAATGTTATTTTTTAAAAATATGAATAATCATGAATCGTGGTGCAAAACCACATTGTCGGTAAATTCGGGGCACAAATATTTGGTTGCAAATATCCCTGTACGTCCGTTGATTCCGTCTTCCCACTAAAGTTGAATGTATATTGACGATGTTTATTTGAATCTTTCTGACATAAAATTTCTCAGTAGTTATCAAAAGACTCTCCCTCTTTTCGTTTTAATTTAATTGCTTTCATTTTTGTTCTAAACTGAAAATGTCTGACGATATTTTGCGACAACTTATTCCTTCGCGGGCAATCACGCGTGAGGCAGTGTTTACAACGGAAGTGAGTCTGTCACGTGATCGACTTTTTTTTCTTCTTCTCCAGTCTGGTACCCGGTTATGTATATTTCATAATCTATTAGAGTGAAGCCAGAAAGGCTAACATACCATTTTACTATCTGGCGACCGGATGTCACGCTGACTTGAGCCGAACAATGCTGTGCTTCTCAGCGGTTAGCTTTTGTCATCTTGATAATTATCGGTGGTAATAATAGCCAGTAATTATCAAAGTGACAAAAGCTAACATCTAAGGAACACATGGCAGTAAGGATAATCGGATTACTTACCTCTTTGTAAGCATTAAAGTTACTTTATTGGCATATTGGAACAAAATGTCAATGTGTTGAATTGAGAAATTAAAAAATATTATTGAGATTTTACTCTGTAAACAACCATTATGTGGCCGCTTGCGAGGGGTAAATTTGACCGTTTTTGCACTAAAATGCTGGCCGCTGGTCGCGTTAGAGGGGTGGCTGTCCTTGAGGGGTACTTTTGAACACAAACTCGTCGGTGCCAAGGGATTGTGGCCTTATAAAGCGGGTGGCCGCTGGTCAGGGGGGCCGTTCAAGAGGGGGACCACTGTATTAGATTAAAAAAACTTTTTCCTTTCTTAACAAAGCAGTCTACTGTTGATTTCTGCAGCATTTTCCTTATATAACTGCATTATAAATACTGCATTTTCTTCTTATATAAAGTCTGTTAAGAACAATTTTTAAAAGTTTTCTAAAAGACAGATATTTCTAAAAGACAGATAGGGGTATATAATTGATGGCAGAATCGGTTTGTGTTATAATGAAGGTAATCTGTTAACCCTTTACTTCATGTAAGCACTTTTGGAAGCCTCTACCCCATTCTCGTGGAAGCACTAGTGGACGCCTTCACCTGATTCACATACAAGCGTGTTTGAACGCTTCTGCATCATCCACATGGAAGTGTGTTTGGATGCCTACAATAGTTGTAATCTGCTATTTAAAATAACTGGGTTGGATTTTCCACTCTAAAATGGAGGCCGCGGATTTTGTTCAGCACTTTCTTGAGTTTGGATGATGATGACTTCAAAAAGTCAGATATAGGCTCTGATATCGATGTAGGCAACACTAATTTTTTATAATTAACAAATTCGGATGATTTAACAATGTAGACATAGACAATGAACTGGTAGATTTCGAGGTTGAGAAAGATCAGCTACGGTTGGTCTCACAACTTCACTGACTTGACGGTGAATGAGTTCTCTCAAGATTTTAAAGCATATAAAAAATTATTCTGTAAAAAATAATTATACAATTATGAAGATAAGATTTTACTCTTAAACCTATCTATAGATAAGATGTGTACAAAAGAGGTAAAATGGTTAAAATTTATGTTGAGCTTAAAATATACTACACTGCTATAAATTGTAGTCAGGCCTTTGCACATCAAGTCATTGAGGTAACAGGTGTTCTATTTATAGCACACTGCACTGTGTGGTTTGGGTACATGTATATCGACAGCCTACACAGCAAAAGACTCTATGAGGTAATGGGTTAAGCAAATGGCATTTCTTTCCAAATTGTAGGCTGGTGGAGGCAAGCGAGGGTAGTAGTAAGACATGGGAATTAAAGACCTGGGAAATCCATTCTGGGCAATTTGTTGTCAATAACTGAGGGTGGTGGTTTAAAGCATGGCATTATCATGGGTGATGACTGTATCTTGAATAGTTTAAATCTGGAGTTTTGCCTGAAACTAGATCATTGGTCTAGAAGGCAAAGATCAGCCACCATTGGGGGTCTCATGAATATGTGGCCCAAAATGAGTGGATCCCTTGTCATGTTGAGGAGACAAAAGGGGCAGAAAATTCCCAGGTTCAAATTATATTCTCTAAGAATATGGTACACACCACTGAGATGATTTCAAGACAAATTCCTGAGGGCAGCAGACTTGGTTCAAGAGGGTTTATTATTCAATGCCTAAATGACTGAAATGTTAGGATGAAATGAACTTGTATATCTCCTTGTTAACATGGAATCCAAGGCAAAGAAGCAGTGAAACAAGCAATTGTAAGTCTCAAACACAAATGACTGACCTGGTGCTTTTGCAGAATGTCGACCAGGCAGTTTGATGATAAATGTAGAACTGGTTAATAAGTACAACACAACTCTGCTCACAATTCTAGTGAAGCACCAGGGATTGATATTCAGTCTGAGAGGAAGTGCTCTGAACCGGTAGACATTCCCTATATGTGAACCTTATGAATACCAGAAAGACCTGTAAATAGATATGTGAAGGTCAACATCTCAGAGGTCTAGGCTGACTGGGAAACCATTCTAATGAGCTGCATTTTGAACCAATATCACCATTTCCATTCTTAACGTGGTGCCCAATTGAATAGGGTGAGAGAGTTAAGATCCATGATAGGATAAAGCTTGCTGTTGAAAAGGTCTGGAGTAAGATCCCGTTGACTTTGTATTGTGAACAATATCAACTGCCATTTTTGTTAAGGAGAGTGTTGATTCTTGATTCAGGACATACACTTTGCACAGGCCTCTTTTGACATCTGTAATGATGGGAGCCATTGATAATAGATGAGGGGTGCTGAATGTGGTCTGGAGGCCCTCCAAAACAACTTGTATTACCCACAAATCATCAGAGCAGTGTCTCCCTTTCCATGGAATAGCTTCGAATTCCACTCAACTGCTCAACTGGATGTCAGAATGGAAGCGTAAGTCTGGTATTATATACTGCTAGAGAGAAAAGCTGGGATGAGATTGGTCCTGGTCTCCCCTGTGCTTAATTCTTGGTGACCTATGGAAACTAATTCCTCATTGAGAGAAAGGGAATGGATGAGGTGTGGCTTCATTCTCTTTCTCTGATATCTCCCTAAGAAACAAGGGCAAGGCTATGAGTTGCTGTCTCATGAGGTTTGCCTTTTTGGTGGCCTATTGAAATCTAAAATTGACTTTGTGATGGTTTTCCCCAATAGTGGACTTGGAGAGAAATGCATCTCTTTCCACTAGGTGAAGATTAACAGATACAGCTAAGACATTAGATAAGTAAGTGTTGAGCTGCTCTGTTAGCACATGAGCCAAACAAGAGATTGACTCCCAAGAATAAGTATCAGCGTGGTTATTAACAAAAGGGTTTACACTATGTTCAGATTGCTATGTTCATGGTATGTTCAGATTGCTGAAAAATAAAACAGCCATGGAAAACCAATCAAACATGGGTCCTATTGCCGATACATGTTAGAGCAGTCGTTGCATGTCAAGAAAGATCTACCAGTCCATACACACAGCGGAGGATTTGACAGTCCCAGGCCTATAATGCCTCTGTCAACATCTGCGACTGCAGGGTGAAAGGTTGACAGGTGTGCCTTGTAACATGCTAGGTTAAAATTGCTGGCTGTTGCAAATGCAAAAGAAAAGGATAGTTGACACCTGGGTCTTAAAGTGACCTTTCAAAGCAACAAAGTATGTCAACAGGCCATAGGAGATGCCTGAGGAATGGCTGGTCTTTTTTGACTAAGAGATCAATGAATGCTGGAATTGGTAAGAAGCCTTAGGTGGCTTAGGAGGCAGAGGCTGACAGAGCTCTGTAGGCAGAAGGTGGAAAACCTCACTGATCAATGCGCAGAAGGCTGAGTCTTCCATGAACATCATTAGATCGATCAACAAGATGGCACTTGTGAGCATGAATCTTTGCAAATGGGAGAGTTGGGTGATAGGAGAGTCTGTAAGGGGTGCAATAATGACTGAGCTGGCAAAACAGGCTGAGTCAGAGAGTGAACAAAGGCTGGGAGTATGTTCATGTTGGGATGCAGTTATCTCCAGGTGTTCACTATGTGTCATTCCTATGGTCTGCAGCTGGGTACATGGCATCCAGGAATGGGGTGCCACCATAGCTGGTGCCAGGATGTAACAGAGCTGGGACTGATGATGGAACTGTCTGGTGCTAGTCTGCTATACTTCCATGGGTCTGTTACTGGGTAGCGTGAGACAGTCCACTGATTCTGGTGCCAGATATGCTTAATATGCTTGGTGTCTGGGTCAGAGCCAGTGCTGGAACTGTCGTGGCTGTATGCTGAAGCCAGGAATGGGTATACCAGGAAACTTGGATCACCATACCCGATTCCAGCACTGAATATACTTGACATAACTGGCATCAGGGTCAGAGCTAGTGATGGAATTGTCATGTCATGGCCGGGTGCCTGGCACTATCTGTGTTCCAGGATTTGAAGGTGTACATTGCGACGAAACTGTGCTGGTGCCAGTGTCACCCAAAGCCATGTGGCAATCTTTACCCAAGACTTGTACTGGTTAAACCCAGCGTAGACCACCATAGCCAGTACTGGGATACCGCTGTGTTCATTGCATATCTACTACTGGTCTGGATGGGCCTCCATATTATGTTGGGCCTGGCCTACTGTATTGTCATGAAAATCTTAACTGTTTTACCAATGTGGAGTGAAGTGCCACTAGAGGTGACATCAGCATCCAAACTTCAGCCTAGGTTGTACATTTCTTCGCTCTCTTATTGCTGGAAGCAAATGGTAATGATGGTTGCCCATACCATCTCAGGCCAGTGTGAGAACATATTACATGTATGACTTGAATTGCACCCCATACAATAGATACACAAGTAGGGTGGTTGACATCAGTTCTAGCTAGAGACATTTACACACCATGCACTTAATCCTGCCCATTATAAAGAGCAGAACAAGGGCATGCAAAAGTGATATCAGTCAAGCATCATATTGAACTTACTGTGACGTGGATACTAATGATAACACAAAATGAATATGAAAATTACATGCATGATCTTTAGGGGTGCGCGATATCGAATATCGGTATATTGTGGTATGAAACCAGCGATACAATAATCACGATATAAATATATAATATTGGTACAGTATGATATTGACGTACATTTTGATAAAAAGTTGCAATGAAACTCTATTATTTTTAGAAATTAATATTAGCAATGTTTCACCGCTTAAAATAGTTTCCGATTGACAATGACTGATTGAATTCCATACCTGTACCTTCGGTGATCTGCTTCAGTAATATTTATATTTTGTTTCCCTGGGAAGTTGCAGAATGGGTATCGGAAGTTAAATCAATGTAAATCTTCATCCTGTTGAAGCTTTAGCTTCTTTATGTCAACAAATAAGCATCTTGTTGACATTGATGACTAACCGACATTGACCTCAAGTAACAAGTGTTTCAAGCATGGCTGAGTACGACCTGGTGCAAAATTCGAAAGCGTGGTCGGCCATATGGATTCATTTTGCTTTAAGAAAAAGTAAAACGGATGGGAAGATTGATGAGGCAATTGCTGTGTGCAGAGTATGTGAGGCTCATGTTAAGTCTTCTGGTGGAACTACAAATCTAACCTACCATATGAACAAGCACCATCCTGGGAAGATTAGTCATTACAAGAAGACATGTGTACTGATGGGAGCTCATCGTGTGATGATAATTCCGATCTTTCTAAAGCTAAAGTGTCACCGCCAACCCAGAGAACCTTACCAGGGCTTCTTGGCACAAAATACCCCTCCCATTCTTCACGAGCTTTACTGATAACTGACAAGGTGTGCAGATTCATCATAAAGGACTTTCGCCCATACCGAATAGTGGATTCGCCAGAGTTTAGAGACCTTTTACATAAACTTGACCCCCGATACAATGTTCCAGGTAGGAAGCAATTTACAGAGGTGATAATTATAAAGAAATATGTTAAAGTCAAGGCACTGGTAACTGAAGACCTCCGAAATGCTGAGAAGGTGATGTACTAAATGTTTATTCTTCTTTCAAAAGCTTACATTTGTCTACTTATTTGTTTAGATTTAAGATACCTAAGTTGACATTAAATTAATAAAAATAAGGTAGACTGATTTACCTATTTATTTTGAAAAATAACTGAAGTTTTACTGATTTATTTTGAAAAATAGCCATACCAGGATTAAAACATAATAGAAAGTATGTTAAGTCATCTTGTAATAGACATATCTTAACATCCATTTCCTAAATAATTCCTAAATTTTGGTAAAACATTTCAGGTTGCATTGACAACGGATAGCTGGACATCAAGGTCAACTGATTCATATCTGACAGTAATGTCAACTCACATTGACAAGGATTGGAAGCTGATAAACTATGTTCTACAAACTCGGCCCTTGTATGAAGGGCACACAAGTAAGTTAAAAACATAAAAAGTATGTTAATTCATGACAGCAGTAACCAATATTGTTTATGTTAGATATTACACATATTACATATGCTAGTGGACTTTAGAAGAATTCTTATTTTATTTCACCATATTTAACACAGTGAAAAATGTGATAGATCTAATTACACAAATGCTCATTTTCTTTTTCTCAACTTGACAATAGTAACATAATGATACTAACAACATATACACAATGACAAATTTGAAATTTGTACAAGTGTAAAATATAATGAATCATATATTGGTATAAGTGCATAATTTAAAGATAGAAAAATAAAATTACTTTATCACAGATCAAGTTTACAATAACATCAATGAAATATATCTCAGATATATGGTTTAGTGCATAATTTAAAGAGATAATGGTAAAATTGGATTTATAACACACTGAGTTTATTATCACAGCTTATGAACTCGTTTTTATTTTCAGGTGAAAATATAGCTGCTGTGATTCATGAGGCCATCAAAGATTGGGAAATACAGTCTACCCCCATGCCACCTATTGTATCAGATAATGCATCTAACATGGTCAAGGCAGGCACTCTTTTGGGATGCAACTTTCACATCAAGTGTTATGCACATACAATTAGTTTGGCTGCACAAAAGTGTCTCAAGATCAGGCGCATTGAAATTCTCCTCAGCAGGATTTGTCGGATAGTTGGATTCTTCCACAGAAGTACAAATGCAGCAGCTAAACTGAGAATCCATGCTGAACTGCTGGGCCTACTGGATCATAAACTCATAGCTGATATGCCCACTAGATGGAACAGTACTTATGATATGATTTCAAGGTTTCTTGAAATGCAGTGTGCAGTGATTGCTGTTTTGAAATCGAAAGATCTTGCTAAACTTAAAGAGAAAGATTTGAGCATATTGTCAGATGATGACATTAGCCTGGCAGATGAGGTAATGATTTGTCTAAAACCACTTAAAGTGGTGACAACCACTCTTTGCGCTGAGTCAGTTCCAACCATTTCTGTTATCATGCCTCTTCATCGCAAACTTATTTACAGCATTTTCCAACATAGTGATGATGATTCTCTAGTAATAGCTCAGATGAAAAGGGCTGTGGTTGATGATCTTCAAGATAGATACAGTCATCAAGAAGAAACCCTCACCATTGCTGCAGCCTTACCTTTCCACAGTGACGCATGAAGGTATGAAATTCTTTCCAAAATTGTGCAGAATGCATCAGAAAACATTGTTAGAGTGAAGGCTGAACCTGACACTGATCACTCATATGCAAGTGAGAGTGGGGAGCCAGAACTGCCACCTTTGCCACAGATACCCGAGCAGTTATCCGTGTCTGCCGAGTTGACTACTGAGGATAATCAACCAGCTTGCAAGAAGCCAAAGTTGGATCCTGGTACGAGTGATAAGATAGATACCTGTTATGGCATGCAAGAACTTCTTGGTGATGTCTACATAACTGGTGTCAAGACTCCAAAAACACAAATGGAACAAGTAGAAGAAGAACTTAAGAACTAAGCATTTCCGTCCATTCTCTTGAATTCAAATCCTCTTCAATGGTGGAAAAATCACAAGCACAGATTTCCTATGTTAGCTAAGCTTGCTAAATCCTTTCCATGCATCCCAGCAACAAGTGTCCCTTCTGAGAGGGTGTTCTCCACTGCAGGAGATATAGTAAATGCCCAATGATCAGCCTTAAAACCAAATCATGTTGATGCTCTTATCTTCTTAAAAAAAAATATGAAGTAAGTTCCATCATGTGATTTTTCATGGCAATTCCATTTGAACTACACTGGGTAAAGCAACAATGAAAAAAACATTCTGCAGTTTTATGCATTTGTGTTTATGAAAAAGTAAACCACAAACTGTCCAGATGAAAGACAAGAAAGACTTTCCATTTTAAATCGTTTTATTTCTATGTTAGATTGCAACAATTGTCTGAAATGGGTGACAACAGAAAGATACCAGATTTTATTCGTTTTCGCTATTTCAAATGACTAAAATCATAAGGAGTGTCCAACGCATTGAAAGCAAGTTACAACAAATAGATTTGCATTTTACAATCTTTTCCTTTGTATCAGCTTTTAATTATTTCTTTGCAGTTTGCATTCACTTTTATTTCAATAAATTAATAGCAATCTATAATCCTTTCTGAAATCAGTATATTGCAATAATATTGCAATATTTCACATAATATTGTAATATAACGCAATATGATTTTCAATTCAATACCCACCCCTAATGATCTTACAGCATGTAATAACTGACAATTGTCTGACAGAATTTTAATAGAAGGTCGAATACTGTAATTGAACTGAATGAAGTACTATGGATCCTAGGGCAGACCATTAAAATTGGTGAAATATCCATCTACAATGAAGGCAGAGTGAGAAATAAACAGATTATAGTTGGAAGATACTTCCCTGTATGAGAAAACTACACAACAGTGCTCAAATGGTGAAAAGGCAAAAATAGATCTATATTTTGCAAGGTCACAAAAAAAAGTGTACCTCCTAGCATGAGTGGAAATAATATTTTGTTGCTAATATAAGCTTGGGAGAGCTGGATTTGTGAGGCTGTAGATGTAAGGCTTTATGACTGGGTAATGTATTTGATGAAGAATAAAAGATAAATAGATGGATGGACAGACAAGTGAAATAAAAACATTAAAAATATTGAAACTGAAGAATTGTGAATAGCAAAATGCACATCTGGACCACTAGTGAAATGTGTGCACCAAGTTTCATAAAAATATCTTGAATGGTTTTGGAGTTATGCACTAGACACAAAAGTGTGATGGATGGATGGACTGACCTATGGATAGAATACATTTCTGTATCTCAATGAACTGAATTGGTCAAGATATATGGTCTTGAATATACCAGCATCAAGTTTCACATAAGTTACTAAATCATATCAATTGCACTGGATTACACCCATTTATTAAGATAGATAGATGTGGGACATAACAGCTTTCTATATTATTGTACACAATGTCACATAATTAACTCCGATAGAAATGTTTGCCCTGCCCCTTATCTGTCCTTACTGAGTTCACATTTCAAGACTTTACCTTTCCAACAAGTAGCTCATACAGCAATGCCCCCAGGCTCCACCAGTCACACAACTCTGTGTACTCTCCTATTGTCCTCACCTCTAACATGAAGAATATGAAAAGATAATGAAAATATGACACACACACACTCACTCACATATATCGATAGACAAATAGATATGTAGAGAGATAGATAAACTGTTCAAAAGAAATTAACACAGAATCTGAGCAGTTGAGGACCCCCTGCATTTTATTCTCCCCTTGTCAAGGATTTAAAAATCATAATAGATATGGAGTATAACAATATTTTATGAACAATTATGTGGACCTTGTATACTGACAGTGTTTGACACATCTGATGACTGACATTTGTGAAAATATACCTTTTGTATTAGTCAACTTTTACAACCACACAAGTCTGTGGGCCTTAACTTTCTGGAGTAGTGTATATAATGCATCATAAATACATCACAAGATGTGTAAGAAAAAAAAATGTCTGTGATGAATAAATACATGCAGGCAACTACTGTTATTCCAGAGTCGCTAATAGACTTAGAGTTTTTATCACAAACATACCCAAGCATAAATCAAAGGTTATCTTTCATTACAAAAGACATCCAATCTGTTTTTACTACATGTACACCATTCAAATGACAGCTGTTTGCTTTTCATGACTGCTCTATAGAATAAAACACAGTTATAAGTTTCACATATTAAAGACTTACATACAAAAATGGGGAACTGCAGCAAAACCTGCCATGGACACTGCCACTGTACCCCAATTAGTTTCATTTTCAGGCAATGGCATTGTGGCATAAAATAAACACTTTTTTTAATCATCAATGAATATCAATTACTATGTTGCATGCATTAATATGAACTGGATTATCAAGTAGTTGCCTTGGTACCAAAGATACATACATGATCTTAAATGTGATGCTATCATGAAAAAAAAAGGCGAAACACACATACTCTAAAATAATGGACATTTTCTCAGGATTTTCGTCTTGAGTGTCTTATCATCAGTCCCAATCCTATTTATATGGCACTTTTGAAAAAATGGGGAGTCCCAACCTGATTTAACACATTTCTGAGAGTCAGGGATTCTCCCTATGGGGTTAAAGAGAAACCATGTTGATACAACCTAATTGTAAATACTCATGAGACAAGTAAGTATATGTAACACTGACCTCAATATAATCATACTCCAATAACCCTGACCTACCTGGAGCTACCTGGACCTACCTGGAGCTACATAGAGTTGTGCCATGGCTTCAAAGTCCAGATGCTTGTCTGCCTGGTTTATTGTGTAAAAGTAAGTCAGGACAACATGGCCCTGTTCTCCCAGCAGAATATTGTCTGGCTTTAGGTCCCTGGAATGACAGCACCAAGGGTGTATATAAGAGTTAGATAACTCCTTCACACATAAGAAAAAGTGTGGCCTAATAATAAGTACTGCAGACTCAGTAGAGGACAACAATTTTCTAGCCTAACTAGCCACGGCAAGTAAAAATCATTATATGGCTAGTGAAATTTGACTTAAGTAGAAAGAACAAAGTTTCATGTTTTGAGACCATTATGCCTCCATCATTCTTGCTGGGCTAGGCAAAAATATGAATCTGTTGCCGCCTGCTCTGGATTAGAAGGCTGTATGCCCAAGTCAAGACCAAGCAACTGTTACTGTGCCACAGAGTATAGCACTTAGCCTGCTGGCTCAGGTCTACCTAGCTGTTTATTGGGTGCCAGCTTCATCTGGAGGCATGGGTATTAATCTCTAATGGGCTGGCATCCCATCAAAGAATAGTAATGAAACTCTCAGTTACTTCATGCCATGGAAAGTGGAATAAGGTCCAGTTATCTGAGTAACTAGAAGACTCAGGAGAAGCTTCCAATATAATATTAAGGAGATAATCAATTAGGTTTTTGTATACAATGATCTAATTCAGCATTACGTATTTGAAAATAATTAATTTTATGTGTTCCAAAATTTAACTATAAGCAAATAAAATGACAGCATAAAACATGCGGATAGTCTTGACATCAAATGTACCCAATTCAGGTATTTTGCACGTGATATGTCTACAGTTCCTTTCAGGGAGATGTGCCACCATTAGTGGTTCACTGTCCATTATTGGTCAGTTTTCTTGGTTTATTTTACTGTTCTCCATTTCCAAGACCATCCTTAGCAACAAACTGTTACTTTATAGATGATCACTTGTGAATTGTTGGAGTATTTCACTTTTTTTTTTAAATTGATACTTTTACATAGCTAAGGGTCCAAGAAATCCAAAAAAAATCACTTAAATATTTATAGGCTGCACTGCTTAGTTGAATATCTACCCTCAAGTAAAAGACATTACATAGAAAAGTATGGGGACAAAGTACCCTGTTACTAATTGCCCAAAAAATAATAGCTCAATGAATATTTAAAACTTCATAAAATTTACACAGGTTGAAGTTCCTCGACTCCTCTTATCAAATACACAAAGAAAAAGGTATGCTGCGTTTAATTTTTTCAGTATGACACAATTATTGAGATCACATCAGTTTTCCACAACAGAAAGCCCACACTGCCCATTTATGGAATGTTGTAAATTGCTAAAGATTTCCACAACAGAAAGCCCACACTGCCCATTTATGGAATGTTGTAAATTGCTAAAGATTTCCACAACAGAAAGCCCACACTGCCCATTTATGGAATGTTGTAAATTGCTAAAGATTTCCACAACAGAAAGCCCACACTGCCCATTTATGGAATGTTGTAAATTGCTAAAGATTTCCACAACAAAAAGCCCACACTGCCCATTTATGGAATGTTGAAAATTGCTAAAGATTTCCACAACAGAAAGCCCACACTGCCCATTTATGGAATGTTGTAAATTGCTAAAGATTTCCACAACAGAAAGCCCACACTGCCCATTTATGGAATGTTGTAAATTGCTAAAGATTTCCACAACAGAAAGCCCACACTGCCCATTTATGGAATGTTGTAAATTGCTAAAGATTTCCACAACAGAAAGCCCACACTGCCCATTTATGGAATGTTGTAAATTGCTAAAGATTTCCACAACAGAAAGCCCACACTGCCCATTTATGGAATGTTGCAAATTGCTAAAGATTTCCACAACAAAAAGCCCACACTCCCCATTTATGGAATGTTGTAAATTGCTAAAGATTTCCACAACAGAAAGCCCACACTGCCTATTTATGGAATGTTGTAAATTGCTAAAGATTTCCACAACAGAAAGCCGACACTGCCCATTTATGGAATGTTGTAAATTGCTAAAGATTTACAAAGGTCTTGTATACTTTTCACTGACTTATTTTTATCTTTCCCAGGACTGACACACCACTCCCTCGATAACTCATACCAGGATAACTCGTGAACCCGCTTATAACACAGAGTTAGGCATGGATCCCATTTTTTTAAACTAGAAAATACCCCCAAAATTGGCCCCTATTTGTTAATTGTGAAGAAAATCGCAATCAAAATTGGTAAATGAAATCTTGGTATATCGCACGTTTTATCGTCGAAAATGGTGGTTAGTACCCGGAAATTTGAATCAACATCATGAACATCTCAACTTTTAATAAGAAGTCATATATTTTTTAAATTTTCTTTCCAAACAACATTTACAGTACACTGTAAATAACAATATTCGACAAAATTTTGATGAATGAAAATGTCACTAATGCCTACTGGTGGCAACACTTTAATAAATAAATACCAATTAAATAAGTTTTGTGAAGTGAAATACGTGTTTGAGTTCCATCTTTTAATTCAGTTTCAGTGTAATCATCAAAAATGCAATATGCCCTCTTGTATTCAAACATGAAAAATGTCAATCTACCATCACAGCTATGTCCGTGAACATTTCTGTGAGAACCTAATTAAGTGCCGCCGTGTATTGATCTCTGACTTGCAGAAGTATTTGTTGTATTGTTACACTCAATTAAAAGCAGACCTGCTTTGTATTATCATGTTAATTACGTCCTTTGCATCAGATCAAATAAAGGAGGTGGAATAACAGAAAAGTTAACAAGCACTATTTACTATTATTACTAGTATTATTGCTTTTAATTCAACTAGTTCAAAGTTTGTTCATGTGACTTTAAGCTTAGTTTTAGTTCCCAAAGATTCAGTGCTGTTTGGTCAATTATGGACATAATTTCAGTAATTTCACATTGTTGGCTTAATTGTTAAACCCTGTATAAATATGCATTTGGTCCCTGTTTTATTTGTATTCACATCAACTTCTTAAAAAGGATAATTGGGTCAAAATGCAACAAATTAGTAACTAAACTGATAAACAATATTCGCTTGACATTCGGGAACAGCTTTTGCAGTATTTGTCATGGGGATTGCAAGAATGTACTGTACCCAATAAATTGTATCTGCATTAACTGAAAATAATACATACAAGTTTATCTCCTACCAAAAATATTTAAGTGATTACACTTTTTCATCACTTTCACCTGTCCATTTGGTAATATTAAACTCGTCAGATGACCGAACCAGATATCCTAAGTATATTTGTAAGCTGTTGGTTATAGAATACAGCATCACACGCTTTGTAAAGTCTGCATAAAAACAGAAGGTCTATGCTAAAAGTAAACATGTGTCTAGTTCTGAGGAAATGTGTCGCATGAACATAATAGAAGCTGGACTAGTAGAGCTTGTATTTTGGATAGCACTGTGTATATTTCGTTGTGTGGAACATGTTAAGCAAATAATTTAAAAGTCACTCAGGGAATGAAAAAATGAATCACAGCATTTCTCACTTTTATTTTAATAACGGAATGAAACCCGCTAATACTTGCGTGTGATTTCTTTTTCCTTTTGTTTGCTTAAAAGCAAAATATCTCTCTCTCTCTCATTAAAATTATTATCCCTCTGTCATTAAAAATTACTATCATTAATGTATGTTGTGAAGCAATGAAAATAGCCTCAGGATTCGTTGCTCAGAAATTTATCTTTCATCTCTTGCAATACATGTAAGTGAATGTGTTGTAGTGGGCGAGTCTTTGAATATTAAATGGCATTGTGTACAACTTAAAAAGAGCATTCTGCACTGTGTACTGTAGCTGAGCCGACAGGTAAGTTCCACGCGATGTAGTGGATGTCCACTATTACATAATTATATCGCTGAGACTTTCTAATTGGGGCAATAAAACTTAATCTGTCCACTACGAGCCATGACGTGGACAATCAACTATGACTACTATATCTGGTCCATGACGGAAACAGCATGAAAGGATTAATTTCCACTGTGGGAACATGGATTTTCCGTAATCCACGATGCATGTACTGCATGTAAGTAATATAATAAAACTACCTTAAATTAGCATACTCATTCACAAATGTGATCAAAATTAGCAAGGCGACCAAGCGAAATAAGTATTTGGTGAATAAAAAGCTTTGTTTCACAGATAAGGTTCATTATGGAGAAGTGAGTTGCAGAGTTTGTAGTGAACTTTAAATTCCTGAACTGGCACTCAGAGATTTCCTCAAAGATGAGAAGTTTCACTATTACTTGCAATGAAATCACGGCAATGATATTTTACTAACAGACCAATACAAGAAATAGAGTTTTGAACTTGACAATTGTTTCACGAAATAATGTCCTCAGTTTTTTAAAAAAAGGAATCTTGTTTTGCTGTGAATCAACAACAACAAAAAGCAGTGATGTAATACACAATGTTTTCATGTATATGTGTTGATTGTTAAAACCTCTTGAAGTAATGTTGTTAATGATCTTTCAGAGGTTGAGTATCTTCAAAATAAAGGTAATTTATACAAAAAAAGTGAAAAACTTCAGTAGAACAAAGCTCTTTATTGACAAATATTCCCAATGCGATTATAAAACGAGTATTCAGCCATTAAACATTTCCGTTCCCCCCTCCCCTCACCAGGTTTTCTTGATGTCCAGTGGGGATGGCATCACCTTCTTAATTTTTCTGAGGTCCCCCGCTAACTTGCACCCTCGCTTATTGTGTGGTCTATGTTTTTGGACCCCGTTGTGCACAAGTTATTGAAGAAGTATTGTGATTATTAAAATTGCATTAGAATATTTTCTTTTTCATTACTTAACAAGAGTCCCTCGAAGGGACATGCTCTACTGGCTGAAAAGAATTTCCAGGCATCCAAGATAAGACCCTTTCCTCTATTCAACTGCTGAGTGTTGAAACCATCTGTAATATTGTTAAGCAATAACAAGATTTTTAAGATGGCTGCCTAGTGGCCATAATTGATGAAAGATCAGCACCATTTTCGACTAAAACCAACTAGACATTATAAGAAGTCTTTTTGTGAAAACCCTATGTCAATATAACCATCCATTCAGAAGGAATAGCAAAAACAAGAATTTCAAAAATGGCCGTCATAGTGGCCATATTGGCTGTAATATTGGCACCATTTTCATTTACGACCAACTAGATATCATAAGTAGTCTTTGGTGAAACCTCATGTCAATATGACCATTCATTCAGTAGGAGACATAGCAATAACAAGATTTTAAAGATGATCATACTGAATGTCAGATTGATACCATTTTCATGTAGGACCAACTAGACAACATAAGAAATCTTCCAGTGAAAACCTGATGTTGATACGACTTTCTGTTTAAGAGGTGCAGTTATAGCAAGATTTTCAAAAATGGCTGCCACGGAGGTTATATTGGATGTCAGATTGGCAACATTTTCATGTAGAACAAACTAGACATCATATGAAACCTTTTAATAAAGCCCCATGCTGATATGACCATCTATTCAGGAAGAGTAGCTTTAGGATTTTCAAGACGATCACTGTGGTGGCAATACTAATGTCTGAGTGACACTATTTTTCATTTAGGACCAACTAGACTTTGAGATGAATTTGTGTGTAAAGTTTCATGGCAATCCTCGTAGCAGTTTAGGAGAAGTAGTGATAACAAACTTGTCATAATGGACTGATGGACAACAGACGGACGATAGACAGATGACAGTTGGATGATGGACAACAGGCCATTCCATAAGCCTTTCTGGTCTATGATCAGGAGAGCTAAAATGAGACAAAACTTAAAACCATCTCATTTTAAGTCCAACCTCTCCCAGAATTCATACTGCTACAATACGATCTAGATAAAAAAACTGACATCATATCAATGTAATGATCATGTCATCCTGAGCTTTACAGTAAGCACAAAAGCAGTCATATCAATGTAATGATCAGGTCATCCTGAGCTTTACAGTAAGCACAAAAGCAGTCATATCAATGTAATGATCATGTCATCCTGAGCTTTACAGTAAGCACAAAAGCAGTCATATCAATGTAATGATCATGTCATCCTGAGCTTTACAGTAAGCACAAAAGCAGTCATATCAATGTATTGATCATGTCATCCTGAGCTTTACAGTAAGCACAAAAGCAGTCATATCAATGTAATGATCATGTCATCCTGAGCTTTACAGTAAGCACAAAAGCAGACTACCTTAAGAGTCACTGATTAAAGTTTGCAAGAACTCTCTGGACATTCAAAGTAACAGAATGAGATTTCATGCATTGATTACAATTATTTCCAGCAGTGCTAGCTTTACTTTGTTTAAACATTTTATATCAATGCTAAAACTGAAGTCAAAAGGTCAAGGATGTGGAAATTCTAATGCTTACAATTCAAACTAATCAAATCATTTGATTCCACACCTGAGAGATAATTTGGTATATCATTACCATCACACCGGAGAGAAAATTTGGTATATCATTACCATCACACTAAAGTCTTGAATTCCAGTGACAACGAATAAGTATAAATGTGCAAAGGAAAGAAAAACAGTTGTCAAAATTCAGCTCAAATCTTTTTACAACATGAAATGAATTCATTAAATTGCCCCTAAGAATAGGTCCATATGGGCTAATATATGTGTATATATATGAATATACTTCCATTTACAAGCCCAAAGAGATGACTAGAAAATACATGTACATCAAAAGAGAATCAATGTATGTAAATACCTGCAAATGATACCCTGTGAATGAAGATGAGACAAAGCAACAACAATTTCCGCTGCCCAACGTTTGATGAAAGTCTCTGGAATTTTAACTTGCTCTGGATGAGACTCAGAGAGATCCATCTGCTCAAAGAACTGTGATATACTCTTAGCTCGTAACCTGGATGGCGATTTGATGTCTTCCTCTGTTGAAAATGATCGGCTGAACTCCTTGGAATTAATTAAATTCAGTGATAGTTTTCGTGATGTGGAACCCTGCCGGTCAGACCGGGTTGAAGATGACCTTGATCTCTCCTGTGAAGAGTGGAGCTCTGGCCTTGTGTTGCATGTTTGTGAAGCAGATATTTGTCCACTATTATCATATGAAACTGAATTACTGAAATTATCACAGACTAAATTCATTTCATCCTGTGGATTTCCCATTGAAACAGGCATTAACTCCTCTTGTATAACATTTTGATTTTGAACAACATGTATCACATCACTGTTTATATCTGAGCCACTCTGCATATCTGCTACTTTGTTATCATTTTTATTGTCTTCCTCCTGCAGTGAGTCAGACTGACTATTGGAAGAATCTGCAGACCTATACATATCATATACATTTAGTTCCTCTACACTATCACTTGTGGCAACTTTTGATTCAAAATTCTGATCACTGGCATTGTTTGTTTTTTCCTCTGAGTTTATATCATCACAAACTGAATTTGATTCTTCCTCTGATTTATCTTGTGAGAGTGTTCTTTCAACTGATCTGAGCAACTGTTTGGCACTTTCTATTATACCATTATTGTCAGCCTCAGTCATGCCATTGGATCCTATATTAGCTAAGGCTGAAATCTCACTCGTATTATTTATTAAGTAACTTCTATTTTGAATTTGAATATTTCTATCATATAAAACAGTATTTGTATCCATTGCATTTTCCCCTTCAGTCTCAATGATCTCTGCAATAATATCAATATGGTCAGACATATTATTGTTGAGTCTAGAAGAATCATCACCACTATCAAAGCTATTGATACTGAAATATTTTAAGGATGTTTTGTGTGTACTTAACACGTCTTGAAACTGAGTATTTGGAGAAATGGTTGATTCAGTGTCTGCAGTTGGTGTCTCCAAGTCCGACATTTCATTATCTGCATCTTGGCCTTCTCCTGATGACAAACTGAAATTCCTACAGTAATCCACCCTATCATTTGAACCATTGTTACCTTCACCACTGCCATTATACAAATTGTTTGTTTCTTCATTCCTCTCAACACTGTGAATAGTAACGTCCAAATCATTACTACCTTTGGAAAATTTCACAACAGATTTTTTCTCAGTTTTATCTAAATAATCTGAATTTCTCCTGGCATCTTTCATTGCTGATAATGTATTGTCCTGCTCAGGATTCATAGAATTTAATAACTGATTTGTGACCTTATGATTTTGATCTGTGTGCAATTTGCAGCCAGTGTAAATATTTTGGCTTCGATCTCTTCCCATAAAGCCAATGTTTTCTCCAAACTGATGGTCCTTGTTATGAGACTGTGCATAAGTGAGGTAGGCACCAATGTAATTCCACAATTTACCTCCACTTGCATACTGTAAAAGTAGATAAATGGCATTGTCTGTCTTATAAAATTTATGAAGCTGCACCATATATGGGCAAGAAGTTGGCAAGATATTTGAGGTTTTCTTACACTGGACACTTGATTTATACACAACCTGAAATTGGAAGAACAGGGCAATGTGGAAAGGTAAACAGTTCATAGGTTATTATGATTCTATTTTATCAAAGAAACAGTTCAGCATTAAGCTCTTGTGTGCTTGAAAGTCAAAAGAAAATCTAAATTTGAAAAAAAAAAAAAAAAAAAAACAGTGTGAATCTAACAAACTTTCATGAAAAAGTCACACAATGCTCACCTGTTATTCTAGGCCTCACCATTTATTTACTTCTCATCTCTGTTTACATTTTGCTCAAGGAAGTAAATCCATCATTTTGAATTATGAGCTGCCTATCATTTGTTAAGCAAAATTTGATTGGTTAAAAACATTCACAATGTTTTATTGTGTCTCTATTGATACCAAAATGTGGTACAGTGAAAATGTGTGGCACTGAAATAAATGTTATGAAATTTTACTGGAAATTAAAATGCTGAAAAGCTGTTTTCTTTTCTTCTGTTTTAATATTTTATTCCATGCATCTAAAAGTCAGTATCTCCTCAGCAGATCAAACCAAGAAAACATGGCCACTTTCTGTTCCAGTGCAAATTGTAAATACACAGTCCATTCTAATCAAAAGAACTATAGGTAATCCAAGTGAGCATTATACACAGTAAGATATGGTCAATATACAGAATTTGAAAGATCTGCAATAAATCATTTATATGACTATCACAGAAATGGAATATTCAGATAAATAAGTATGGAGTTCATAAAACTTTTTCATTAAAAAAATGCAGACGTTAGAAGTCATACCTCCACCCAAGTGAAATCTTGAAAAACTTGTATAACTTCAGTGTTTCTCTTACAACAGGCCTTGGGGCCAGCCTAATAAATTGTTCCAAAGGCAGAAGGCGGGCTTATAATTAGATGAAATTAGTAAATGTTTGTGAAAATTGTCTCAAGTTGGGGTAGGTGGGCTTATCAGCAAGCACTGATCACAGGATACAAACAGTATTTAGAATAACATTAATTAGAGCTCAAAGTTTATCAGCTTTGATAAACAGTTTTAGAGATAGCTGATCTCAAAGTTTCAAGAAAATTTAAAACAGTCCCAGTCCCAGGGATTTTGCTGGCATGGGTCATGATAACCTTTTTGCAAGAAATACATAACAGATACACTTAAAGTGTATTCATTTTTGAATGCGCTTCTACATGGCCAATTAAAACACAGTATTTATTGTTCCAAATGCAACATCAACAGTTGCTCAGCCTATCAAATGTTTTTAATAGCCTAAAATTTTTTAATGGTTCCTTCTTTTTTCTTCAATTTGCATTGTTTAAATAAGCAAAAGGGCCTGACCCATCAAAAGGACTGACTGATTTTCGAATACAAAGAGATCCCTGCAGTCTTGAGAGTTTTATGAATTCAAAGTTGAAAGTCAGATTCATAAGAAAGACTTGATTTAATTCCGATATCAAGAGTCACAAAGAGCTCAGAAAAATGTGTAATACACATGAAGAACAAAATACAAATTTCACTATACCGTATGTCAACAAAGGAATGTTTCTTCTTCTACATGAAGCCAATGAATTATTACAATACCTTAATCACATATGTTTCTTCTGTGCTCTTATCCAGAACCAGTAGAGTTTTGTCTATGGTTCCAAGGACTTTAAAGTTTTTCAATTCTGTCTGAGAACCTTGGAGGAAGGTGAGAGATGGATCTGCCTCTATGAGTGGAGAAGATGCACTGTCGACCTGCAAGAATAGAGCATACAGGTGTTTGACAGAAATGTTGTGTCTAATTTTACACATGGTAATAAGTTAAGGGGGATAACTTTCTCCATTTGGAGGATATTCAGTTTAATAAACACATCATTTTTTACATTAAGGAATGGCAGCAGGAGTAAGATGAGTAAAACCAAGTGTTCAAAAAAATCCAGTACTCACAAGAGACCCCTCCCCTTTCTGCGGCATAAGTAATTTTTTAAAGCAATGCTTAATTGACCCATGAAAAGGGGTCACACTATGAATTTATTTAAAGATGCACCAGCATTGCAACTTAAGCTGCAATAGGTGAAAACATACTGAATTGGGACCTCGACATGATTTTTATGCAATACTGAATAAATCCTCAAAAGTAGGTACAAATGAGCAATATCTGGTGTGAAAAATACCTTCAGCCAAAAATGTACTGCAAATTTAGTATCAACAGGCATACTAAAATAGGGGTTACAGACCTGATAGAAAGGACTGACTGACAACAGATGTATGCATGGATGATCAAAGTGAAATTGGACATATTGAAAACTTCTTTATGTAAGGTGTAATAAGTAGGTGGACTTCTTATTATTATACAAGTAGCAAAAGTAGCGATATATGCAACAACACAAGCTGCAACACTAGCAAATAACTTTCAGACTTTGTGTCCATAAATTTAAAGCTAACTACAGCAGCATCAACTCAGAAAAAAAATAATTAAAAATCAAACATGGTTGAAATAGAGAGTTAAGTGATGTTTTAAAGTAAATGAAGCAACAGATGTCCTACAATTAAAAAACAGTGTATATATCAACTTGTCTCACATCAACAATTCAATAAGCAACAAGTCCTGGGAAAATTCTACAACAAGTCTGCAGTGCATACAAAAATCTTATAATCTAACATCTATTTGAAGTCCACCACAGACACATTGCAAAATTCAGTCACATAATGATCATGTATTTTTTGCATATCTGGCAAGCAAGGTTGTATCTAGGTTTTAAAAAGTTTGGGTCATGTGTTCCCTTACCTCCAGAAAAAGGTGGGGCCAACACTGTGAGGTAGGGGGACTCAGTATTAATTATGAAAAACTTACTGGAAATGAAGATTATATCAAGAAGAATAAATCATCAGGCTGCCACCTACCATATATACTCGCTTATAACTTAAGTCAAACTGCAATCTGCACAGACCCAGATCTGCTGTCACATAATGCGCCAGCAGATTTGGGTCTATGCAGTTTGTTAGGAGTAATCAACATAAAAAACCAACACAGACCCTGACCTGCCAGCGCATTATGCGCAGACACTGCTTGTGTACTATGTTTATCAGCCTAACTACTTCTAAGCTATATTAAAGAACAGCAATTGAAAACTTAATGTTAAAGAACACCAACTGAAAACCTTATTGTTAAAGAACACAAACTGAAAACCTTAATGTGACTTGTTTTCATCATACTCATAATATCAACTTAATTGCATAAAGTTTTACTCTGCCCCAAAATTCTGAAATAAAGAAAACAAAATCTTTTAAGCACATCTGGATGTCAGGATCAACTGTATTCTTCAACCACAAACATGAATATTTATAATGAGAGTCCACATCACATGCACATTATTTATAGGGACAGTTTCAATCTTAATGAGTAATATTCCTTTTTCAGTTTCAATTAAACATTCTTGCAAGTATAGATCAGTAAAACGAAGTTTAAATTCACAGGCTGGTGAATGTTGAATTCGTAACTTTAGGCACTGATGTTAGCTATCATAAGCATCTTCCTAGTCACCAAAATGCTTACAGTTTAACAGAGCAGCAGAACAACTCAAACAGTCAATTAAAATCAACTACTTAATTTCATATGGGCTTTTTTGGCATTTACAGCTCATAAAAATGAAATACATTATCTTAACACAAACCTATGAAAATGTGAAAATGAGTCAGTTTATCCTGTCAATTGTCAGGAAACAAGCCCTGCAAACTTGATTTGGGCTGGTATAAAAGCATTGAAACACATCTTCACTCTCCCAATTTTCCTGTTGTTCACCCATAACACTTTCAGTCCCTTCTTAGGAATCAACTCTCTCAAAAATCAAAATATCTATGAAGTTTGGGCTGTTTCTCCATTCTGTCATATGGCAAATCTGGGTTACAAGGCATGTAAGACAGCAAATCAGAACTTATTATCTGACAATTACATCACTGACTGGTGTATTGATTTTTCCACACAGAGCCAGCATAGTCTTCCATGTATACATGCAGGATTAATATATAAATGTTTAAACAATGCTTACTTTTTTGGCCCATTTTGAGTACAAGGATACTACAATTTTGTAGCATATTTTCAAATTTTGTGGGAATCTTGCATCCTAGATGCAACCCTGTGTCAAGTGTGTATTTCAAGTAGTATGAGTACAAGAGTTATGTCCCATTGTAAACAACATGGCTATGAGAGCTATATGACTTCACTAATATTGTACCGATATTGCGATGTAATACTGTTATGTATGAGGTTTATATAATAATATAAATATTTTAGGAAATTAGTTTCTTTACTTTAATATTTGCTCAAACCTTAATGTTATGTATAAGGTTTACAAGTTTAGCTATTGTCCTTGAATTAGGTTGTTTACTTAGTATTTGAGTTCAAGGACGGCTTTGGTAAACAAGTTGTTTATTTAATTTGAGGTTAGGGTTGCTTTTGTTTACAGTTAAACTATAAATTGCCATTGAAATTGCTGTTTTCTGTCAGGTTGACAAGAAAGTTCTAGAACAGTTGTGTTAAAAGTCACATACACCATATAATTTTCTAGACCATTCTGTCATGTGACCTATCTATATATATACCATGTTTAGTGGACAGTTTTTAGTTTCGACCTTACCATCAGTCTATAAAGAGTCATTACAGTTGTGAAAAATCATTCCAAATTCAGAGAGAGGAATTATTTGTTTCTAAAGATTCATTGGACTTACTTATAGTGCTCATTCTCATTTTGGATTTTGAATTGATGATTTTGGGATTTATGTGAACTTATTCAAAGATATTCTGGAGTACTTCATTTTGGCACATCAGCACATTAAAGACTACTGGCACATCAGGACATTCCAGACTATTGGCACATCAGCACATTCAAGGATACAGTAGTTCACTCAGAACATTCTATATTTTAGGACTCGTGATTAATACGTTCTGGATTATTTTTGGAATATAATTCACAATATTGCAAGTGCCTTTTGATTTTCATTTTAATTATCTAGTAATCAATTGCTTGTTGATTTTTACTTGATTTGTTGGTTTTACTTTCTTTCTGTTACATTTGTCTTAGACCATAGATTCGTAACAATACATATCACAACACAGAGATCCAATACCATAAAACAGTAGGGCAGGGGTGTCAAACTCATTTGCTATGGCGGGCCAGATTTGATATAAATAATAATAAATAATAATAATAAATAATGAGTCTGGCAGACCGTATGTTTGAGACCCCTCCAGTAGGGGGTAGGAATATGTAACTAATTAGGATTGAAAGTGAAGGATACATACTGCCCATCTCCGCTCATCTTGGTTTTCTTTGGAAAGGTGTCTGTTGTACAAGTCCTCTGCTTTAATCAGGTACTGGGCTGTTTTCCTCCGGACAGCATCTCGCCTAGCCTTGTTCTTGTCACCTATGTTTTTTTATTATCATTAGAAAGTGTTGAGTTAAAAACAATGTTTCACATGCATATAGTGAATTGACTTATATTCTTGTACATTACTTCAAAACACTTCAACATAAAATTTCAACATTGACGACACTTTTGGCAATGCCACCACTGTAATGTGATATATATGTCTCCTAACTCATAGTTTGTACAGCCCTGGTTTGTGCAGCCCTGGAATGTACAGCCCTGGTTTGCACAGCCCTGGAGAGTTTTTTTTCAAGGAATTTTCAAGAACTTCTAAAAGTTTCAACGGGTATTTTTTTAAACGGAAATTGAACTTTCTCCATATGTTACTTGGTTTATCATTGCATAAATAGATACAAAAGTAGAGGAAAGATATAACTGCATTACTACAGCAGAGGAATCCGGCTCGAACTGGTAACTACTGGTGTCATATGTCTTTTGATTGACAGATTTGTATTCCTTTTGGGGTTTTTTGATTGACAGATTTGTATTCCTTTTGGGGTTTTTTGATTGACAGATTTGTATTCCTTTTGGGGTTTTTTGATTGACAGATTTGTATTCCTTTTGGGGTTTTTTGATTGACAGATTTGTATTCCTTTTGATTGACAGATTTGTATTTCTTTTGGGGTTTTTTGATTGACAGATTTGTATTCCTTTTGATTGACAGATTTGTATTCCTTTTGGGGTTTTTTAATTGACAGATTTGTATTCCTTTTGATTGACAGATTTGTATTCCTTTTGATTGACAGATTTGTATTCCTTTTGGGGTTTTTTGATTGACAGATTTGTATTCCTTTTGGGGTTTTTTGATTGACAGATTTGTATTCCTTTTGGGGTTTTTTGATTGACAGATTTGTATTCCTTTTGATTGACAGATTTGTATTTCTTTTGGGGTTTTTTGATTGACAGATTTGTATTCCTTTTGATTGACAGATTTGTATTCCTTTTGGGGTTTTTTGATTGACAGATTTGTATTCCTTTTGATTGACAGATTTGTATTCCTTTTGATTGACAGATTTGTATTCCTTTTGGGGTTTTTTGATTGACAGATTTGTATTCCTTTTGGGGTTTTTTGATTGACAGATTTGTATTCCTTTTGGGGTTTTTTGATTGACAGATTTGTATTCCTTTTGATTGACAGATTTGTATTTCTTTTGGGGTTTTTTGGAGGGGAGGTATGTAAATAACAAACTTACTTTATTTAAAATATTTTATTTAGTTTAAAGAGTTTCCCAGATAAATTCAACAACTTTTTGACAATATTCAAGGAGTTTCTCAACAAATTTAAGGACTTTTCAAAAATAAAACCAACTTTTTAAAAATCAATCCCTCAAATTCAAGGATTTTTTTAAAAGATGTATGATATGTGTAACTACTGATGCAGGCAATACAAAAGCAAATTGAATGTAAGGATCCAATATTTTTCAAGGTTAATCAAATCAGACTGAATAATTATCAGAAACTGTGCACCACCAAGTCAGTTTTTAATGTTTATGTGCTTGAATGCAATTAAAAATGAATAGAAAATATAATCCTTTAATCTGATCCAAATCTGAATATTTTTAAGTTTCAATTATATATGGTAAATTATATTATTGACATACACATATTCAAACAATTTCTGAATATTTATACTATGCTATTACAAGGTGATACCTGTTGCAAAAACAAGGGGTCAGCATGGGTACAATACCACTCATTGGATCACATAAGAACTCTTCATTATTATGTACAGATACCACTCATTGGATCACATAAGAACTCTTCATTATCATGTACAGATATCACTTAAAATAATATTTTTTTTTTTTTTTAGAGATATTGATGACATAAGCTTATATTCATAGTTTTATCAAAAAATGATAAAAAAATACCGCTTGTTGAGTGGTAGCAAGTTCAGAAAATCAAATGCCATGATTTCATTCATATATGCAGATATCATTCATAATCAAAATTAGGATCCTTATGATTTAAGCTTCAATACTAAGTCTGATCAAAATCTGATCAGAAATACAGCCTCCAGAGTGTTAACACCGTAAGCAATCAGACGCCAGAATTCCTAATCAATATGTCCAGATGTCAATCATAATGAAACCCTGGTGATTTAAGCTTACATACAAAGTCTGATCAAAATCTGATCATAAATAAAGTGTCTAGACTGATAACAAACTCAGCCAATCATATTCCAGATTGACTCATTAATGTAAGCAGATGTCAATCATAATAAAACTTGTAACATGCTCAGCAAATCAGATGCTAGAATGCTTCATTGATATGAGCAGATGTCACTCTTCATCAAACTTATCCATGTACCAGTCTCACTGAAATCTGATCAGAAAGACAGCCTTTATGTGTTAACAATCTCAGCCCATCAGATGCAATATCACCACATCAATATGCATGAAGTCAATTATAATCAAACTCATCCAAGATATTCACTAAATAAGTAAAATATAGTACGTTATATCTAATTCTGTTCAAAATTACAGCATTCAGAGTGGTAACAGTATCAGCAAATCAAATGCAAGAACACCTCATTTATATACAACAAAGTCTCTTATTGTCCAACCTATCTGAGATTTTGTCGATATAAGCATGTAGTATTGGGGGGTGGGGGGGGTAAAGCTAATTTTAATTATGTAACATTTAAATACTACTATTGTATTGCTTACCTTTCTGGGATGCCAAGTCCCCAGTCCAAGCTAAATATTCTCTCCTCCAACTAGTAATTGCAGGCCCAGAATTGAAAAGAACATGATCCTAGTCTGATTCTTTAGTCATAGCCAACATAAGCAATTCCGTCCTCTTTTGACTTAGACTGAGACTACAGGAATCTTTGCAATAATAACAGGTAAGTATTACATAATTACAATTAGATTTACCGCCCCCAAAAACTACACTTTAATAGCAGTAATACAATACCTACTACTACTGCATTGCTGAATTTACCAGTTGGGAGGGAGGCTGATGAACTCAAACAAAAAACTAGCATATAAAACATATGCACTTACCCTTACAGCAGGAGTCTTCACTACTGTAAGCTGGTAGATGGCTTGACCACATGTTGTGCTGTCACGATGTGACCCAACTAGTAAATGCCTTTGCTATGGTGCACCAAAGATCGAAGGTAAAATGATGAAAAGATAGTGTGAGACTACCAGAAGGCTGCTCTCATAACATCATTCAAAGAGGAATGATTCAAGTAGGCCCAAGATGCAGCAATAGCCCTAAGCTCATGGGCTTTGATTGTCATGAAAAAAAATTTCTCTCTCGGTGAGGGACTGATAAGTTTTCTTGATAGTGAAGACAATCCACCTGGAAATGGTGGCTGCCAGATTATCAGAGGAACCCTTGAGAGATAGAAAGAAATGATTCTGACCATTCCTTCTCCTTTTTGAGGAAGCCCAAAAAGTCCTTAAGGATCTAACTGGGCAAAGAGTCTATAAAATCTGATCATCCCCAACACAGATACAACTGAGACTGGGAATCTCAACAGGAACTGGAGGTAATGAAGGTAGCTGATTCTTAGCCATAAATCCAGGTTGGCAGAGAAGAGAAACAGACTCATAGTTACCAATGAATCATAAACAACCCTTTTCTACTAACAAACCATGAAGCTCACTCCTTCTTCTGGCTGATGCTAAGGAGAGAAGGAAGACGGTCTTAAGGGTAAGGTTCTTGAAAGTTAGTAAGGGGTCTTAGATAATGCCCAAAGAACACATGAAAAGTTCCATCTACGCATTAATGAGAGAGATTCTGGTCTCTGAACCTTAAAATACCTGATGAGATCATAAAGAGTAGGGTCTGATCCAATGGCAGAACCCCTAAAAACTTGAGTGTTGGAAAGGGTTGCCCTATAGCCCTTAATAGTCAGAAGAGATCATTCTCTTTCCTTAAAAAGGAAAAAAATAAAGTCTGCAACTACATTTAGAGGAGGACAACTAGGATCAATGCTTTTTCCATTGCACCAATTACAGAAGATTCTCCACTTTGCATCATAAACTTTGGAAGTGGATTGCTGCCTAGCCTAGGTGATGCAATTGGCAACCTTGCTCGAAAACTGGTCTTGGCAGAATGATCGTTTAAAAATGTGTGGGTTGTTGTGTAGGAGAGACCTCCTGTGCTGTGACAGCAGGTCCCTCTACTGTGTTTATCTCCTGGGTTTGTCTACTCACAGGTCAAGTAAATTATTGAACTATGACCATTGGTGCAACAGGTGGGCCATCAGGATGAACAAAGATGTGAAGATTCTGACTTGTTGGAGAACTTGCGGAATTATTTGAAAGGTGGGATGGTACAGATGATCACAATTCAGACTGAAAGTCTCCACTGCCCAGGCCCTCTGATCTGGCACTGGAGACATAAAAATGGAGCTTGTTGTTCAGTCTCATAGCGAACAAGTCCACTAATGGTCTCCCACACAGCTGAAAAAGCATCTGCTATCAACTGGTGCAGAGACCATACCATGAGGACCACAATGCCCAATCTGGACAGGCTGTCTGCCAGGATATTCCTCTTGCCCAGAATATCACGGACTCTGAGACTGCCCATCGTCGGAAGTTCCAGGCTTCCACGCAAAGAGAAAGAGCATGTGTACCTCCATGATACCCCAGGTACACTACTACTGACCTGTTGTCTGACAACAATGCCTTATGAGGTTGACACACCCCTGCACCCCTGTAGGGCTAGGAATACTGCCCACATTTCAAGATTGTTTATATGAAGTATCGCTTCTTCCAGAGAAGTATCACTTCTTCCAGTCCCTGAAGAGCTACCCCCTCTGGCTCCAAGTGAGCATCGCATCCAGAATCTGATGCGTCTGTGTACAGAAAGGTTTGGGGTTCTGGGCTGTGAATCGGGACTTCATTCAGGAACCGATCTCAATCTAGCAACTGACTCAGGTGATGACAAAAATCAGATCCCAGAGGAATCCAAGCCAACAGCGAGTCCTTGTGTGGTTTCCAGTTTGCTAGAAGCAGGAACTGGAGAAGGTGCAAGTGAAGTCTCCCTATGGGAACTAGATCCGCAGCAGGGTTAAGAGTTCCTAGGTGATAGAGAGAGAGATAAAGGTATGTCAAAACATAGTCTTGGCCATAAGACTCGCTATGAGGGACAGAATCTGAGTGGTCCTGCCTGGTGAAACATGAACCCTCCCTTGATTGGTCAGGAAATTCATTACCATGTACACGAAGACCTGGGAAGGGATAAGATTCAACTTCTCTAGGATGGGAATTAGACCCAGACAAGTAGCCATTGACCAATAGAGGGATAGGTCCTTCAGTAGAGTATCTCTGGGGATGTTGTGCATCAACCAATCATCAAAATACTGGAGGATTGGAATCACTATGAACCTCAAGTGAGCCACTGTTTCCCCCATCACCCTGAGAAAGGCTCGGGAGGCAGAGGAGAGGCTGAATGGAAGAACACATAATTGAAACACCTCCTGGTCAAGACAAAACCAGATGTATTTCCTGCTAGGCGGGAAGATTAAGACCTGAAGGTACACATCTTGCAGATCTATGGAGACTGTTCAATTGTAGGGCCTTACAGCATTCCTGACTGAGGTGGTAGTCTCTGTCTTGAAGCATTCTTCGTACAGAAATATAGGACAGAAAAATCAATCATGAGTCAAAATTTTCCACCTTTCTTCAATACCAAAAAGATGGAGGAACCGAAATCCAGAGTTTGATCATTTTCCCACCCTCTCAACTGTTCCCTTCTGTAGAAGGGTGTGTACCTCTTCACTCAGATGAACCAGTTTGGACTGGTAAAGAAAATGGGGGTACATGATAGAGGAGGATGTTTCTGGAAGCAAAGTCAGTAACTGATGCCCATGGAAACCTCTGAAAAGAGGGTTAGTCATGCATCTACTGGGGCACTGGGAAGAGGAAGATGCTGCATGTCTCTAGGACTGATCACTTTCCTCCTCAGGGAGGAGTCCAAAGACTTCCTAACTTGGCCTCTATGACCACCTCATCTAGCAAAAGATGGGCAGGAGGGAGATTTGAACTGGGGCTGACCCTCTTTGAAGGTCTTGCGAGGAGGTCCCCATGGTTGGTCAGGTTGTGCATGCTTCCTGGTCAGTTTCAACGGGCCAGAGTCAAGGCCTGGCATCAGTGTTGCTGTTCCCTCAAATCCTGTGATGCTACATAGGGGATGAGACCTCCAAAGAGTGTCTCCACTTCAGCAAGACTCAAGATGTCTCCTAGGCGGTATCCCTGTGGTGGTGGAAAAGCTCCGCAGAGAGCACCATTGACATGGAGAGTACATGCCTTGATCTTTTTGTCACAGTCTCCAGCAAACACTGAAGCATTGCTGGAGACAACAATTCCTCATCCAAGAAACTGAAGGAGACAGCTGAAAAGAGATCAGCATGGGAGGTGATCGTCACTAGAGTTTGAGTCTTAAGCTCCAAGGCCTCCAAGGCTTTTACTCAGAAACAAGCCCAGGTCCCAGCCAATATACTCACTCAGGACACACTAGACTCCAAGGAGGGGGGGGGGAGAGGAGGCTTAAGGGGCCAAGCAGGGGAGTAAACTGATAGCTGTAAGCAGAATCCAGCGCTGGAGCGTAAAAGGGGGGACAGACCAACCCTTCAGTTGCCTGGCAGACTCTTGGCCCGGGAAAACTTCTGCGCAAGCTCCCTAACCATAGAATGTGGGAGCAGCAGATCTGAATGTGAGTAGGACCGAGTGCACAATAGGTAGGTGGTGTGTGTATTCCATGTGACCTTCTTGTGCTGCACTTACCCACACCCTGTAACATATAAAACTCTGTAAGAGAAAAGAAAAAAAAATTAAAAAATGAACACTGGTTACTAAGAAGAGGAACAGTAAATTGAAGCACTGTCTGCTAAGCAAGGTGCAAAAACCCTTCAAAATTAACATAATGAACACAAAAAACACTCAAATAATAGAAGGACTGATGAGAAAAACACTCAATTGAGACAGAAAGGTATATGATTGGCTGAAAAGATGTTTAAAAATGATCATGTTCCAGTGTTGCACATAGGATCCCAAGGGCAGGGACACTGTGTCCCCTGCCCTCCAAATCTGGGGGCAAATAACATTTTAGAGGGACAAAGGAAAATAATAGTACATAATGCATTATTAGTGCTATAAAAATGAGATAATTTTATTTGCTTCAACAGTTTTGCCACCTTAACTTTGTGGTCTGTACTGTACTATCATATTTTTATTTGATGCTTACATTATTGCAATAAAAGTTTTATCATGTTCTCAAGTAACTCATGAAAAATTTAACATGTTTAAATATCTGGTTAACCTGAAATGAGCTGTACCATGGAATTTTCTGTTCCAGATCTTGTTCTCATGTTTAACTTTAGTGTACATTCATTATCTACAAGTATTTATTTTAATAAATACATATGCTTTCTGAATTACTTTTATTTCCAAACTAACAAATTATTAGTTAAATGACAAATTGTGTATTTGCATAAATGTATTCTCTTTTGCCATTATTTTGAACCTCAAAATAAATTAAATCTTCCTTGCCGTAGGGGTGATCTTAGCCTCGAAAATAGGTTACACTAATGGCCATCAAACAATACAAATTACAACTCAGCCGACTACCACAAACCTTGAATGTTTTCATTGCCAGATACATTGTTTTAAAATAGATATTCACTACCATCTTACAGTTGTTATCACCTTTTGTGACTTTTGCCACTGCTAGGGCCAACGGAGACATGGACAGACATCCACTAATGAAAAGTTGTAAGCATATTTTTTAAATTTTTTTCTGATGATAAAGTGTGCTTAGAGGGGTGCACAGGGTCAAGATTTGGGTGACATATGACAAAAAATTGTGGTAAACCTGTAAGCCCATGCTCAATGTGCAACACTGATGTTTTTTTTCAATTCTGGAGGGAATATTTACCTTGAACTGGGGACTTGGCATCCCAGAAAAAGTAAGCAATGTAATAGCAGCAGGTATTACTGCTATTAAAATATATACAAAGTTGATCACCTGATTGGGAATATAGCCTCAGGAGTGGTAACAAGCTCAGCCAATCAGATGCCAGAATACCTAATTAGCACACAAAGATCAAGCTCTTAATCCAACTCATTCAATGGCTTAATGATATAAGCTTATATGCCAAGTTTAATAAAAATCTGATCAGAAATGTAGCCTCTAGAGTGGTAACAAGTTCAATCAATCCAATGCCAGAATGCTTCAATAATGTGCCTAGAAGACATTCATAATCAAAATCATCCAAATCCTTAACAACATAAGCTGATTGACCTAGTTTCATAAAAAATCTGAGCAGAAATATAGCTTCGAGATTGGTAACAAACTCAGTCAATCAAATGCAAGATCACCTCATTAACATGTGTGGATGCTGATCGTGATGACAACCTCAGTGAATGTGATGCAATATCACCTCACTTATATACAATGAATATTTGCATGGATGTTGTTCATCATTAAACTCTTCCAAGATCTTAATAACATAAGCCTATATACAAACTTTGATCTATCAGAAATACAGCCTTACTTAGTAATAACATGCTCAGCCAACCACATGCAAGGTCACCTTATTTATATGTTTGGAGCTCAGTCATAATCGAAATCATCCAAGATCTTGATGATATAAGCCCAGTATATTCCAACCTTAATCAAAATCTGTTCAGAAATACACCTTCTGGAGTGGTATCAAGCAATTGTTGATGGAAGTACAATGGATGACACAAGTCTGACACAGGGCCATACTACAGGCTCATGTGGCCTTATGGCCAGGTGAGCTAAAACAAAAATAAAACAACAAAGAGTGGTAGTTTATAACCTACCCTGAACTCCTTGCAGCAAAATCCCAACTCCACTCTTGTAGCTAGCAAATGCTAATTCATAATTTCCATTGGCTTCACACTCCTGGGCAAAGCTGATCTGATTGGCTGCCTGGTAAATATAGTCCTCTTTGCCCCCTAAATCCATCGTTGAAATGCTCTCTTTTGTAGCAGAACGCTGTCTGTATGGAGATAAAGTGCTCTTTCTTTTTGCTTGATGGCTAGTGGTAGAACCTGTGCTAGACGCTGACTCCAGACTCGTAGAACTTCCAGATAATACTTGTGAAATGTCAAGGTCACCCTTGCCATAAATGACCTTTGACCCACTTCTGGACAAAGGGTCAAACTCACTGAGATCTGCTTGAGAGCTGTAGTATAGAGAACCTGTCCTGGAACCTACTGTGTCATCAGATGATGACACTTCTCCTGTTAAAGTACCATCTGTATCACTGGCATCACCCCCAGTTATCTGAAAAATGCAACAAAGTTGTACACATGAATCTCCTTGCCAACAGGAACACATTCAGAGTAGCCCACAATATACAGACAGGTATGGAGGAAAATACAAAAGTAACTTGAGCATGAAAGTTAGGTCACAATGATCTACTTTCAGTATGGTTCAGTTACTCTTTCTGAGATGCTTCCACATATCAGTTTTCAGGAGTATAGATGAAATAGGGTCAAAGATACAGAGGCTGCAACAAATGAATAACTGACAATACTAAAGTCACTCGTGCCTGAACAAGAGTACCATGAACAGCACATTATACATCTGGTTCATGCTTAACAGTCCTCTATGTAGTTCGGTCAAAATATGTCACCTTGAAGTAAACTTAATTTGCAGAAACCATTATTTTCTTATTTGACTTACCATGACCATACTCTTACCTTGTACCCCAGAATCTAGAGGTTTCTTTATTACCCAAAGTGCAAGCCATACAAAAAAGTCTTGTTGAAGCACTTACTCTAGGACAAAAGTTATTCTGCAAAACTTATTTTCCCTCTAGCCAAACTGACCTTGAACTTTCATCTTTTGACCCCCAAATCAATAGGCCTCTTAGATACCTTAAGTTCAAGCCATCCACAAACTTCGATCAAAATACATGGTCTAGGACTCAAGTTATTATGCACAAACCATTTGTCTTCATTAAGTCACAGTTACCTTGACCTTTGACCTTTTCACCCCCAAATCAACTGGTTTCTTTATTACCCAATGTGTGTGTCATCCTCAAACTTTGGTGAAATCTTTGTGCAGAAACCATTAGCCAGTGACTTTGACCTCTTACCTTTTGATCCCTAAATTTGATATGCTTTTTTCTTACCCCAAGTGCAATCCATTCTCAAAGTTTGGTCCAGATTTGTGATGTAGATCTAATGTTATTGTGCATAAACCATTTTTCTTCTTTCAGTCACAATGACCTCGACCTTTTTCCTTTTGATCCTGAAATCGAAAGGCTTCTTCCTTACCTAAGTGCAACTCATCCACAAAATTTTGTAACTTTAGTTGGTGGAGAACTTGTGCTATTGTGCAGAAAATATTTTTCTTCTTTCAGTCACAGTGACCTTGATCTTTGACTGTTTGACCCCAAAATTAACAGGGTTCTTCCTTACTCCAACTGCATGCCACCCACAAAGGATGGTAACTGTAGATAATGGAGAACTTCAGTTATTATGTGGAAACCATTTTTCTTCTTTCAGTCACACTGACATTGACCATTGACCTTCTGACCCTGAAATAAATAGGGTCCTTTTTTTTCTCCAAGTGCAAGCCATCCACACAGTTTGGTAACTGCAGACAGTGGACAACTCGATTTATTGTGCAGAAACAAACTTGGTAACATTTAGATGGACATCATAACATAATATGCTCTGCCTTACAGTTGGCATATAACACTGGATCACAGTGACCTACTTTTGGTATGGTTGAATTGCATGAGATGCATCCACATTCCAGTTTTCATGAGTGTAGGTGAAATTGGGTCTAAGATATCAACGGTTTAACCAACTGGCAGCTGAAAATACAAAAGTCACCCATTCATAAATATTAGGTCACTCTGAACATGTTTTTGGTGTGGTGGTATTACTCTAATTGAGATGCATCCACATGCTGTGTTTCATGTGTGCTGGTGAAATAGGGTCCAAGATATTGAGGAAGCAAATAAGGGAAAATAAGAAAAGTCACTATAGCATGAAAATTAGCTCCAAATGACCTAGTCTGGGCATGGTTTAGTTACTTTTCTTGTCAGGCATCCACATGTCAATTTTTGCCAATTAGGTGAAATATGGTCCAAGATATTGAGGGTATAATAAAATGAACATCTGAAAATACAAAAGTCACTCAGGCCTAAAAGGTTAGGTCACATTGATCTAGTTTTTGGTACGGTGGATTTACTTTCCTTGAAATACATCACATACCAATTTTCATTAGTGTAAGATCCAAGATATATAGGGTGTAACAAATGAACAGCTGAAAATACAAAAGTCGATTAAACATGAAACTTGGGTCATACTGACATAATTTTTGTATGGTCTAATTACTTTCACCGAGATTTGGTAGTGGTTTTGGATGTTTTGATGTTTTACAGCACAGCAAAACATGAAGATTATTTAGTGTCAAGGCAACTGGAATAAAATGCCTTGCCCAAGGACTAATTTAGATGCCATATGCCAATTATCATAAGTGTAGGTGAAACTGGGTACAAGACATTTAAGACATAAAGGACAAACATACTAACACACATATAAATGAACACATCAATTAAAGGGCAAAACTTTGTTGGTGAGGGGATAAAAAAAATTGTAGAGTCCAGTCTTGTTAATTAAATGCACACCATTTTCCACACAAATCATGGGATCAACCTGACTGACAGATAAGCAGATATTAAGATTTTATATGACCTGAAGTAAAATTGTTCCCATCAAGGGATTATATAAATACAAATGTTGGAGAAACAAGACAGATATATAGTCTATGAACATAGCTTGGTGCTATTATCAATTAAATCATGACATCAATCCAGAACTGACTAAGCCTGGAATTAGATTTCATAATAATGTTTTTTTTTTTTTGGGGGGGGGGGGGGCGGGTTGAAACTAATTTTAATTATGTAATACTTACCTATCAATATTGCCTTACTTAACTCTTCCGGGATGCAAGTCCGCTAGTCCAAGCTCATAATTCCAACCTTCTATTAGATGGAAAGTTCTAGAACATCTAGAACAGAAAGAGCACAGACTCAGTCTGACTCCCACATCACAGGCCCATGCATAATACACCTCCTCTTTGACTTTGGACCTAGACTAAACTTTGGACATCAGAGCAAGGTGGAAGGAGAGAATCTTGCAATAGTGACACATATTACATAATTAGAATTAATTTTAGCCCCAGCCTCACCCATCACTATTGCCTTGCCACATTTGCCAGTTTGGAGGGAGGCTGATGGCCCCAAGAAACTGGTATAAACTGATCTATTTACAATTATGGTAGGAGTATTCACTACTGTCAGCTAACAGAAGGTTGGGCCACTTTTTGACCTGTTACTATTGGACCCAACAAGAAAATGCCTTTGTTCTGGTGTGCCAAAGACCGAATGTAAAACGAGGAGATAGTAGTGTGCAACTGCCAAAATGCAGCTCTCATAACATTCTCCAATGAAGAATGATGAAGATAGGCCTAGGAAGTAGTGATAGCCCTAACTTTATGGGCTTTAATTCTCATAAAGGAAGAGTCCCTCTCAGTTAGGGAATGATAAGCTCGCTTGATGGTGAGGACAATCAACCTGGAAATGGTGGATACCAAAATATCGGTGGAACCCTTAATAGGTAGGAAGAGATGCTTTTGACCTTTTCTGCTCCCTTCTGAAGCAGCTAAATAAAACCGTAAGGCCATAACTGGACAGAGAAGTCTATCTTGATCATCCCCACCACAAATATGACTAAAGCTGGGGATCTCAACAGAAAGTGGAGCCACCAAGGGCAGCTGTTTTTTTTTTTATAGCAAACCTGGTTCATAAAGGTGAGAAAGTGACTCATAATTACCACTGAACTGTAAACAACCTTTTTCTACAGACAAGGCATGGAGCTCATGGCTTCTCCTTGCTGATGCTAAGGAGAACAGGAAGACAGTTTTAAGGGTAAGGTTCTCAAAGGAAGCTTCACTCAATGGTTCATAAAGGGGTTTTAATAAAGACTACAAAAGACACGAGAGATTCCATCTTGGCATCAGTGAGTGAGATATCTGTCTCTGTAGCTCAAAATACTTGATAAGACTGGAGAGATCAGGGTTGATCCAATTGAGAGACCCTTAGAGAACTTGAGCATGTTAGACAGGGCTGCCTTATAGCCTTTAATGGTGGAGATCAAACATTCTCTTTCCTTACAAAGGAAGAGAATGTCTGCCACTGTGCTCAAAAGGGAATAGTTATGATCAAGGTGTTCTCCTACTGCACCAATGACAGCAGATTGTCCACTTCACATTGTAGACCCTGGAAGTGGACCGCCTCTTAGCCAGGGAGATACAACTTGCAACTTTGCTCATAAACTGGCCCAGGTGGATTGATTGCCTGATATGAGCCAAGCATGAAGGTGGAGAATATGTGGGCTGCTGTGAAGTATAGAGACCCTGTGCTGTGACAGCAGGTCCCTCCTCAGTGGTAATCTTCTGGGCTTGTCTACCAACATGTCGAGGAGATCGCTGCACCACGACTGTTGGGGCAGCAGAATGAGCCAAGCAGTGGTGGTCCTTGAGGAATCATTCTGATGGGTGGGAAGACATAAGCAAACAGACGATCCCACCATAAACTGAAGGTGTCCACGGACCAGGCCCTCTAAACTGGGACTGGGAAGACAAAAAAGGGGAGCTTGTTGTTCAGTCTTATCACAAATAAGTTCACCAGTGGTCTCCCCCAGAGCTGGAAAAGATACTCTGTTACCTCCCGGTGCAGAGACCATTCTATAAGGACTGCACAGAAAACCAAAGACTGGTCTTTTTCCACCCTCTCTACTGTGCCCTTCTGCAGAAAACCTCTTTTCTTAATTGAACCAGCCTTTACTGGCAAAAGAGTATGGAGGTCCTTGAAAGAAGAGGGTCTTCCCAGAAACAAAAGCTGATAGCCTTCATTTAAGGTAGAAAGTACCCACACATCTCCCTTGATGTCCAACCAGACCTCTTAAAAGAGGGCTAGCCAAGTGCCCATGGGGACATCAGGAAGAGGAATGCACGGCTGGAGCTGGAGAGGAGGTGAGTCCCCAGGCCCCCCTTTGTTTCCTTGGGAAAGGGGGAGGGGCCCACCGAATTCCTCCTTTGGCCTTTCTGGTTTGCTTGTCTAGTGAGGGAAGAATAAGATTGCTGTTTGAATTGGGATTACTTTTGTGGATAATGGGCCTGCAAACTCCTGAAAAACTTTTGGGAAGGATCCAAGAGTCCATCTGGATGGACATGCTTCCCAGATCATCTAGGGGGAGAAAACTGGCCCCCTCCTCTTTGTTCAGCTCCACTTGAGCAGATGAAGCAGGCTTGCATCCTGCAAAATCCAATCTGGTCTGAAGCCAAGGCATGGGCATCCATAGCACCATGAAGGGGAAGGGTGATTCGCTTCCCCACATCCCATATGGAGTAAACGGGAACATTGCAAAGGGGGGCCGGGGAGGGGGGGGGGGGGCCAATCCAATCCCCTTTCCAAGTCACACAAATACCAGCCAACTCCCTATCGCCACTGGGATTGATCAGTGATATACAGACAAGGGGAGTATTGACCTGATCGCTGTCCTCAGACCTGTGATGTAGATCCACTGACTGGTGACTAGTGCAGGAAGACCGGTGACTGGTGGCTTGAGACCGGTGCTCAGTGACAACTATCTGATGCAGGAGCTACCATCAGAAGATCTGCTCTTTGGTGCCTCCACTGGGCCTCTGCTTCCCCCTTCCCACCTTGCTTTGACAGAGTACTGTGACTCTTCAGGAGCATAATGTCTCTCAACTTCTCGAGAGACAGCTCTCGTACGCTCCTGGAATCAAGGAGTGAAAGCACCCATACTTTCCTGGGACCAAGGAGTTATCTTCAGAATGAAACTGTCCCAATTGGGCAGTACTCTTCTCCATGGAAGAGGAAGATCTCATACACTTCTGGGATTGAGGAGATAAAGATCCCATACCCTCTTGGAACTGAGGAGTACAGGGGGAAGAAGGGCATTTCTTTCTCCCTTTATAAGTGTGATGACTCTCGGTAATGGTCCCACACATCGTCAAGTTATAGACAACAAACCAAAAACTGTCCGTTTGTATGCACTTGGTACAAGATAAATGTGGGGTGAGTATTCCATGGGACCTTCTTATGCCTACATTTCCCCACATTTTGTGACACTCTTGAAACAAAAAATATGTACTGCCGAAGCAAGTACTCTTTAAAAGGAAAAATATTATACAAATATTTTATTTCAAAATGTACGGCCAAAGCAGTGCTATAAAATTATTTAATGCAACAAATATAATGTACTGCCTAAGCAAGTACTTATTCAAAAAAGTACTGTTGAAACAGTGCTATAAAATTATTTTAATGCAACAATCATATTCGTACTGCCTAAAGCAAGTACTAATTAATTATTGAATTTCCACAATTGATGAACAAAAATTAAGATTCTGGAACTAAAAATAGCCAGAATTACTTACCCTAGGCTAGAACATAATTGAGTACTGCCGAAGCAAGTACTAAAATAAATTCCAGAACTACAACACAGGAGCAATTATCTACCCTAGCACCAAGTAATGGAAAGGGGAAATATTGAGAAGAGCACCGTTAGATTAACACGGTGTAATAATGTCCCCTAAACTAATAAGAGAGCTCAAATCACAATACAAATTTGCAAGGACTGATGGAATAGTCACTGGATCAATAAGGAAAATCAGAATAATTTGCAAAAAAGAGCAAATTGCACACTTCTAATGGAAAAGAAGAGGTGTATTCCACATGGGCCTATGACATGGGAGTCAGACTGGGTCTGTGTTCTTTCTGTTCTAGGTATTCTAGAACTTTCCATCTAATGGGAGGTTGGAATGATGAGCTTGGGCAGGGGGACTTGGGCAAGTGAACTTGGGTCCTGGAAGAGGTGAGCAAGGCAATAGTGACAGTTATTGTATTACTGTTATTAAAACACCATTTTGTAATCATCTCCTTCATATTTCATCTAATGAAATTTTAAATTATGGAAACAGACTGTTTATGACCAGAATTTTTTTCCTATTATTCTACTTTCTTCAGCTTGCCAAGAAATTAAATCTTCCTAATGTCCATTTCAAAGAGAACCAAATTCCTATCTCAGAGAGGACCAGATTCCTATCTCCAAGTGGTCCAGATTCCTATCTCAGAGAGGACCAGATTCCTATCTCAAAGTGAACCAGATTCCTATCTCAAAGTGGACCAGACTCCTATCTCAAAGTGGACCAGATTCCAATCTCAAATTAAACTAATTCCTATCTTAGATTCCTATCTCAAAGTAGACCAGATTCCCATCTCAAAGTGGACCAGATTCCAATCTCAAAGTGGACCTGATTCCCATCTCAAAGTGGACCAGACTCCAATCTCAAAGTGGACCTGATTACTATATAACAGTGGACCAGATTCCCATCTCAAAGTGGACCAGATTCCTATCTCAAAGTGGACTAGATTCCAATCTCAAAGTGGACCAGATTCCGATCTCAAAGTAGACCAGTTTCCTACCCTTTGATAAAAGAATACGATATGAATGATTTCTATTATAGCTATGTACACACCTGCAGACCTTTGTCTTCACTATCAGTCACCTGAATCTGGTTATCCAATTTCACTGCATCAGACTCCATTTCTGAACAAGAAAAAATAAAAAAAACAAACATTATGCAAGTAACCATTTAACAAGAGGCCCATAAGGGATTGAGATCAATCGTCTGGTTAACATCTGCCTAACAGCCAAATGCAAGAGCAGTTGGCCAAGAAATCAGGTTCAGTAGGATGCTTTCTGCTGAAATTTCTTCCAATGCTGCTAACTGCATACATCATGAAAACAACTGTTTCGAGTTTTCACTATTTTTTTGTATCTTCATCCATTTTAATGGCATATCAGTATCATTTGTCCAATATTGAAAGGCCCTTAAGCCAGAATGCTTTGTGTCAAAGTTGCTCAAATTCTGTTAAGCCGATTTTTTAGACAGATTTGCATAAATGTTTTTCTACTTTTAGTAACAGTAGCCATATTTGATGGTGGAACAACATCATATCTATAAATCTAAAAGCTGTTCAAAATAGGACACTTTCTGTCAATTTTGATCAAAGTCTCTTCATTGGTTATTTAGAAGAAGCTATGAAGGTTTTCTATTTTTAGTAACAGCAGATATATTTAATGGCAGTGCATCATTTGTATAAAATTAAAATCCAGAATGCTTTTTTCAAATTTGGCCAAATTCTGCTGATTGTTTTTTTATATAAAAGAAGTCATTTAAAAGATTTGCAATTTTTAGCATCTATGGCCATATCTGATGCCAAGTTGACACAATTTGTATAACTTTAAAAGCCCTTGTTACCAAAATGCTTTCTGTCAAATTTGGTCAATTTCTGCTAAGCAGTTTCTCCTCAGAAGTCATTTTAGATTGTTTCTATTTTTAGTAATGGCAGTCACATTTGATGGTGGATTGGCATTTGTATAAATGTGAAAGCCCTTTATTCCAGGATAATTTCAGTAAAGTTTAGTCAAATACTTTTGAGCCGTTTTTCTGAAAAAATAGTTTAAATGTTTCTCTATTTTCAACAAGAGTGGCCGCATTTGATGGTGGATTGCATCAACTGTATAAAATTGAAAGCACTCTCCACCAAGATGCTAAATTCAGTTGAGTGGTTTTTAAGAAGTAATTTAAATGTGTCTATTTTTAGTAATGGCAGCCATATTTGATGTCAAGTCAGCATAATTTGTATAAATTTGAAAGGTTTTCCTGCCAGCATACTTTCTGTCAAATATGATCAAATTCTGTTCAGTGCTTTTTGAAAAGAAGTCCATTAATGGTTTGTCCATTCTTAGAGACAGAGGCCATATTTGATGATGGATCAGCATTGGTTGTACAAAATTAAAAGTTCTCTATGTCAGTGCACTTTTTGTCTAATTTAGTCAAATTCTATTGAGCAGTTTTTTTATTATAAGTCATGTAGAGGTTTTCTTTTTTTAGTAACAGTGGCCATATTTGATGGTGGATCAGCATCTTTTGTAAAATTTTGAAAGGTCTGCCAAGATGCTTTCTATCAACTTTCTTCAAATTCTCAGCAGTTTGGGAAAAGAAATAGTTTAAAGGTTTTTCTGTTTTTAGAAACAGTGGTCATATTTGATGCAGGACCAATATCATCTGTATAAAATTCAATGGTCTTCATTCCAGGATGTTTTCTGTCAAAAATTGGTCAAATTCTATTAAGTGGTTTTGGAGAAGTTCTTTAAAAGGGTTTTCCACTTTTAGTAATTGTGGCCATATTTGATGTTGGTTAGACATCATTTATAAAATTGCAGGGCTTGAAATTAGGATTTGTTTCCCTAACCCACAGGATCACCAAAATAAAACTTTTACTGATCCTGCCTATATTTCACTAATCCTGCAAGTTCAGTTCCTAATTCAACATATATTATTCATCAACATCCACTCAAAACAATAACAACTGTATTTCACAAACAAGATTCATTGAAATTTGAAGGTTCCTATTCATTTTATGTATCTGATTCATCTGATTCATCAATAAATCTAGATCCATAAGGCCTAGTCTCTGACATTCTGTTTCTTAGTCCAGCAGCATCCCACAGCTTGATGGCATCTCTTGGGTCTGGTGAGTTAAGTAGCACCATTATTACCAGTAGTGTGATTTCAGGGACAATTTATGAAAGTGTGATTTAATGGACAATTTATGAAAGTTTTTATACCAATCACGACTCCGTCAAATATGATCAAATTCTGTTGAGCGGTTTTTGAAAAGAAGTCATTTAAAGGTTTTTCTATTTTTAGTAATGGTGCTCATATTCGATGGCAGATCAATATCATTTGTACAAACTTGAAAAATCTTCATGCCAGGATGTTTTCTGACAAGTTCGGTTGAATTGTATTCAGTGGTTTTGAAGAAGAATTTGTTTCAAGCTTTTTCTATTTTCAAAAACAGCAGCTATGTCTGATGGCAGATATAAAACTTAAAGATCTTCATGCCAGGATGCTTTCTATCAAGTTTTGTCAAATTCTATTCAGCAGTTTGGAGATCTCATGTTGCTTAAAGGTTTTTCTGTTTTTAGAAACAGTGGGCATATTTGATCGCAGATCAGCATCATTTGTATAAACTTGAAAGGTCTTCATGCCAGGATGGTTTCTTTAAGTTTGGTCAAATTCTATTTGGCAGTTTTGGAGAAGTCGTAATTTAAAGGTTGGTCTATTTTTAGTAATGGTGGCCATTTTTGATGGTGAACTACCATCATGTTTATAAAAATTTAAAGTCTTCATACAAGGACATTTTTTGTCAGGTTTGATCAAATTCTCTTCAATGGTTTGGAAGAAAATATCTCTTAAAGGTTTTTCTTTTCTTAGTAACAGTGGACATATTTGATTGTGGATTGGAATCATTTGTATAAACTAGAAAGGTCTTCATACCAGGATGTTTTTTGTCAGATTTGGTCAAATTATATTAAGTGGTTTCAGAGCAGAAGTTGTTTAAAGGTTTTTATATTGTTTGTAATGGGGGGCATATTTGAAGGTGGATTGGCACCATTTGTATAAATCTGAAACGTCTTCCAGCCAAGATGCTTTCTGTCAAATCTGATCGAATTCTGTTAAGTGCTTTTGGAGAAGTTTGTTTAAAGTTTTCTACTGTTTGTAATGGCAGCCATAGTTGAAGGTAGATCTGAATCAGTTGTAAATATTTGAAAGATCTTAATGCTTGGATGCTTTCTTTCGAATCTGATTAAATTCTGTTCTGTTTTTAGTAATGGCAGTAATATTTGATAGCAGATTGGCATCATTTGTACAAATCTGAAAGCCTCTCATACCAGGATGCTTTGTGTCAAATATGGTCAAAATTGGTCCAATGTTTTTGTTTCTTTTATAGAAGTTTAAAATAGCAATTGTTGATGGATGCATGATGCATGATGTGAGAGAGATGTGGGACCATAACATATGCTCACAAGAGGTTTATGGCCTTGTGAGCTAAAAATTAATGAAAGATGCTTAGTAGTAAAATGTGGATACCCCAACTCTCTGACTGAACTATCACAGCTATAAAATTACAGTATATCTATGAAAATCAGTTACTCCAAGTATGATTTCACTGAACTATCAAAGTTTGTATTTGCTACTTTTTGTTGAAGTAAGTGTAAGAGAAATGTTCATTTCCTGCATATTAACACAACATATCTGTTGTACATTACAGCTGACAAAGGTACGATGAATTTTCTATAACTCATTTTTGAATAGTTCAACTTTTCATTTCATTATTTTATATATGTCCATACCAAATTTGTATGAGTCAAAGAGAAAGGTAGGCTAAGTAGAATACTACAGCAGATTCTTATTTTGTTTACCTGCACAAGTGTTCATGGCTTCAAAGAGCCAGCTTTTGCTGTGTTTTATCTGTGTCGTGCTAATGTCCAAGTGTTCTTTGGAAAGGGGATCAAAAAATGACAAATCAGCATCAGGCAGTGGGGTACTGAGACCTGACTCCAGGTCTGTGGTGTCAGTATCATCATCATAAGAGTTGAGGCTGATGTTATCTGGCACCTGAGGTAAATTCCACATCCCATCCAGTTGCAGCTCACTGCTCTCACTAGGATTAATAATCAGAGAATATGTCCAAGTTAAATTCACAAAATATAATGCAATCCATGGTATGGGTATTACAAACTATTTTTAATAAGATGATAATTCATGATGGAAAATATTAACTCCACTTTTTTAAGACCAAGTCTGTTAGGGTAAGCCAAACCACTTACCTTAACATCATCTTAACATGATTTATTGCTATATTCTACAATTACTGAAACAACAGTTTCACAAAATGATATAACCCACTTGCTTTGCTGGTGCATAGTCCAAAAACAAAGTATTGTCAATAACTCACAATAAGTAGGTCACTGTGACCTACTGTTCACAGGTGTGAATATAAGTTCTTAAAATAAATTTACTTATTAAGTTTCACATCTGTACAAGCAAGAGCTTCAAACCTTGTCCTCAAAAAACCCAAGAATATGAGAAACAAATATACAATACATCCTCAGAAAACATCACTAAAAGTTACATAAAACAAATATACAATACTTCCTTGGAAAACATCACTAGAAGTTACATGAAACAAAATATACAACACTTCCTTGGAAAACATCACTAGAAGTTACATAAAACAAATATACAATACTTCCTAAGAAAACATCACTAGAAGTTACATGAAACAAATATACAACACTTCCTTGGAAAACATCACTAAAAGTTACATGAAACAAATATACAACACTTCCTTGGAAAACATCACTAGAAGTTACATAAAACAAATATACAATACTTCCTAAGAAAACATCACTAGAAGTTACATGAAACAAATATACAACACTTCCTTGGAAAACATCACTAAAAGTTACATGAAACAAATATACAACACTTCCTTGGAAAACATCACTAAAAGTGACATAAAACAAATATACAATACTTCCTCAGAAAACATCACTAGAAGTTACATGAAACAAATATACAACACTTCCTTGGAAAACATCACTAAAAGTTACATAAAACAAATATACTTCCTCAGAAAACATCACTAGAAGTTACATGAAACAAATATACAATACTTCCTCAGAAAACATCACTAGAAATTACATGAAACAAATATACTTCCTTAGAAAACATCACTAGAAGTTACATGAAACAAATATACAATACTTCCTCAGAAAACATCACTAGAAGTTACATGAACAAATATACAATACTTTCTCAGAAAACATCACTAGAAGTTACATGAAACAAATATACAACACTTCCTTGGAAAACATCACTAAAAGTTACATGAAACAAATATACAATACTTCCTCAGAAAACATCACTAGAAGTTACATGAAACAAATATACAACACTTCCTTGGAAAACATCACTAGAAGTTACATGAAACAAATATACAATACTTTCTCAGAAAACATCACTAGAAGTTACATGAAACAAATATACAACACTTCCTTGGAAAACATCACTAGAAGTTACATGAAACAAATATACAATACTTCCTCAGAAAACATCACTAGAAGTTACATGAAACAAATATACAATACTTCCTCAGAAAACATCACTAGAAGTTACATTAAAAAAAAAAAAAATTCAATATAAATGCAAGGAAATTTTCCACAAGTCAGGAAGTTTTCGAGTCAATAAGAAATGGTCAAACTTGCTCACTATAGTGCATGTGTGATATTCCTTCACAGTGTTTATATTTTTGTTTTGGATCAGGTCTGTTTGCACCCCTATGGGGAAAGCAGGTTTGGGGATCAATAGAGAAATCATATAAATGTTCATACAGTAACACACATTGACGATATTATTTTGATCATTCATTACATTGACAACCATAAAGTTAGCAACAGTGTGCTAGTGCTAAAACTGATCACCTGTGCATTTACATTTTATATTTTTTATGGTACATAAACCTCTAAGAGGGTCTGGTACCATGGAACTAGTTTCCTGCCTCAACCAAGTTTGGGAGTAGACCATTCGAATTCATGGGTAAAGAGGGATTCCAAACAAACAGATAAGTCATTTTTCAAAAAAACATTGTAAAGGAAAAGTTAAATAATCCTGCCACAAATTAAAATGTATGCTGATAACTTTGACTTGGCACTAATGCACAGCACAAAAAGAGTAGCAAGTGTGATTTTAACAGCAAGCTCCTCAACCCCATCAACTTCAATGGTTATATTCCAAAGTCAGTGTCCAACTACAATAATGTAATCTACTTTACAGTACTGTCAAGTGGTGCATGTACATACGAATGACATGAAACTGACATCTGCATTACAGACTAATTTTAAAATAAAAGGATTCTGTCAGATTTTAAGCATATTAGTAATTCCACAGCTATATAATGACTTCAAAACTTGAATAAAAGACCAAACGTGGAAATATATTTGAGTCAACTTCCTGAGGTATGGTGACAGGTGATTGACAGGTGATTGGGGGAGGGGTAATGAATGTCCAAAAACAGCTAAAAAAAATGTTGGGAGCTATATGTATATATATATATAAAGAGAGAGAGAGAGAAAGAGAGAGAGAAAACAAAAATCACTTCTCCCTCCAGGGCAGAACAGGGAGAAATGAGAGGCCATCAGGGAGACTTGATTCCTCAACTCACTCACAATCAAATTCATTCTCAAAATACTCTGACCCCTTGGCCAACAACAAAGGGTGACATGAACATTGCCTTCCTGCTAAGGCAGTTCAAAGTTTTACACTAAAAAGCAACTTTTTTTTTTTAATCATAGCCCACTCACCGTAGGATGGTACCTATATATATATATATATAAAATCATTTATCCTGAAATTCAAATGTCCTCACAAGACATTTTATCCCAAAAATTACCATGGTGGACAGATTTGTGTGAATTTTAATATAAAAACATTCAAACAAGGTATAGAAAGTTGTAACAAAAAAGAAAGCATTAATATACTTCATGTGCCATTTTCTTTTCCAGATTTGCTTTGCTGCAGTTTTAGTATTATCCCTCCATGCTTCACCAGTTTTCTCTCAAGCTATTTATTTATAAAAAGGATTTTTGTTTTAAACAAGTCCCTCAAAGGGACTGATGCTCTACTGGCCAAGAAAAATGTCCAGGAATCCAAGATAAGACCATTTCTTTTTTCTAAATGCTGAGTATTGAAACCATCTCTGATAATCTTGAGAAACCTCCAACACAGCAAATTTGATAACAAAAATATTTTCTTACATGTCTGAGTTCACATGTTCACAAGATACCCATAAGTGCAGGACAAAATTCTTTGTCATGATTATTGACCTTGAACCTGATATTATGAACAGAAATTCATTCAACTTGTCACAACCAGTGTCATGATATGCCGATTTGCTAAGTTTGGTTAAATCAATAAATAATATTTTTTGGAAAAACAGCCAACAGTTATTTAAGGGGTATCATTCAGGGCACTCAATAGATATATCCAGAAATTGGATTTGATCAAAGTCTATTCATACTTATGTGTGTTATCATGCATTCATTGGAATGCAACTGACTGCACATGTATATTGAACAGAACAGAACATAACACAAACTTTATTTTGCATTAAATTGAAAAACTTGTATATACACAAGTCACTGTGTTCATATGCTCAATGAAGTACACACATACAAGCAATGACCTTTGATTTGACTCCTAGGTCAATTAGGTCTGGTTTTTAAAACTCTTTCACAAAAGTGTGAATATGTTGGTGGTCAGATCCGTACCCTTTTGATGCAGAGCCAATTCAATATTGCAAGAAGTGTTTTAGTGAAAACCCCATGTCAATGCCATCATTCATGCATAAGGAGTGACAGCAAGATTTTCAAGGAAATCAGATGAACACCATTTTCATTCAGAACCAGCTATATATTACCATACCTGTCAACTTGTACAGGAATCCCGTAATTTGTATGTTTTTTTGGGGGGTTTTGCAGTGTACAGCCGTACAACCATTTTGTACAGTTTTTTATATTTAAAAAAAAAATAATCGGGGAAGTCCTTATTTTCGTGCTTTAATCACTACATCTACCTTTATTTGGCCATTCATGCCCTCTGGGCATACTGAATATTGGATTCTACCACTCTCCATGTATACATTTACATTCTGTATAACACCTACAGGTGGTCAGTGATAACTATGGCATATGTGCACGTTCTGTTACCGCTTGACTGCATATTGAGCTAAGCGACCAAATTATCGGCAAATCAAAACACCTCAAACAAAACAAAGCCGGATTGATTAATTAGCAGTGTTTTAAGCGGCTTTGTTGCACTGTGTTTACTCAAACCAGATCCTCACGAGTGGCTCATTTTGATTTTAATCCAGTGAGTCAGCATAATTAAATTAATGAAAGGTACTTTACCGACATCAGTGTTGGTTTCCTTTATGAACTGATTAAATGACAGTAATGATTCTTTCATTTTTAATTGATTATAAAGACAATCAACTTTCACTAGCGATATTGCGTTTGAAGTGAAACAATTATGCTAATTAATGAGCTCTGTTCGTATTTAAAAGAGAAAATGTTTGTTAAGATCACTTTAGAAGTAGTTGTCAAGCAAGCTGATATTTACTATGTGGATAAAATGAGTTTGCTAAATTATTTTCACAAGGAAGGTAATAAGGACGATTTGAAGAAGTAAAATTCTTGTGAAAGTGGAGGGATAAAACGTAAGACTGCTACTGAGTGTGAGGATTCCTTAAACCAAGAGAGTGTAAAAATTCTAACGAACATTTCACCAAATGGACCAGAGCTTGACGACTTTAACTCAGACACAGCTATCAACTGCTGGCTTAGTGCTGGTGCAGGTGGCAGACATGTACATGGACATTTTTTTCAAAATCCTGCAGCTAAAACATACACACATGTACCTGAAGTAGCCAAATGTATATCAACAACTGTTTTAGAAAAATTAAATTCTTGTTAGAAATAATTATGTTGTATATTATTCATTTGTTCTTTCTATGGATTAAATACATACATCTCATCAAATCTCGGCAAGTGATTACCATTTTGGGACAAGTGAAAAATAAGGTGGCCATGTGAAAAGTAAGGTGGGACAAGTGAATTTTCTGAAACCACTTGTCCTGGACAAGTAGATGAAAAAAATGTTTGCTCAGTCCTGTCTTTGGCATAAGGTTTTTCTGGTCTTTTGTAAAGTTTTTTTTTGGTCTTGTGTACAGGTTTTTGTCTCAGGAGGTTGACAGCTATGTATTACTATAATATTATTTTAGTGAAAACCCAATGTTGATAAGACCATCCATTCAGGGGAAGTAACTGTATAACTATATACTGCCAAGAAAGATTTTTTGTTGATAAGACCATCCATTCAGGAGAAGTAACTGTATAACTATATACTGCCAAGAAAGAATTTATGTTGATAAGACCATCCATTCAGGAGAAGTAACTGTATAACTATATACTGCCAAGAAAGAATTTTTTTTTTTTTTAAACGATTGGTATGTTTATCTGTTTAGGAGAAGTAGCTGTAATGAGTTATTTCAAATTTTGAGAGGTCAGGTTGGCATCATTTTCATTTAAGGACCAACTACATATAGTGAGAAGTGAATTAGTGAAAACCATGTGTCATATAATTGTCCCTTCAAGAGGAGTAGTGATAATAAGATTTGAAGATAGCCACCTTTCATCAGCATCAATTTTATTTAGGACCAGCTAAAGATCATAAGAAGTCTTACAGTGAAACTTGATATCGATATGACCATCCATTCAGTAGAAGTAGGGGCAACAAGATTTTCAATATGGACGCAGTGGCAGAATACTGAATGTAAGATTGGCACCATTTTTTATTGAGGACCAACTAGACATCATAAGAAATCTTCTTGTGAAAATCTCATGTCGAAATGATCATCCATTCAGGTGGAGTAGCAATAATAACATTTTCATGACACCTGACAGGGTGGCCATATTGGAGGTCATATCGGCACCAACATTTAGGACCAATTATTCATCATAGGAAGTCTTTCAGCAAAAGTCCCATGTTGATATGACCATCTGTTCAGGAGGAGTAGCTGTAACAAGATTTTCAAGATGATCTCTGTAGCAGCCATATTGGATGTCCAAGCATTACCATTTTTCAGTTAGGACCAACCTGACCTTGGGTGGAATGTGTGCATAAAGTTTCATGGCAATCACGTAGTTTAGGGGGAGAACAATAACTTATAACAAACTTGTGCTAATAGATAGATGACAGAAAACAGGCCATCCCATACAATGGTCTATGACCAGCAGAGCTAAAAAAAATATACTATAGAATTTCACCCAACAGTATTTTATTCCACTCTACTATTTAAAAAAATTAATTATTAATTAACAACAAGCAGGCTTACTACTCAACAAAATCTTGGACGATGATAATAAAAGTTACTTGCTGTTGCTAGGATCCTTTTTTTTAAATAGGGCCTCAGCTACACCTTGTATTTTAATTGTCTGATATGTGCTGACACATTGACACACAATGTAGTGAAAAAGTACATGGTGTAAGGGACTGAGGTAATGTATACAGTACAGATCCTGGGGCAATCATTCAACTTATAAGGTTCTGACAAGCCCAGGAGATAGGCTTTCACACTTCTTTTAAGATAAGATAAGAATTATTTATTTCAGACTGCATGGTCCATACAGCTAGATTAAAATATAAATATATTTTGAACATAAAAAATCATAGGTGTCTTATGTACCAATACAGAGACACCTATACAACTATAGAATGTGTCTGTCATTGTTAAGAACAAAATTATGTAAGACATTTCAAAAGTAATTTTGTTCCATCTATCTCAAGTCCAAGAATTAAAACAAATATCATAGTTCCAGAGAGATTTCAAGATATAATTCTTACTATTAGATATGCTTGTCATCATTGAAAACACATACTTTCTCATTAATTCTTAAAATTAAATACATTATAGTTGACAAACATGGAAGAGGCACTGTTCCATTTTGTAAGGCTTAATAGTCGATGAAGACAAAGACTAATTTTCTTTTTATACATTCACTTAAGTTGTTGCACAGAGGTGTGCAATACATTGTGCAGCAGTAAGATTTGAATAATCTAATTTTGATATTCAATGAATAATTTCTAAATTTACGTAAAAAGCATGTTTGTATGAGTATACAAAAATCTGTAATGTCTCATTATATCTTCATTGTCAGACAGATTGGATTTTAGAATATGACCAAAGTAAGTATAAATGTTGACATATGCATGACTGTTAAGTACAGAGGGAGGAGATGGTAATTTGAAAGACGTCGACTGAAAAACCATGCATACCGATTTTTCTGTATTATATATCATATCATTCTCAAATGCGTAATCTTCACGTATCTTTAATATTTTCATTAAACTTGCAACAGAATAACTTATCAATGACATATCATTAGCAAACCTAAAATTGTTTCGAAATAAAGCATTTGGTGACAAATGTAGCCCCACATGACACAGACCCAACTTACGATTTATATCGTCTATGTATATATTAAATAACAAAGGCAAAAGAACACATCCCTGCCTCACTCCAATGGTTACATGAAAGGAAATGGATACTACACTTCCCAATGCACACAGTGTAACTGTTTGCCATACGAGTTAACTAGAGTATAAATTATACAGATGGGTATTTGACTGTCAAGTAACTTTTTAAAAAAGTATCAAATGACTGACTGAATAGAAAGTCTTACTAGTGTCTAAACGACACGCAAACACAGGGCTACCATGTTTTAAATAATAGTTGACAGTTTCTTTAAAGGCATATAGGCATAAGTCTCTTGAGTATTGTTTCTTAAAACCAAACTGATTTTCAGAAATTGTGACTTCACATTGTTGTTGTAAAATACATTCAAATATTTTCGAAATAATTGTCTTGTGCTTTGTGGCTAAAGAGTGTTTAAACAATTGGGAAAACATAATGACCAAACAACTGCATGGGATAATCGTGGGCAACTTGTGTCCAATGTCCGACATGTCAAGTAAGCAAAAGGTCATATGTGCTCATTTGTTGGTCAAGTCTGGCAAATACAGCTGTTTTGGGATCTCTGATATATATATATATATATATATATATATATATATATATATATATATATATATATATATATATATATATATATATATATATATATTGTTCTGTTGGTTTAAGAAAGGATGGAACACAAAGAACACTAAGAAAGGGCAGAACAAACAAGTTTTTGTAAGCATAAACAATTCAACTCAAAATTATACCTTTTAAAAGTTCATATGACATGTCAGAGATGAAACTCAATCTATCTTCTATCATAGGAGCTATGTACATGTTGTTAAACATCAGAATACATTAATTTATAAAAAATAGCTTCCTGATAGGGTAACCAACCTGCTCTCTAAATTTTGCTCCTAATAAAAATTTGCTATCAGCTAGTTATTGTGGCATATCGATGTTCATTTGCCAATCTGCAAATCAATTTACTCCAAAGTCACATTCAATTAAGATAAAATGAGAACCAAGACAATTACTGGAATGGAAAACTGAAGAAAAGTTTCCAAGCAAATTTGTTATATTTCTTTTACAAATTTCATTTCAAGTTGTTATTCTCTTTTAAGACAAAGAAGTTTTATAACAAATAAGTTTTATAAAGCAAGAACCTGGCCTGAAAATCATAAATCTTATGAGCTTTAATTTGAATCTGCAACTTTGTGTCAAGGAATAACAAAGGAGTTTACTGTTGAGGAAGCACGTTTTAATAGGCACAGAGTGGGAACTCAAGCCCAAACTCAGCATCTTATTTTTGTTAAGCATGGTTTATGGCTGCTAAAACTTGCCTAGAACATTGTAATTTTCCTGGAATGTACTACCAAGAATGCCTGCTGGATCCTTAGCCATTAACTGTGAGGGAAAAAGCAATATAAAAAATAAATTCTACTTATCTTTTATTCAGTTCGACCATTTTGGGAGAGAGAATGCACTTCCAAAGTGAAGAGCTCACAACATAGCCAAAGGTAGAAAACTCTCTTAGTATGTATATACACATGATACATACATAGTTTCTGACATTGTCTGCTTATTATGATGAGCTTTAACATCACCAAAGTTTCGCAAATAATAGTTTTTTTAAGTGCACAGTGCAGGTATTATGTCGAATATGGTAGATACAGGCCCTGAAATGGGTAATTTTACCAAATCTGCATTTCATTTGCACTTCAATTGCATTTCATTTGCAGTTTGCATTTCAGCTATCATTTCATCCTTTTTCGTTTTCATTTTCTCAAATGCATTTTGATTTCACGTTTATTGCTTCCAATCATTATTTCCTTTCATTTGGAATGAATTTACCATAATGGGGATTTTTGTTTTTGAGAAAATGGAAACAAATCTTGCTTTTGTATCTTGTCTTATTTAAAGTGTTTGAATAAGATTTATACAATTCAAAAGACAACACTGTATTTATTATCAAAAAATATAACCACAATTGCAATAAATATAAAAATATTGTTGTAGAGTATTTATCAGCAAATTTTAGTTCTTATTTCACTGTGTTCAAATAAAAATTATACATATAAACTACCCGTAATTATGTCAACCCATCCATGGTGGTTGTTTTAGTTAGAAAAATTTCATGGCTTGGTGAAAAAATTTTGTCAGTGTAAAGAATCTGATCTCAGATTATGATGCAAAAGGGCTTTCAACCATGGAAATTTAATGACTGCCAAAATACAGGTAAACAGAATTTCAAATCCATTCATGAAATGCATTTGTGTTTTGCTTTGTTTTCATTTATCATTCATCTGTCTGCATTCTGCATTTTAATTCTGCATTTCCTTAAAACTGCATTCATTATTTCATTTGCATTCATTCTGCATTTCATGTGTTCTTTCTGCATTTAATTTGTGTTACTTCTGCTATTAGTCTGCATTCTGTATGCATTACATTTTTGTTTCACTGAAAAATTACCCGTGTTAGGTCTATATAATGATTACTAATGGCAAATCTCTCTAAATCAATTGCTAACATCATGTACCTGTTTTGTCTAGCAGACTCTAATTCACTAGAGGGTGGAATAGTGGAGACAGTCTTCATTTCTGGCTTAGGGGAATCTGGTGGCCGTACAGGCTTTAGGATGCTGGCTTGTTCAGCTGGGATTGGAATTAATAGATTTTCTGTACCAAGAATGCCAAGTTTTGATGGCTTCAGTACCTCTCCTGACAGACCCTCCTTGACAGTCCCACCCTGAAATGTACAGATGCTATCAAACTTGTGTATGTCGTAACGGCTGCAAATGGCTGCAGTGGACAGGTGGTCTTTATATATAGGTGGCACATACTGTATCAACCAGTGAGACCTAAAAAATACATTGCTTTGTTAGATGTATTGTAAAACATCAAACATCTGGACCTATCAGTCAATGTGAATTTTATACAGTAAAGTGGCTGTCCAGATAAATGATTCATTTATTCAGATTAAGACATGTACATGTATTCAGGAGACACTACAATGTTGGTAAATATGATTGAAAAGTCAAGAGAAAAGTGGCATCCATATCATCAATTTCTGACAGTATAAGTAAACTAACAGAAAAGATATTGGTTACTAGTATCATGAAATTACAACTACACTATTATTAGACTTTAAATCTAAGCTGTATCAATTGTAATTAGTATGAACTTCACAATTAAAATGATTTCTTTCTATAACAAATGATTTAGTTTACATGAGAATCAATGATACCTATGAGAAATCTGATATTAGAAAGAAATATTCTCACTATGCATGCGTAATGGAGGGTCCAAAGAAAGAAGGATGTTCACTATACCAGTAAGTTTGTAATAGCTAGGTTCACTATAGCAAAGAACAATACTACTGCATAATTACTGAGTAAATACAAATATTTTCCAGATAATGGTGGCATTAAACATGCCCCAATCATCATTTAATAGACAATCGAAACAGCATCATATAAACAGTCAACAGGCTTTCGACTAGCTAACTGAACAGAACAAATGGATTTTTCAGATTTCTCAGTACAAATGCATGAATGTTTTGGTTGGAGGGTTAGCAGTTAAAGCATTTTGACTTACATGTAATAACAATATATTAATAAGCAAATTCCAGGAACTGAAGTTTCCTCCCACATTTTGTAGGAAATAGTACTAAATTGTAGATTTGTACAGGAAGGGGCTAGGTGACAAACGGGATATAGTACATGAGTTAAGGTACATTTGTAAAGGAAGATACTATTGGTATTATTATAAACATGGAAGAATAATCAATGTAGAACAAAAATGGTAGGTTTGGTGTGTATTTTAGTTTATCCATTTAAATAATATGAGTATTATTTGTAAATATATGGCACACCTTAAAAGTGTAAGTGGTGCATTAGTACACATGTCCAGACAATGTGATAATAATAATAATAGTAATAATAATAATAATAATAATAATAACAATGAGGACTTAGTACAGCACTTAATCTTTCGAAGCTGTGAGCGATTTACAATTTTAGTTAACACATAAGGATATGCATACAGACAAGACTACAAAAACAAACACCATGAAATTACAAACAAAAACACGCTGAAAATAATTAAGCTAAGGAAACATTGCTAAGTCTTAAGTCTGTTCCTGCAGTTGAAATAGGTGAGTTTTAAGAGCACTCTTGAGTGAGATCACAGTGTCATTGTGTCTAAGTTCAACAGGAAATTTGTTCCAGGTAGCTGGGACCTGGTACACAAAAGAACATTGTCCATAGGACTTCGTTTTGATAGTGGGAATAATGAGAATACGAGTGTCGGAAGAGGAGCAGTATCTAGAAGGGGTGTACACGTGGGTGAGGTCAGATAGGTATTTTGGACTGAAGGCAGTCAACACAATGTAGCATAGAGAACAGATTTTGCGTTTTATTCTGGAGCGAACAGGTAACCTGTGGAGGGTACATAGCAGGGGGGGAGGAGTTCTTGGTACTCTAAGGATGATCTGAGCAGCTGTGTAGAGTGTATAGAATGAAGAGAACGGGTCCAAGAACAGAATCCAGTGGAACACCAAAACATAGATCAACTGGGCTGGAATGTTTTCCATTTTTTACGGATACAATTTGTGTCCTGCCGACTAAGTATGATAAGGTTGTATCGCAAATGCCAAATATATGCTGGAGATGGTGAAGTAATATATCATGGTCTATTGTGTCAAATGGTGCAGACAAGTCAAGGAGTGTGTCAAATGGTGCAGACAAGTCAAGGAGGGTTAGGACTGTAATCTTTCCACTATCCAAAGCAGATAGAAGGTTGTTAACTACTTTCAGAAGGGCAGTTTTGGTACTGTGTTGAGGGCGATATGCAGACTGTAAATTGCTAAAAAGACTTTAAATTCAGAGGAGATACCAGTTGGAACAGAACAACTTTTTCTAAGATTTTTGACATGAATGGGAGGTAAGAAACAGGGTGGTAGTTTTTTTAAATCGTTAGGGTCAAGCGTTGGTTTCTTCTACCGAGGCTTTACAATGGCAGTTTTGAAAAATTGATGGGAATTTCCCAGATGAGAGAGAAGTATTAATAACATCAGTTAGCAAAGGCAATATTGAATCTAAGCACTCAAGCAGCAGAATCTAAGCACTCAAGCTGCAGTGATGTCAGAATCAGATCAAGTTTACATGACTTTGGGGCGCTCTTCATCACGATTGTACGTAATACATCCGTAGAGACAGGCTCAAATGCTTTTAAAGGTTGACTTTTAAATTCTGCATCACAACTGTGTGGTGATGATGAGTCGATTGAAATTGTGTTAATGATTTGATCTCTAATGGTTTGCACTTTGTCATGGAATAAATCTGCAAACAGGTCCGGAAGTTCAACAAGGGAGAAGGGAAGTGGAAATGTTGAAGACATGACATCTGAGAAGGAAGTAGCGATGAAGTCAGCAACAATGACAATCAAATGCAGCAGCGGTCTCATCAATTTAAAGCTGCCTACTAAATTTGTTTGAAATCCAATAAGGGAGTTATTGTGCTGAAACAAAGGGTAGGTCTGATAATTGGGGACTGTAACTCTGCTAAATACTGACACAGAATGCTGACAATCAAATTCATCCGAGGACTCATCAATATCAAGCTGCATACCAAAGTTGCTTAAAATCAAATAAACGTTAAGAGAGTTATCGTGCAGAAATAAAATAAATGGGTCTAACAAACAGGGGCTATAACTCTGCTAAATAATGACCTATAATTCTGACACTCAAATTCAGCCAAGATCCTATCAATATTAAGCTGTCCACCAAATCTGGTTGAAATCTAATCATACCTAAAGGAGTTAACATGCAGAAATGAAAGTGGTGGGCCCAACAAACAGGGATTATAACTCCATTAAATGACGTAGAACAATGATAATCAAACAAATCCAAAGTCTTATCAATATGAAGTTGCATATCAAATTTGGTTCAAATATAATAATAATTAAGGGAGTTACTCTGTGGAAATAAATACGGAATGCATACAGATGGATGGAAAGATGGATAAACAGAAAGCCACCCCAGCCCCCAGCCCATTGGGTCAGAGCCATAGAATTGACACCATGCACCCACCTGCATGTTGTATGAGGCAACCAATGAGGCAACCTTTTTGCCCTGGGATGTGTCCAGTAATGATGTTCCCAATGTTGCATCTTGAGCAAGCCAAGGGGACATTCTTCCACCCCAAACTGCCAGTGTCCACCTAAATTTAACAAAATCCCCATATCCTGATCATTACAGGGAAAGGAGAGGTACATAAAGTGTCCCCCTGACAATTACAGCTGAGGAAGTCCTGGACTTTTTAAAAGAATATGGTTTATAAAAACAAAAAAAATTGACTAGTTTATATTTTATAGATTTGACCCTTGTTCACCTTTATCTTTGTTTCATATGGTTTTTTTTGCAATACTTACATTTACTTGGCATTATGCAATCAAGATTGTGCTGATGTGCCATTATATCACAGAAGCAGTATGAGTACAAACACTTTTACTTTGCTAAGTTACTTCTGGCTGTCCTTATTAAAAGTACATATGATGGCAGCAGTTGGGCTGTAGCAAGCTAGGTTGGTGACACTTGCAATGGCTGTCCGACAAAGAAACAATGTGTAAACCTAATCACCTTTGAATTTTACTTTGTTGAGGTATTTATGTGACACTTTAATGGACAAACAAATCAAAGACAATTTGATATAAAGACATTTGAGATACCCTTTGACTGACGTCTGGTTGTTCAAGTATGTGCCAGACAAAACCTTTGATCCATTAGTCAAGTCTGTCAAATACAACAAGAGTCCCTTGAAGGGACTGATGATCTACTGGACAAAAGAATTTCCAGGAATTCAAGATAAGACCATTTCTTCCTTTTACCTGCTGAGTGTTAAAACCATCTCCGATATTCTTCAGCAATAACAAGATTTTCAGATTTGCTGCTGTGGTGGACATATTGTATGTCAGATCTGCACCATTTTCATTTACGACAAAGTAGACATCATCAGATGTCTTTTGGTGAAAACCCCATGTGATAATGATCATCCATTCTGGGGGAGTAGTGACAACAAGATTTTCAAGACAGCCATCGTGGCAGTCATATTGGATGTACGACTGGCACCATTTCATTTAGGACCAACTAGGTATCATAAGAAGTCTACTGGTGAAAACCCCATATTTATATAGCCATGTATCCATTTGGGAGGAGCAGAAATAACACTATCTTCAAGATAGCCACCATTGTGGTCATTCTGATGGTAACTCATTTTCATTGAGAACCATCTAGACATAATAAGAACACTTCTGATGAAAACCCCACGTCAAAATGACTTTCCATTTAAGAGGAGTAGCGAAAACAAGATTTTCAAGATGGCCACATATTGCACGTCAGATCAGCACCATTTTAATTTATGATCAACAAAACATTATATGAAGTCTTTTAGTGAAAATCCCATGCTGATATGACCATTCAATCAGGAGTAGTGATAACAAGATTTTCAAGCTGGCCACTGTGGCAGCCATATCAGACATCAGATTGGAACCATTTTTACTTAGGACCAACTTGACATCATAAGAAGTCTTCTGCTGAAAACACCATGGCAATATTACTTTCCATTCAGGAGGAGTAGTGATAACAAGATTTTCAAAGTGGCTGCTGTGGCAGCCATATTGGACCCCAGATCGGCACCATTTTCATTTAGGACCAACTAGACATTATAAGAAGTCTCATGGTGAAAACCCCACATCAATATGACTTTCTGTTCAGGAGGAGTTGCCATAAGATTTTCAGGATGGCTGCCATACTGGACACCATTTTTATTTAAGACCATCTAGACATCATAAGTCTTTTAGTGAAAACCCCATGTTGATATGAGCATCCATGTAGAAGAAGTAGCAATAACGAGTATTTTAAGATGGCCACTGTGGCGGCAAAATTGAATCTCGGATCAGCACCATTATCATTTAGGACTAACTAGACATCATAAGCAGAATTTTAGCGAAAATCCCACAGTGATATGATCATCCATTCAGAAGGATCAGCCATCACAAGAATTTCAAGATGGCTGCCACTGCAGCTATATTGGGCATCAGATCGGTACCATTTTCAGTTAGGACCAACTAGACATCATAAGAAGTCTTTTAGTGAAAAAAGGCAACAGTCACAACTGAGGGAAAGTTTCCTACGAACTACTGTATGGTGTAATAACACGACTGGTATTTAAAACTATTCATGAAATGTGTTAGCCTGATTGCAAGTGCTTCAGTGAAATCAATGTGTTTACATCCAAGACAACAGTAAATAAAACATTTATTGTATGGCTATGTGGGGATCAGCCCAAACTAATTTCCCTCTAGTTGCTGTGGATCAGTATGTGCTCTTTTGCCCAAGGCCTTAGGCCTCAATTAATAGAACACATGGTTGTATGAAGCATCTTGGAGCAAATAGTTTTGTCTGTTCCTTGTATAGCCATGAAATAACCATATACTGAATCTCTACCTGAAGAAAGGTCTGAAACATCTGGGATTTATATAGATGTGGCTGTTGACCAACAAACTTTAACAATTCCAGGGCACTATTCTTCCTCTCTTCTATCACAGCTTCATCAAAACGACCTGCAACGCAAAGAGTATTATATATATATATGTCATTGTTACTAATTGATCTCTACTCTTTAAACATAAAATAAAATAAAAAAATATTTAAGACAATTTTCACTCAATCTTTGTGAGGCCCTTCTTTCAGTACTTTCATCTAAAACTTGCAATCAACAAAAAAGTGGAAAGAAGCAGATACCATATAGTTTGTGAAAATCACTATGTCTGGGGGTGGAATGAGGGCAGAGGCAGTTACAAGAGGACAGCCAGAATTAAAACAAAAGTCCCTTGAAGTGACTGACACTCTACTTGCCAACAATAATTTCCAGCAATTCAAGATTAGACCATTTCTTCCTTTTAACTGCAGATTTAAAACCATCTTTGATATTCTTCAGCAATAACAAGATTTTCAAATTAGCTGCTGTGGTGGACATACTGAATGTCAGATTGGCACCATTTTCATTCAGAACCAAGAAGACATTATAAAAAGTCTTCTTGCTAAAACCCCATGTTGATATGATGTTCTGTTTCAGAGGAGTAGCAGTAACAAGATTTTCATGATGGCTGCCATATTGGATGTCAGATCAGCACCATTTTCATATAGTACCAACTAATCATCATGAAAAGTCTTCTGGTGAAAACCTAATATCAATAAGACTTTCTATCTAAGAGGAGTGGCAATAAGATTTTCAAGATGGCCATTGTGGCAGCTGTATGCTGGATGTCAGATTGGCACAATTTTTATTTAAGACCAACCAGACACCATAAGAAGTCTTCTGGTAAAAACCCCATGCTGATATGATTTTCCATTCAGGAGGTGTAGCATAACAAGATTTCCAAGATGGCTGATGTGGTGCTCATATTGGATGTCAGATTGGCACCATTTTCATTTAGGACCCACTTGACATCATAAGAATTCATTTAGTGAAAACCATATGTTGATATGACCATCCACTGAGGTGGATTAGCAATAAGATCTGAAAGATGGCCACTGTGGTGGCTACACTGGATGTCCAAGCATTTTCATTTAGGACCAGCCAGACCTTGGGATGAATGTGTGTGTAATGTTTTATGGCAATCCTCCTAGTAGTTATGGTGAAATGGTGATAACAAACTTATGCTACCAGATGGATGGAAAATGGACAACAGGCCATCGCATAAGCTGATCTGGTCTATGACCAGTAGAACTAAAATAACAGATAAATTAGATGCCAAGATTGAAATAAGTATCAATAAAAGGGCCACATTTTATATAAAATGTCATGAATGGCATTGCCATAAACACTGTTATTATGTATGACCTTTAAAAGCAATGCTTTCTACCACTATATGAACAATGAAGGTATAGTGGTAAGAAGAAGCAGATACTTACCAAATAATTTTGGTTTTGCAAAAGGTGGGAAGGGTTCTCTCCTATGCAGAGCTTTATGGATTCCTGTCATTGATTTGTACAAGTGCTTGAAGTCATTGTATCTCTTCCATACAACATACTGGAACAAAATGTGCATGATGAAACAGTGATCCAAGTTCATACCATGAATAAATATTGTCTTGAAGTCACTATATGAATAAATGATACCTACATGTCACTATACGGATAAATGATAGCTACAAGTCACTATATGAATAAATGATACCTACAAGTCACTATATGAATAAATGATACCTACAAGTCATTATATGGATAAATGATAGCTACAAGTCACTATATGGATAAATGATAGTTACAAGTCACTATATGGATAAACAATAGCTACAAGTCACTATATGGATAAACGATAGCTACAAGTCACTATATGGATAAATGATAACTACAAGTTACTATATGGATAAACAATAGCTACAAGTCACTATATGGATAAACAATAGCTACAAGACACCATATGGATATATGATAGCTACAAGTCACTATATGGATATATGATAGCTACAAGTCACTATATGTATAAATGATACCTACAAGTCACTATATGGATATATGATAGCTACAAGTCACTATATGGATATATGATAGCTACAAGTCACTATATGGATAAATGATACCTACAAGTCACTATATGGATAAACAATAACTGTAAGTCACTATATGAAAAAACAATAACTACAAGACACTATATGGATATATGATAGCTACAAGTCACTATATGGATAAATGATACCTACAAGTCACTATATGGATAAACAATAACTGTAAGTCACTATATGAAAAAACAATAGCTAAAATCTTGGAACAAAAACACAAATTAGTGTCAGTCAAGGGTCTACACTTGTAGGTAATAATATGCCTTTAGTTCCCTTGTAAACATTGGAAAAGGTTACTTACAGCTGTATTATTTATCATCTGAAACTTCATATACTAACCTTTGGTATCGGAAATTCTTTGATATCTTGTACAATATTTAATAAGAGGGACATCATATTGCCAAGATGTTTGCAGTACAGATACCAGGAATTATAAAATGGGTTAGAGGTTTTATGTTGGATAAGATGATTCCAAAAGTGTACAATACATTTATTTTTCCACATTTTTTTTATTGCCGTACTGTATGGGGACAATCCTGTAATTCTTCTTAAATATAGAGACTACAAAATAGAACAACCAGGGCAATTTTAAATGCCAAAGATATTTTAACATCTATGACCTCTCTTTTCAACACTCTTAGATGGATGCCAATTAAGGATTGCATTATTTTTCAAAAAGCTGTTCTTATTTTCAAGGTCTTATATAACTTAGTGCCAGAGCATTCTAATGTTTCAAGTTTGAAAGGAATATTATGACAAGGAGTACATGGCTGAGTAAAAACAGTGATTTATATATACCAAAAGTTCACATTTTTCGAATACCTTTAGTTGGCACCATATAGCCAGTATTTTGCTGCGGTGCCATAAAGTGCTACTACAAACAAATCAGACAAAGTATTCTAAGAAATCTTTTGCTTATGCTGGTACAGTTTTATGGAATAGTTTGCAGCATTATATTAAACAAGCACCTAATGTTTCAGCTTTTAATCAATTATATCTGTACAGTTATCTTAATGAGCAACCCTGATTTTATGAACCCATAACATTTGTACATGGTACTGTGATATATGTATGTGATAACAATACGTTAAGTTGTTAACCTTGTATAATTTGCATTAACTTCTGTTATATTTGTACTCTTTTATGTAGTAAATGTTAATCTTGAAGATTGTTTACTAAAAAAACATTTATTTTAATGGCAGGGTCATAATGTAAACTAGTTCTTAGCTAATTATGTCACCCTGTATAAATAGAGAATATTATTATTATTATTATTATTATTATTATTATTATACTGTACCATAATCCCATTCCTGCATATTATATGGATTCCATTCTTCTCTAAACACACCCCCCCTCCCCCATGAAATTCTACAAACAAAAAAAAAGAGACTTAAATCTTGCCCTAATATTATTAATATCAATAACATGATTTATTCTCTTGGCTCTAATGGCACTGTGGTTATCAAGTGATCCTTATAATGGTCCCCCTCCCTCTCTTATGAAACTCCTCACTAGAGAGAGGCCACACTCTGTGGCAATGATACTTCACTCTGCACAAAATATTTACATTTTTACCACTTCACATCACAGGTGGTTAACCTCTGTTATGAAGCCACCTTCTCACTAAGGAAATGATGAAATATGTGGGGTACAACTGGTCACAGTATTAAGGAGTATTAAAGCAATTTGCAAGTTTTCTAACAGATTTTACCGTCACAGTATTAAGGAGTATTAAAGCAATTTGCAAGTTTTCAAATAGATTTTACCGTCACAGTATTAAGGAGTATTAAAGCAATTTGCAAGTTTTCAAACAGATTTTACCGTCACAGTATTAAGGAGTATTAAAGCAATTTGCAAGTTTTCAAATAGATATTACCGTCACAGTATTAAGGAGTATTAAAGCAATTTGCAAGTTTTCAAACAGATTTTACTGTAACAATATTAAGGAGTATTAAAGCAATTTGCAAGTTTTCAAACAGATTTTACTGTGACAGTATTAAGGAGTATTAAAGCAATTTGCAATTTTTCAAACAGATTTTACTGTGACAGTATTAAGGAGTATTAAAGCAATTTGCAAGTTTTCAAAAAAAGATTTTACCGTCACAGTATTAAGGAGTATTAAAGCAATTTGCAATTTTTCAAACACATTTTACTGTCCCAGTATTAAGGAGTATTAAAGCAATTTGCAAGTTTTCAAACAGATTTTACTGTGACAGTATTAAGGAGTATTAAAGCAATTTGCAAGTTTTCAAACAGATTTTAATGTTATAACAAGAGAATACATTTTAATGAATCTTCTGATACTCCTACAACTTTTTTAGAGTAATTACATTTCATTTGTATACATTTTGGCAAGTTTATGGTTACCTCTGTCAGACTCTCAGGGGCACTGACTGGAAACACCTGCAAGAAAAGAAAAATAGTTGTGGTTTTTCTAACCTGTTGGTACATACAGCTGTTTTCATGTACAGTGAAATCCTACTATAACACAATGGTAGGGGTCGACAAAGTGCTCGTCTTGTTATGTAACATATCATGCAATATCGAGGCAAGTCAGTTAACTGAAGAAAATACTGCATGTGTATCATCTGGAATATACATGATGGGGGGGGGGGGGTAAAAACTGCAGGCTTGTGATGCAATTACCAACTTGAATTGATGCATATTACATGAAAAATACTGAATACATGGACTACATATTTAATCAGGGCTCATGATTAAAGCCAATCCATTACCATGCAGTTAGAGATTTTGCTGATGGATCACCAAAACCCAGCAGACACTAATCCATTGGGGCATTGAAAATTACCGCTGGTCCCTATCATAACAGTTAAGAAGTGGTTGTGAGTGGGCCTTCCCTTTACTGGCTAATTGATCTATTTATCGTGTTAACTGAGTACCTACCAACAGCTTGCAATTGACGAGGTACAATAAATGTTCGTGGTGCAAATGGACAGGTTTAAAACACTCATCCACTTATTAGGTAAATTAGTGTGATTATTGTCAAACCAGTCTTCATGCACGTGGAACTAGTCTGGTGTACTGCCCGCAAGCACTGATTTCCTTACCGATGATAGAAAAAGAAAAAAAAAGTTGTTTGGGCTATTATTGACCGATCTGAAAAGGTTGCATTTGCAGATTCAATGAATAATCCAGAATTATACATAACATGTGTTTTAATATTTATATCTTTGTTGATAAACATTTAATACATTGTGCAGTGACAATTGTAAATATGTGGAAGTATCTGCAAGGTGTGCAACTGCCACCAACATGGCAGAAATTAGATGATGACAATAGAGCGTGATCGCAAATATGATCAAGAGAAGAGACTAAGAAAGTACCAGAAACACTCGGAAATTCAGCACAAATGGCTAAAGTATGACCCAGGAGAGGCTGTAATGTTTGGCACTTTCTGCACTGAGTATTCTGAGAAATACAAAGTTGTGCAGGGTACTTCATTCATTGATGGGTATACAAATTTTCACAAATTGTTCCTGGAATCACACAAAGCAATCTCCCTACTTATAATGGCAGAGGTATACATGAAATCAAGACAGAAAGTTGGTTCCTCAGAAGCTGAGCAAATTGTGGCATCTAGATCAGATGATAAATATAAATCAAATACAGAAAATGAACATGAACTTTCAATTTTTAGTGAGTCTTGTTGGTGAAATTATTGTTTCAAGTTGGCATTAATAAATAATAAATGTTGAATTATAAATTGCACTGGCTTCTGATTTATTTTAGCAGGATTAGTGAAATTTAGGCAGGATCAATAAAAAAATTATTTTGGCGATCCAGTGAGTTAATGAAAAAAATCCTAATTTTGAGGCTTGATTTGTTGTATTTTTTGTGTGTGCAGAGAACCATGCATTGGTAAATACATATACATGTATAAGAAAAGTGGCAACCAAATAGTGTAAATAGAGTATGTGTACTCACAAAGTAATCTCAATGCATCCAAAATAGTCATTCGATTGAAAATGTGCACAAAAAACCATATTTTCTAGAACTTATGTGCTCATTTCCATTCGATTCCAAATACTTAATTTCTTGCTAATGCACCCACACGAACATATGAAATACTGTATATTCAGAAACACTCATATATGCTGGACATGTCCAAAAGGGTTCATTTTTGACCTACATTAAAATGCCCAAATTGGACATTGGGAGTTTCTAATTAGAATTGTGTATTTAGGCTTAAAAAATACTTTAACTGAAGTTTCTACATGGGTAGTGACCTCGTAATGTACTTGAAATGAACAATGCAACAGATGTGAACTGGCTCAACCTGGTTTGGTAGTAAACCATTTGATTTCATTTGTAAAGAGCAATTTAAAAAAACAAAAAAACAACAGTCATGTCATTCTCAAAAAGACAAAATAATGAATAAATACAATAAGCCATATATTGATTGAAACATCTGTTAATAACTGACAATTGCTCTACTGCAGAGCAAAAACAGGGAGCAGCAGGTCTGATTATAACACCAAATCCCTCCACACCATACAACTGAAATGGTTCTGTTCCAGTTAGTGTTCTACCACAGTACATGAAATATGAGCACTGCAATGACATGTGGCCTGTGTACGATGTATATCTGACCGAGTTGAAGCTGATGTCTGCATTTATGACTACACTTTAAGAAAACAAAAAGGTCTGAGCCAGATTTGATGCATATGGGTATAGCCATATAATTCATTCAAGACTTACATGCAAGACATAATGTGGGAATATATTTATATTTATAGAATTAGCTTTCAGAGGTAAGATGAAGTGTTGGATGGGGAGTGGGAATATGTGGCACTGACCAAAACTGCTCCAGACAATTTGGGTGATAAACTTATTCAACAATTGGTGGTCTATTGTTTTCCCTTAATTAGGTAGGTAAATTAACTGATATATAAATGTAAGTGAGAAACTTTTTATGACAATGGCATTGTTTGGTGCTAGGTTGTTTATGCCAGTTGACTGAGCAAAGATCTGTTGGCTAATGTTTACCCGGGATTGAGCAAGGACTGTACCAGGATGCATTGAAGACAAACACAATAAAGACTTAATGGCTTTAATGTTGATGATTCAATAATAACCCAATTAACAATTATCAGCATTTTAAAGAGCTAAAATCTTTCAATAAGCAAGAAGCAGTGTTAAGACTTTTTTGTTCTTGAAGAATGCAATAAATCTTGTCCAATTATTAAATCAAACTCTTGTTTATTTTGGCACAATGCTTTGAAGTATCTCAATAAATCGGTGAAATTACTGTAAAATTTCAGGAGCCATGCCACAACCATGTTATGTCTATGCTATAGCAAATCACCTTTTCAAAAGAGAATGTAAATTGTCTGAAGAAACTGTCCATTTACAACCTGAGGTGATAAAGTAGTAGAGTTGAACTGCTTTCAAAATGCTGACATTATTTTTAACAGTACAGTGATATCTCCAGGGTTTTCACTGAGAAGGGACAATTCAACTCTGGCATTTTTGTAAGGGGCATTTTCAATTTTTAAAGGGGGGGGTTGGGGGGGCAAGAGGTTAAGTCAGAACAGTATATATGAATAGATCCCATATAATATGTTTCTTCAAATGCATGTGTGACACATAAATTTAGATGAACAAAGATACAACTTAACAATTGTTTATATTCATCAGCACAGTGGCAGTGATCATGTGTACAGTATGCATTAGAACTACACATTACTGCAAAGAAATCACCACAGAATACTGCAAACAGCATGTCGATCATTGTACAACCTTGCCAAGTGCAGTTAGTAAAATGGTTTTAATAACTTCATTATCACTGAAAGTGTCTCATTGCTCTGTTGCAACAAGTTTCTTAGTAATTCTTAGTAAGTGCTTGATTATAATGTTTGATTTAAGTCAAGTGCTTACATGATCAGATTGAGCTTTGTTAATAGTAATAAATGTTACAGGTTTCATGCTCATCGTGGTATTCATTAAATTTAGGTGGAAATTGCACAATTGTACATTCAAGAGAAAACTCTGATAGTAGTCCATTTCTTTTACATTTTTGAATAGATGGATGTTTTCCAAGCTACTTGCCCAATACTACATGTAGGGTGTAAATTGTACATGTCCAAATTAAAATTTCATTTGTCTTTGGCAATCAGACAACAGTTAGTGTCCAACCCTATACCTATTCTGAATGAGTCTAAAAGCTTGAAACAAACTCTGAACAACATTTTAAATATAAAGAAGGACCTTAATTTGAAATATCAATAGTTTGTGCAAAGCAATAATGTTTCCTTTGTTTTGCACATGCTCAAAAATATGCACTTGGTGCTGGAAGGCACTGGTATGAAGGTGTTACAAAACAGGGTTCTTGATAACCCAGAAATGCTGGTATTTCACCCATGAATTTCAAATTTCACACATGGAAATTGAATACTACTGGTTAATTCGTGCATGAAAATTTCTCATGACACATGAAACATTAAATGAGAAATTTGTAAGAATGAAAACAAACTAAAGACTACAAGTAACAAATAAAAGAAAAATCCATTATCTTCAACATGATAAATGAGCAAAAATTCCAGTAACTTGGTGAAAATGATGGTTTCAGGTCATAGTTTAAGTTCAACTTGGCCAACTTCACCAACTTGACCCCATCATTGCAAGCCACAGGAGACAATCCACCATACTCCTTTATCACCTGTGGCTGCCTGTGTGGAGATTTCCATGTTTTTCACGAGTTCGCAGAAACAAAGATATGTCATAAAAACAAAAAAGAAAACAATGTAACAATCTCCAACACAAATGAAAGTGCCTGTTTTATCGATCGTGTTTGAAAGAGAAACTTTGATTGACTCATTCAAAGAGCATGAATGGTCATGTTGGGTCACAATAGCAAGGAGGTTATACTCGTGCTTGCAGTGATTGATTAAACAGGTTTATGTATATTCATGTGAAACGAGGAAATCTCTTCACAGGCAGCCATGGGTGATGCAGGAGTGTAGTGTACTGTCCCCTGTGGCTTGCGACAATGACTTGACTCCTGGCAGCATTTGCTGCTTGCAGCATTGCTTGCCTCATGGCAAGTCAAACATTTGCCATAAAATGTCACGCTACAAATAGTTGACACTTTTATTTGCCACAGTTAATATCACATTGATAATACACTTAACCTGCCATGTTGCCGTGCATGAGAACAAGATGTTTGTAATGATAGAGTTGGTAAACACTTTGCTTAAGGAAAAAGCCATCTACTACTTACAAAATTAACTGCACTTTTATATTCATTCTTGATTTCTATTTACATTTAGATTGGTATCACAGGTTGCTGGTAAAAAAGACAATGATGAGAATTTTATATAATTTACATAAATAAGTAGAATGAAGTATTTTTAAGCTATTTAAATATATAACCCCTTAACTGTAGAAAGCTGTCACTCTAGTAGAAAGCTATCACTCTAGCATGATGACTGAAGGTTTCACTCTCAGATTTCCCAAGTTCACCCCCAGTTTTTGACAACAAAGGTTATTTCACCCATTCTGAAACATTCTGGTGAATCCTGCTAAAGTATACATGTACAGTGAGATTCCTCAAATGAAATCATTTAATCTGATGACAACTCAGGGGGCCACAGTATAAGGCTAATACATTACTTTATACAGGGCCTGCACCAGTTGCCTCATAGAACCAGTTACTGCATGATCGTTACTTTACTTCACAGAGGACCTGCACCAGTTGCCTCATGGAACCAGTTACTGCACAACTGTTACTTATTTATGACTCACTGCAGCATTTTTGAAAAAGCAAAGTAAACTGAACTTCTGTTTAAAATTAGAAATAAGCAATGGTCATGTGGAAGCTGGTTCTGTGCAGCTGGTTCCATGCGGCAACTGGTGAAGAAAGTCAGTCTGCTGGGCTTGTTCCCTTAGCTTCATCCATCTAATGTAAGATTTATCTGTAAAGGTTAAATACAAACAAACAGCTCATGTATCATGAAGTGTAGCATGATTAGCATTAAGTGCAGTACGAGTAGCACAAAGTGCAGTATGAGTAGCATGAAGTGCAGTATGAACAGCATGAAGTGCAGTATGAATAGCAGGAAGTGCAGTATGAATAGCACAAAGTACAGTATGAGTAGCAGGTAGTACAGTATGAGTAGCAGGAAGTGCAGTATGAATAGCAGGAAGTGCAGTATGAATAGCACAAAGTGCAGTATGAGTAGCATGAAGTGCAGTACGAGTTACATGAAGTGCAGTATGAGTAGCATGAAGTGCAGTATGAATAGCATTAAGTACAGTATGAATAGCAGGAAGTGGAATATGAATAGCAGGAAGTGCAGTTCAAGTAGCATTAAGTGTAGCATGATTAGGATGAAGTGCATCTCAAGTAGCATGATGTGCAGCACAAATAGCATGAAGTGCAGTATGAATAGCATGAAGTGCAGTATGAGTAACATGAAGTGCAGTATAAGTAACATGAAGTGCAGTATGAGTAGCATGAAGTGCAGTATGAATAGCATTAAGTACAGTATGAATAGCAGGAAGTGCAGTATGAATAGCAGGAAGTGCAGTTCAAGTAGCATGAAGTGTAGCATGACTAGCATGAAGTGCATCTCAAGTAGCATGAGGTGCAGCATGAATATCATGAAGTGCAGTATGAGTAGCATGATGTGCAGTATGAATAGCAGGAAGTGCAGTATGAATAGCAGGAAGTGCAGTTCAGGTAGCATGAAGTGTAGCATGATTAGCATGAAGTGCATCTCAAGTAGCATGAGGCGCAGCATGAATAGCATGAAGTGCAGCTCAAGTAGCATAAAATGTAGCTTGTGCAGCATGAACTACAGCTTGCGCAGCATTAGATACAGCTCATGTAGCATGAAGTGCAGCTTGAGTAGCACAAAGCACAGTCCAAGTAGCATTAAATACAGCTTGTGTAACATGAAGTACAGCTTGAGTAGCATTGGGTACAGCTCACGTAGCATGAACTACAGCTTGAGTGCATTGGGCACAGCTCTTGTAGCATGAAATGCAGCTTGAGTAGCACGAAGTACAGTCGAAGAAGCATTACATACAGCTTGAGTAGCACGAAGTACAGTCTGAGTAGCATTAAATACAGCTTGTGTAACATGAAGTACAGCTTGAGTAGCATTGGGTACAGCTCATGTAGCATGAACTACAGCTTGAGTGCATTAGGTACAGCTCTTGTAGCATGAAGTGCAGCTTGAGTAGCATGAAGTACAGTCGAAGTAGCATTACATACAGCTTGTGTAGCATGAAGTGCAGCTCAAGCAGCATAAAGTATAAAGTACGCCTTGAGTAAGCATTGAGGGCATCTCATGTAGCATGGTGTGCAGGTCATGTAAGATTAAATGAAGCTCATGTAGCATGATGTGCACTTTATGTAGCATGAAAGTGCAGGTCATGAGCTTGTAAGATAATACATATTAATATACTAAATGCCCATAATGTATGCTTTAAACAAGTTTTGTCAAACATATGTTTGCATGAATGATGAAATCAGAACACACTTGAGCGTTGGAAAAAAGGCTATGATATTAAATTAATGAATCAGACTGATTCCAATTTCTACTCCCCAACAAAGCAATTTTGCATACTAGTTATTTAAAAAAAACAGTCAAAGAGATTAGAATATGATAATAATCACTTCAGGCACATAAAAACTGAACACCTACTGATAAACAAAAGCAATAAATACTCCTAATAGTGCAGTATGATTTCCTTTCTACAGGTTTAGAAGAATAAAGTGTTGCATTGCGAGACATCTCTATAATGTCACACATGATGTCAGTCAACTTAGACATAATGTCACAAGAAGTCAGCTGCACTCATCATAAGGTTGTGCCTAATTTTTTTTAGACAGCAAATCCTGAGCAGAGCTTTTAGCCATGCTCCTTTGGCAATGCATTTATGTAACACAAGACATGGAAAAACTCTACCCATTATTCTGGATAATATTTAGACAATTGTAGAATGGTACTCCTCAATTTTTAACCCAATAAATACCACACATACTTTAAAGAAAACATTTTTATTCCATAATTTGACTATTTTTATAAAATATTTTGCCAGCATTTGAATGTTTTGTAAAACAGTTTTTGCAATTCCATTCCACTCAATTTCTAACCTGGAGTGAGATCTCATCCTCTCCAATTCTGTAGTTTCCAGTACCATACTACGGCCAGTGTGCTTTTTCATTTTTGGACTCTTAGACATCATTCATTATCTCATGTATAAACCAGTCTGACAACAGAGTAAATGAAGCACTCTGCATCAAAAAGAAGCAGGAAATTGGATTTTGTCCTATACATTCAGCCATCATGGCTTTACAAATTATAGTCAAAACGAAGAAAGATGAGTAAATGTTTGTAACATTCATCATATATTATTTTCTTGGTCATGGGACTTATTTAGTTAAAAATCTCTAAGATTTGTAGTCTTTTTTTTAAATTTGGGAGCCACATTAGCTCATTTTGTAGAATGTCATCATTTACAACCTTTCACTTAATTGAGACATATCATATCTGCATTTCAAAATCAGTTTTTGGACTGGTAATCCAAGCGGCGCAGGTTTGAGACACCTGCCCAGGCCTGCCAGAGTCAGTTGCTTCAGTGTGTCCTTTGGAAAGGTACTCAGCTCTCATTTCCTCTTCATAATAAAACCAATAATGTGCTACAAGTGCTGTTAAAACCAACAAACAAACAAAACAAAAATGTATTTTTAATCAGTGACCATGTCACTAAATATTTCTTCCAGCTCAAGAACATTACAAGAGCAAAGAATGTACTTGAGACACAATGCATGACATCTCCATGACCTCAGGCAATGTCATATGTACATCAAGCTTCACCAGCTAATAGGTTTACCTATTTCATATTATTAACTTAATCACATACTTCCCGTAAGAATATGTTCTCTTTATTCTCTGAATGGCCTACTCTCAACTGACACTCCAAGCTTTTTAATGTATGGTTATTATTATTCCCTTTAAGTCTCAACGCCCACCCGCATTTTGACCTTCTGGGGGGTACATAAACGGCAGACCTTCTGGCAGATTAAGATTGCTTGCCTTCATTTTCCATGAATTACAAGGATTGTAAACTTTACTTACTTATGTATCAGTCATTTCTTAATCCAACAGGCTCGCAATCAATCCACTCTCCCATCTTACACATTACACACCATTTGAACTTTCCACCATTGTTTTTCACTGCACATCACTATGTGTTGCTAAACATTTTAAAAACAAACTGCTTATAGGACCTATAACAAATATGGATACATATATATGGAATCACATTTTATTGGTCTTCTGTTTTAACACTAAGTTGGAACTGATGTTACTGTTCATTATTGTAAGATCTTTACCATGAAGAACTTGTTTGGTTTTTTGCTCTGCAAAATAGTGTAAATTTCATAGAGACTATTTTAAACTGCATTGCATCATCAGTAGGATGCAATATCACTAGTCACATCCAAATTCACTTGTCATGTTATCAAGCATTCTCCTGTAGGATCCAGAGATAGCACTTGCTATTATCATTCTTTCATTTGCCAGAGATTACAAGCTACATAAACTTTGCTTACCTATGTACACTGTATCAATCATTTCTTAATCCAAAAGACTCACTTTCAATCCTTTTTCCCATCTTAAAGAGCAGAGAATTCTATTGGAATACAGGTAAACACATACGCCATTCTGAACTTCTGCCAATGGTTTCTACTGCACACGTAGTCGAACATTGTAAAACAAAAACCAGTAAAGTCTGTATACAAAATGTGGATACACTATGTGTAAGTACTTAGAGAAAGTAAACAGGTATTAATGACAAAGTAATAGTCTTCGACTTCTAGAATAACTTAATTAAGGAACATTTTACTTCCTTATCTTGCTTATTCAATGTATATATATCTCTCTCTTTTAGTTATGTTCAAAAGAACGAATCTATCTGTTTGGATCATAAACCTTGATGGCTGATTTCTCATGACATCACTGACTAACATTGTGCATGACACTATGGAGATGTGTTGCAGAGTGACACGTGAGCATTCTTCACTAACAGGAACTATATTCAGGTGTAGAAAAATACATTGCCCAGGAACCTGGGACAACTAAAACTTGATGCAGGGCAACCATTTTTCCCAATGTGAAAGCGTGGTATGGCAACTGAAAATATTATTAAAAAATGATCATGTTAAAAATTATAATGGAATTTATATATTTTCCATTGAAAAATGTGATCATTAAATTGTCCATCTGGGCACCAACAGCAGGGTGCCTGCATTATCTTCATATAATTCCTTATTTGACTGCTGGGTGATTACTATAGGTAAGAGGCCACACTAATTATCAGGTGTCAGCTTATCGTTATCTGATTAAGTAATTACAGTCCATACTACAAGCCCATTAAGGTGAACCCTTACAGAAACAAGACTTGTTAATTTTTTACTTTTGTCAACACGCCAACATATGGTTGCAGTATTCCAATTTCTCAACACACTTCGGTTGATGAAAATTTTTTGAAGCGTTCACTATGGAAACTCTTACTTATGATACCCATTGTTTTACAGAGAAGACAGAATACTGAATTCCACCTAAAATCAAATGGCATATTTACAGTATTTACAGACATTTGCAGGGACAATGGTTGAACATTTTATCCAGATCCTTAGCAAAATAATACTTTAACAATTCCATACGTGATGGCCTGGCCTCATTTTCTGGCAATACCGGGATTTTTTGTGTGAGGTAGATATAATACAAAAGGGTTCAATATAACTCTTCAATTTTAATTTGCACACTTGGAAATCCTTTCATTCTTGAAATACAAGTTAAGGAATTCTTCAACTTTGAAGAAATCCTCAATTTTTTTACCTCAGAAATAAAACAAGACTATTTTCTCAATTTGAGGAAGAAAATTTTGAGATGTTTAGTGAAACTGGGCCTGATTTGCCTACATAAAAAATTCACACAACTCCATCATCATGATACCTCTGAACATTAAAGCTGATCATGGAAAATTAAATCTACAGTTTCTCTCACATGTTAAATTTATCTAACACATTTTCTGTTTAAACTCCTTCTAAACACTTTTTCCACACCTGTATTTCACTTGATTCACAAGGAAGTTAAAGGTCAAGTTTGGTCAAATTTTAGTTAGTAAAGTTCGCTATAAAATACCAATAATAGTATCTTTTTAAATACATCTAATTGGTGATTTGGTTTATCGTAAATGTAAAATAGTAGTGTAGTTACAATTTTAAATAGCAACTGCCTACCATGCAAGCGTGACATCAATGGGTGCCACTCTTCATTTAGCAATTATCACTGCTTATCTCAACCACTACTAATGTCTCCTAATGTTAACTTACTTTCAGGACTGAACTTAACCTTTAAAGCAGGGGTGCACAACCCAAACGTTTACATCGGCCAGAATCAACAGTGATTGGAACTAAGCTGGCCGTGCTGAAAAAGTTTTGTGTCTATAATAAAAGCATAAATACACGAGTAAAATAAGGACTTGGGCTACAGGCAACATGAAATATGTCGGCAGGCCATATGTTGTGCATCCCTGCTTTAAAGTATGATGTAATGATTTTTTTTCTCAAATCAATAGCAATACTGTTCATAACATTACACTAAAAAGTTTTAATGCATGTGCTAACAGGTGACTATCTGGAAAAAGTGACTTCATGGTTTAAAAAAAGATAAATTTCTTCAACTATGCAAATACATATTTATATCAGTTTGTTTAGTCAACGTGCTAATTTGAAGACTGTCATCATGGGTAGGATTTTTCATTCTGGAAAATGAATTGATGCAAGGGCTTGTGGAAATTCTTCGATGCCAAAGGAGCTGATTCACAAAGGGAGAAAACTCTTACTGTTTAGGGTTATGAAGGTTAGAAAAGGAAAGCAGCAAGATAAAAACAACAGAAAAACAATTTTAGTAAACAAGTTCATGATGGCAATTATAAGAGTTTAGTGTTATTTGTTTTGTATTTATCATGGTATAAAACTATCAGTAGAACTACAAGTTGTTCTCCACCAAATTTTGAAATTATTTTCTGATATTACCTCCTGTGACGGAAAACATACAACAAGAGATTCATTGGAGGATGATCAGACCCCTAAAAATGCTGGACTTCAGGTGGCTCACAAAGAATGAATTTAATTATGCAGACTGACCTTTGTGCCCAAAAGGCAAGTCGAATCCCTATTGTATCGATCCACTGCATCACACACTTTTGAAAATTTATCAATCGAGTATAAAAAAATGTGAATACATATATATGAGAAAAACAAATGGAGAAAATAAAAGCCCTATTTTCCTTTTTCTATGTGTTTTCCCCAATATTCATATGTTTTCATACTCTATTGATAAAATTTTAAAAGCCTTTGATTGCATCAAAGTTTTCCAAACACTCATAGTTTGTTATCAATCCTTTTCTGAACTGACCACATAACAGTCCACGGGTTGTTGAACTCCTGCATTCACATGTGTACAGACTGTTCAACTCTAAATTTGTCCCTATATGGTTGTTTTCCTAGTATTCCTATTTGAATATTTATTGAATGTAGGGTCTATTCTAGGATGCACAATTGCTGGATTCATGCTAATATTCCAAAATATCCTCAGGTTTCTAAACTGCCATTTAACCAACTGAAATGGTGGTCAACAAATTTAAAAACTTGTAACCACATGATTTTGCCTCGATATACTTCAGGCATCATAGAAAGTATAGTACAACCAAAGAATTTAGATGCTAATCTGTGGAACAGTGTCAATATGGGCTGCCAACTATATATATGTGAGATATTCTTCAAATATTGGCCTCCAGTCCTCTGGTGATGTAGTTGAAACAGTGGTATGTGGCATTGAGTATTCAGGCAGTAAGATATCTGGACCCCTGTGATACATATCAGGGTCAATGTCTTACATTATAGGACTAGGTCTACATATATCCTTTTCATGACTGAAACTGCTGGCTTCCCCATGGCTTGCCTATTTCAATAATAATAATAATAATTATTATTATTATTATTATTAATATATAACATAAGTATTAATATATTAATAATAATTATATAACATATTAACAAACATCGGAGTCTCAGTCAAGGCTAGAAATTGTATGGATTATACTTTCTGTCAGAGTGCCTACCGTAAAGGAGGGGGGAGAAGTTACTCTCTTGAACAATGCTGATGAAAATGATAATCTGAATGTAAATTAACACAAACTTTGATTCGCATAATATTACCTTTGCAGTAACTTTGTAGACAGTAAAACCTTTTTGATGTCGATGAGGATCTGACACTTCAAAGTGCCAGATTTTGTCCTGCCGGACCAGTGATCCAGCCATTTTCGGTGTTGATTAATGGTACTGGACATATATTTTACGACATTAGTTTTGAGCTGAGAATCTCATTCAAGGCAAACTTACACAACATATTTAAAGACAGATCATCCTTCTTCTAAAAAGGAATAGAAATATATAAATAATTGCATAACTACTGCATAAATATTTTTACGACAAAGACGGAACGGTTTCTGTCTAGCTTAATTTTCTGTCAGAAAACAACTGTATAACTGTATATTTTCAAAAGTTCAATAGGGAATTCTTTTCATTTCAGAATTGATGAAATATGCAAAATAAAATGTTGAAAATGAAAAGTAGACTTAATATGTATGTATTTATATTGTAAGTTTAACCTTAGTTTTACCACCGTATGCATTTGGACACAGTGAATTAACCTTGTGACCATAGTTCATCTTTGTCATGAATCCGTTACGGCCTACGGCCATTCTGATGCTTAAAGACGGGTTGTAAACTTCCGGCGAGCATTCGATTCGAAATCTACAATATAGTAATTCAAAATGGGTCTCCTAACAATACTAAAGAAAATGAAGCAAAAAGAAAAGGAAGTTAGGTTACTGATGCTGTATCCTTTAAGTTATATTGAGGTCTATTTTCTTTAGTCTTTATGAATTTCCCAGAACATGAACAGTTCTCGTTGTTAACGGTGGGAACATAAATTCGTCACGACTACCTAATTTCGAGAAGTAAAAGTTAAACTGTATGCAGCCAGTATGTGATACACAAACATATGCTCAGCGATATTCACAGATCGTCTAATTGTAGCTTATGAGAGACCTTGTCTTCTTGCTCACATTCCCAGAAGGCTGGGTTGGCATCCGTGTAATCCCTTCAAGGATTTCCAATAGTTTTTTTTTTTTACTGTCCTTTTATCGTTGTCTCATCTAAGCATGTTATGATATAGTAATCACTTTTTGCTGCAGTATTAGTTTTTCTCTACATCATTTGCTGCATTCAAGTACAAACTAATATTGCTATAGGTCTACAGTTTATGCCATGATATGTTAGAAGTTCCTGACTTGCCAGTCTCACCTGCTTATGCATAATGGTGAACAATAATAAGTTCTGCATGAAAGTTTGTAACTGTTGAAAGTGACATATTTTTTACATCAGTGAGTGCACTCAGCTGAAATTTTAGGATACTGTTACTACAGGCCTAGAATTTAACATAAATTTCTTTGTAGCCAGAAGGACTAGTAGATTGAGAAATTTACTTGCCCTGCTGAATCTTCACTAGTCTTTCACACAAAGCATTGTCAGACACACATCGAGATCAACTTGCAATCAAACTATTTACAGTTTGAAATATACTAGTCCGACAGAAAATTGACTAGCTTCAGGTTAGCGGACTACATTAATTTAGAGCCCTGTAAAGTTTATGATATGCTAGGTGTTCCCAGTGATCTCCCCAGAAATTTTCGATAGCATCGGGGTAAGCGCATTAGTGTCATAAATATGTTAAAAAGCAACCATTAACGTCATAAAAGTGAAACAAATTAATATCAATGAAATAAAAAAGAAGTGTATATATTTACATAGTATTCTTTATTTACCTAGGTTATAACAAGGCTTAATGTCTATCTCATTTGTTTCTTAATTTAAATAATGATATACGTCTTTTTTTCTTTTTGCCATATATACTGACTGCCACATCAAAATTAAAGTCTTTTAAGGACTGTGTTCAGTACTGATTGTCATCATGTATGTTCATTACCCTCTGTGTCTACCTGTTCCTTAAAACACTCTTAATTCTGTTCATTGAGGAGAATAACCTTTCACAATCTGAAAAAATGGAACATAAAATTTATTAATGATGTACAAAAAAAGAGAGAAAACAACCTAAATCCTAATTAAGTGAATTACCTAGGACAAATTCTTCAAGAGTCAAGACAGTGATGTGTTTTCAAATAATCATCACAGAATAAGATAATACATATTCCTTTCCATTAAGAACAATATATCAATGTGTTTGTTGTTTAATATCTTCACTGAATCAATATCAGAGAGCTTAAATATTGTTCAAAAGTTTAAATTAAATTAAAAATGACTTTACTGAATAATTAGTAAGCATATGGATGAAACTATTTAAGTTATATTAATGAAGGAATACTTTTTTTATATCTTTTTAAAAGAGGTAAAACTAGAAGATAAAGATTGTTCCGTTTATAACTTGGATAGACAGATAAGAGAAATGATAAATTAATAGGGCAGCACCCACTTAAGTTAAGGTTTACTGACCAAACTATATTTCTCTTGCTCAGAGTAAACTATGTAAACTTAATAACAACTCGTGAATAAAATGTAACTTTCATTCCTCGTCACAACTTAATAAGAATGACAACAATTGCAACTACAACTACTGGTTAGTACTATAAAAAAAATATATTACACCACCACCCCACCACCCGTAGATCTGAACCAAAATTTAGCAATATGGAAAACTTACCATCCGATCCAGCAATTTCCACCAAAGGGTATATTGTCTTCCATTCATTGTTAAATCCTGTCTTCGTTACTTGATTTCTTTCTTTGTGGAAATTATGCTGACACTATCGGAATCGGAACCAATGCCACTATTGGTGACGCCAATTTCTGATTTTTGTAACCAGGCCAACATGGGGCTAGTCGGACGCTCAGTAATTTTACGTTTCTTGGAAGGTGGTGTGTTCATTTTTTACAAGAATGTTTAATGTAATATGTGTAACTGCTTTGGCTGGTAGTGGAAATGACTGAAATATATATAACACACTACCAGTAGACACCATCGTCGCTGGCCAACCACGTGACTATCTCTGTGCAGACGAAACCTGCACCAACGGTTGCTCACCGGCAGTCGCACAAGCCAGGTACAAAATATAATGGTTAAATGAGTGAGTAATTATCCTGGATTATCTTAATAAAATACCCAAGAAGAGGTAAGAACAGGTGTCATTTGAGTAATAGGGCTTTGAATTAGGTGACAGGATGTTTGTTGAACAGATTAATTTATAAGAGTAGTGGGAAACATTGAAGTATAGTGGCACAAGAGCATAGCATAACAGCAGGTTCTAAAGCATCGTGGGTTATCGGGGTTTGAAATGATAGTGTAGTGGGCCTGCTACGGTAAAAGGTCCTGGGTAGAACACTGGTTCCTGTCTTGCTCATCTCACCTGCTTAATCAGAAAGTTTGGTTCATCATTTTGGACAGCATTTGAATAAATTTCTATAGAAAGCACTCAACTGACTTAGATTTAGCTAACTGCTCGTGCATTTGGCTATTAGGAAAATGTTAGGTGAGTGATCACAGGCCCACTTGGGCCTCTTGTTTGACAAAGTCTTGAAAAGTAATAGCACTTCTACATTAATAGCTACAATAATTCAAAACTTTTATATAGTATAAGCCTAAAGTTTATAATTTTATTACATGGATATGAAGTGAATGCAGATTTCCATGCCTTAGTAGTTGGTAGTGATGTTAATGACCATTATTACTCTATATGGCTGTGGTATTATTGACCATTAGCAGATGACAGTGGTATTAATGACCATTAGTAGATGGAAACTAGACATAGCACTCTGTGGAACACTGAACATTTTTCTGGTCAGTTTCTTGTTCACTGTTGTTCTTAGGGTCTTGCAACTTCTTATGTGACTGCATCTGGGCAAGTACAAAAACTTCTTGCCTAAAGAATGCCACTGTGACCATTATTTAATGCTTCAGCCACTTTTGTCTTGTGGGGCATTCATGTTTTAGGAACACATTTGCAGCTGCCAATACATGTAGCTTGTACTTGAATCGGCTTGTATATATCTTCTCGTATAAATTTCCACAGACTGTGCATTAGATTTGATGAATGCAGACTCTTCAGTTAAGCATGATTACTGAATGAAAACAAAATGTTACTTTCCTTGATGCCAGTATGCAGAGGCTTAGACAATGCTGGGAAGACCACAATTTTGAAGAAGTTTAATGGAGAAGATATTGATACCATATCCCCTACACTGGGTTTTAATATAAAGACTCTTGAACACAGAGGGTAAGTAAGTCATGTAATGATCTTTCAAAGTTTAAAGAGATATCTACTAGGAACTCTAGTATTTAACAATGAAGAAGTTAGTAAACAACTTAATTTGTCTGATGATTGAGAGTGTGGGTGAAGACTCATATAGGAGCGTTTTTTTCTTCAAAAATAGAGTAATTAACACCAGTTTTACCCGAATTTAGTATACAAAGAACAAGATCAAAATTTGCCAGCAAATGTGGCAAAGTATGAAAGAGGAGTTTTACAGTATATGAAGGGAAACAAGTCAAATTGGATTCAATAGTGAACAAATGTAAAAAAAAAAAAAAATGCATGTGTAGCAATATATATATATATATGCACAAGATATTAAATATTTCATGCACATTTATTACAATCATAATACTAAATAAACATACACTATATGTGTTTACCAATGATCACAATATGTAGGTAGCAAAAAAAATGTAGATTTCAGTGATCAACAAAGTACATTTACTTATATGTCTTTTCAGTTCTACTTATCATTGACCAGAAGAGCTTATGCTTATGGTATGTTTTGTGTCCTTTAGCTCAGATTTGTTATTGATACTTCTCCAAAACTACTTGGAGGATTGCCATGATTGCACAAATATTCATGCCAATGTCTGGTTGGTCCTATTAACTGAAAATGGTGCAGTTTGGAAATTCAATAAGGCTGTCATAGTGGCCATCTTGAAAATCTTGTTATTGCTACTCATCATGAGTAGATAGTCATAGGATTTTTGCTAAAAGAGTTTTCATGATGTCTAGATGGTCCTAAATGAAAATGGTGCAGAGCTAATGTCCAATATGACTGCCACAGTTGCCATCTTAAAGATCTTGTGATGGATATTCCTCCTGAACAAATGGTCATATTAATATGGGATTTTCTTCAAAAGACTTTTTATGATATCTAGTTGGTCCTAAATGAAAATGATGCAGATCTGACATCCAGTATGGTTGCCATGGTTACCATGGTGAAAATCTTGTTATAGCTCCTACTTCTTCATGGATTGGGTTTTCACTAAAAACTTCTTATAATGTTGAGTTGCTTCTAAATGAAAATATGTTGCTGATCTGACATTCAATATAGCCATTATGATAGCCTTGTTCAAAATATTGTTATTGCTACTCCACCTGAAAGACTTCTTATAATGTCTAGTTGGTCCTAAATGAAAATGGTGCTGATCTTACATTTAGTATGGCCATTATGAGGGCTATCTTCAAAATCTTTGTCATTGCTACTTGTCCTGAATTGATCATCATGTTAACATTGGGTTTTCACCAAAAGATTTCCTATGATTTTTTGTTGGTCGTCAGTTAAATGGGTGCCAATCTGACAGCATAAATATGGTGGCCATCTTGAAAATCTTGTGATTGCTACCTCCTTCAATTCATGGCCATATTGACATGGTGTTTTCACCAAAAGACTTCTTATAATGTCTGCTTGGTCCTAAATGAAAATTGTGCTGATCACATATTATATATGGCCACCATGGTGGCCATCTTGAAAATCTCGCTTTCACTACTCCTCATTAATGAATGTTCTTATCGCAATGGGATTTTTAAGAAAAGATTTTTTATGATGTCTAGTGGGTCCTAAATGAAAATGTCACCTTCAGAACACACAAATCCACAATTCAATGGTGGAAATTAATCCGTCCACATTGTTGTCTATTATGGACCAGATGTCGTGGATGTCCAAATTATGGCTCATAATGGATGCATTAAGTTTTACTGTCCCCATTGGATGGTTCATTTTTCTGGGGTTAAGTACCATTTTTCAGCACAAGATAGGCTATACATGGTGGTCAGTATATTTTGGTGGAGGAAGAACCACCAACGCACTGGAAGTTTCTGGCAAGCTTCTTCGCATATCCACGTTACAGGTAGAGATTGTTTCAGTACTCGGCAGTTAAAAAGAATTAAAAGATAAAAGAAACAGTTTTTATGTTGGATTCCAGAAGATTCTCAGCCACTAGAGCATCATCCTGTTCCAGAGACTCTTGCTTGAAAAAGAAGTTGTCAGTGTTCATGTTAAAAGCACAGTTCTTTCATTATGGATTTCAATCATTTATCTAACCGTTTTTTTTTTTCTTCTGTTTCAGTTTTAAACTAAATATTTGGGATGTTGGAGGGCAGAAGTCTTTGCGATCATACTGGAGGAACTATTTTGAGAGCACAGATGGCTTAATTTGGGTGGTGGATAGTTTGGACAGGCTGCGACTTCAAGACTGTAAACAAGAACTCCAATCTTTATTACAGGAAGAGGTAAAGAGCCTCATTTCATCCCTGAATTATTACTGAAATAGATGAAGAGCCTCATTTTATCACTGACAGCATATTACTGGAAAAGATAAAGAGCCTTATTTTATCCGTGAAAGTGAATCTACGACATTTGATCATCCAATGTTTGATCATCCAATGATTGATCACAACCAGTTGATCATGACAACTATTGATCACTGTGACCTTCAATCATCGCAACATTATATCATAGTGCTGTTTGATCGTAGCACCATATGATGATCGTGAAATTTATTGTTTAATTGGTATATTTAATCTGTTTCATCATGGCAAGCTTTCTCCAATGCATTCAATACTGCCACCATGATGGGCTATTTTCACCTCTTCCAAAGCATTCAACATAATAACTCTGATTGAAGGTAATATATGAAACCGATGAAACAGCATATGCAAGCTTATGCTGTCTATCAGTGCTGGCTTATGTCACTGGATGATGTTGAAGAGGTTTTTGAACTCCTCACCAATTCCATGGATAGTTAGTATGGCAGCTTTATATTGATGAAACCATGAATTAGTTTGATTTTCAGCGATTCACAACACCATTTATAGGAGTTATGCCTCCTGATTGCTCGACCACCTTACTTTGTTCTCCACATCATAACTTTACCAGGGTGTATTGGATTTTAACCAAATTTGGCAAGCAACTCTATATTGATGAGACCTTGAACAAGTTCGATTTCCAGCATTTCTTAACAGCACTTACAAGATTTATGCCTCCTGATTGCCCGACATCTTGACTTTAGCTTCCACATCATAGTTTTAACAGGGTTTGTTGGATTTCAACCAAATTTGACATGCAGCTATTAATTGATAAGACCTTAAATGAGTGGTACTTGACATCATTTTTACTGGAGTTATGCCCCATGATTGCACATCATCCAGACTTTGGTTTCTGCAGCTTAACCTTTATCAAGGGTTGTTGGATTTAAACCAAATTTGACAACATGCATCTTTATATTATTTGAGACCTTGAATGAGTTCAATTTCCAGCATTCCACAACATTTTCAGGAGTTATGCCCCCTGATTGCCCATCTTCCTAGCTGGTTTTCACAGCATAACTTTACTAATGATTCTTGGATTACATGGTCCCTAAATGCCTATTCTCCTAACTTTGCTTCCCAACACATGTTCCCTGCCAAGTAAATTGTAGCATCCAGGGCCCTATGTGATGTACCCATCACTAATAGCTGTAGTTTAAATTTATAATTGAGGGGTAGAAAAAACAGTCAACTATTTTTTTTGCTATTAAATATGTTGATTAACCCAAAACTAAACAAAACAAGAGTACCTAAAAGGGACTGACTTGCTACTGTCTGAAAAGAATTTCCAGGAATTCAAGATATGACCATTTTTCTTAACTGCTGAGTGTTTAACCCATCTCTGATATTCTTGAGCAATAAGATTTTCAAATTAGCTGCCGCAGCAGTCATACTGGATGCAAGATTGGCACTATTTTCATTTAGAACAAAACAATACACCATTAGAAGACATTTGGTGAAAATCACATTTCAATATAACCATCAATTCTGGAGTAGTGATAACAAGATTTTCAAGATGGCCACCATGGTGACCATATTGGATGCCAGATTTGCATTTTTTTCATTCAGGACCAGCTAGACACCATAAGAAGTCTCCTGGTGAAACCCCATGTCAATATTACTTTCCATTTATGATGAGTATTTACAAGATGATTTTCAAGCTGACTGCCATGGCAGTCATATTTGATGTCAGATTGGGACCATTTTCATATAGTACCAACTAGACATAAGAAATCTTCTGGTGAAATCCCAATTTCATTATGATTTTCCATATAGGAGTAGCAAGAAGATTTTTAAGATGGCTGCTATGGCAGCCATATGGGATATCAGATCGACATTATTTTTATTTAAGGCCAACTTGTAGACACCGTAAGAAGTCTTTTGGTGAAAACCCCATACTGATGTAAGTTTTCATTTAGGAGAAGTAGCAATAACAAGATTTTCAATATGGTCGATGTGGTAACCATATTAGATGTCTGAACAGAACCATTTTCATTTAGCACCAACTAGACATTACAAGTCATCTTCCAGTGAAAACCACAGTGTAATATGGCTTTCCATTTATGAGGAGTAATGATAATAGGATTTTCAAGATGGCTGCCTTGGCAGCTATCTTGGACATCAGATTGGCACCATTTTCATTTAGGACCAACTAGACATAAGAGGTCTTTATTAAACTCTATGTTGATATGACCTTCCATTTAGGAGGAGTAGCAATAAAACAAGATTTTCAAGATGGCTGTTTTGGTGGCCATATTGGATGTCAGAGCAGCACTATCTTCATTTAGGACCAACTAGACCTTGGGATAAATGTGTGTGGAAAGATTCATGGCAATCCTCCCAGTAGTTTAGGATAAGTACTAATAACAAACCTGTGCTAACGGATGGACATCAGACAGACAACAGGCCATCCTATTAGGTCTTCTGGTCTATGACCAGTAGAGGTAAAATGCCCCATGGTTTGCAGGCAAGATAAATAGTATCAAATAAATGTACCATGTCAATTAGCTAAATCACACTAAAATATCATAAATTGCAACAGGAACAACCCTTTTCTGAGTCTCTACCCATGAATGTTGATCAGGGTGGGATTTCCTTTTCCCTCAAGAATATATGTTTTTCTTTCTTTCATTTCTGTAACAAATGATGTGATTTAGATCATAATGGTGGATAAAATGAAATGTGCTGCTGTTGTAACAGACATTCTTTGTGTCAAATTTCAGGCATGATGATGTAAATTTCATGTCATCAGGTGACCTAATTAAGGAATAGTTACTTGTAAAGAGGGCAATATCCTTGGGAATGGACTGCTTTCAGGCCAGGACCTGAACCACAAATTTGTTATGGCCCAAGGCCTGAGGGCAGCCCATACATAATAATATTGACCTCTTCGCAAGTAACTATCACTTTTATGGCATGGAGTGATCTTTTCCTTCATTCACTCTGTATGTTCTGCAATATGGTATGTGTGATGTCACATCATCTGCTGATATGAGTGGTCCATATCTGATATGAACCAGTCACTGTATTCCTTCATTCACTCATTATGTCCAGCAATGCAATATATGCGACATATGTCATTTGCTGATAAGAACCAGTCAGTGTCCTAAACTTGGACTAAGAGAGTATGTACCCAAGAATAGTTAATACCATGTGATCAATATTCAACCAATAGGACAAAGTTTTACATTTGAAATAGGCAATAATATTGGATAGTTTTATCCAACTTAGCTTTCTCACATGGGCAAACTTCAGTATATCACACATGTATGAGAATAAGAGAAACAATTGATCTGCAAAATCCGTGTTCACATTGCTGCTTGTCTAATTCTCATGAAATGAACTGATGTGTAACCATTATATTACAGAGGCTTTCAGGAGCGACGTTATTGGTTTTTGCAAACAAGCAAGATCTTCCAGGAGCTCTGTCATCAGAAGCCATCAAAGAAGTAAGTATTAATTCCCATAATCATTCCTTAAAAAAGGCTAATAGGTTATTTAATAGTGTCTGTATGCATGCATTTGCCTACAAAACAATCAAATCCTCTTTCACATGTAAAGATAAAGACTTCATTATTATTGATTTATCACATAATATATATATATATATATATAGATATAGAGATAGATAGATAGATAGATAGATAGATAGATAGATAGATAGATAGATAGATAGATAGATAGATAGATAGATAGGTAGGTAGGTAGGTAGGTAGGTAGATAGATTAGATTAGATAGATAGATAGATAGATAGATAGATTAAACATTTCATTCATGGCACACCCATTTCAAGTTTTAAAGCTGAAATGTCTGTATTTTTTGTTCTTATATTTCTTGCTGAAATTCACACAGTCTCTTTGAACTCTGTAAAATAGAATGTTTCAAAAATTTTCAGTGATAACCATACATGCTGACAGTATTGATACTGAGGCAGATTAATGCCGAGGCGTAAACCACCAAATTATTGCAACTGTTGCCAGTTTTTGCATGAACTAGCTACGTTCATATATGTGCACCACTACCAAATCTATCTTGAAAAACAAATCATACCTTAACATGATCATATTGAGGTGAAATCATGTCTTTATTGACATAAGCTGCCCATGGTTGTTGCCAATATATTTACAGTTGTGTGTCTTCTAAATCAGTTCAATAATTTGCATATTTGGAAATTCCTGAATTGACTGAAGTAATTTGGAAACCTTTAAATTTCATGAAAATAAATTGGTTTGAAACTCGTTTTTTTGTTAACCAATGTTACAGAAAATGTATGAAAGTACTAATTGAAGCATGTCAAATAGATCTTTTTTATTCATTTCAGTCACTTTCTAAACTTTTAAAAAATAAAGAGATAATCACATTGCAATTTTCAGTTTCTAAGTGAAATATCACATCGTGATATTTACATGTATTACTTATTGTTGTGGATTGTTAAAATGGCTCATATTGTATCCACTGTTTGTTGGGTTTATAGCAGCCATTGAATCCACACAAATTGGTACATTTTGAAAAATAGTGAATTGACAGTATGTAACTGACACGTATATTCTTTTATATACCATTTCATTTCAGCACAATAAAACTTCCTTTCCCAGTAACCTCACCAAATTTGGACTAAATTTACAATTATTGCTCTTATACCAACAGCTGGATTATCGGAACTTTCTTCTGTTTATTTTTGTATCACTGAACTTAGTATTTCATAAATCCATGGAATTGATATAGCTCTCTGGTGCTTTTTATGGGCCAAGTTTGCACCCTTGCATTTCAGGGGAATATCTTTTACCATCGTGAAAGCAATCAACTTCAGTATTACAATCAAACATTTTGTCCAGATTTCTTGCATGAAAGGAATATGTGTGTGTGCATGAGACATTTTGTCTTCAGTCTTATAATTTCAGAGTTAGTCAAGCAGAGTCTGCCCACTTACCTCCGGTGAAATTGACTTATTTATGAGAAAAAGCATTTGGTTTATTAACTGTGCACATTTATTTTTCCATTAGGCCATGGAACTAGAAAATATACAGACCCATCATTGGTTGATCAGTGGCTGTAGTGCAGTGACAGGACAGAATCTTCTAGAAGGAATAGATTGGATAATAGATGACATTGCTTCTAGGATTTTTACCATGGACTGATATTGTGATTAATTAATTAGATGGATTGTAGACTCTCAATAAGGAATATTGTAAATGAGTAGCACCATCTTGTGCCTCACACAGGTCTGACTGGTCCACAGATTTTGTGGAAGAAATGGAATAATAACGTTATTGAACATGAGTCTGTGCCATCGAAGAGCATCCATTATGTGACAGTTTGAGAACTATGTAAAGATTATATAAAGACAGATATAGTGCTTTTAATGTTATGATTATAATATAGTCATTCTGCCTAAGCCATCTGGGAATTGCTATATTTGGTCAGAAAACATATAAAAGAGAAAGGAGAGGAATTTGCTTTGCACTTCATCTCTTGAAATATTAATGTGATGAAAAGCAAAGAAAACTAAATTTCTATATTAAAGCAATTTCACCTTTTGGTTTAAATCTCTGTCATTTGAATTAAAATAATATGAAAGAGCCAAAGCCTTAATGTAGTAAGGACAGCTGACTGACTTCTGGTAAAATCATATGTATGCTGACATACATCACATGATACCATGGTGATTTTCCACACTGTTGCTTGTGTGCATTCCCAGCCACTGCAAAAGAAACTATGCTACTTTAACAGAATATCTCTTGATTTTCTTCATCTGATGTCCATTATTATATGTGAAATAGAATTATTTGTTTATTCAAAACTGTTTGACTTACTTTATAATGATATAATGAAACCATGACTTTTTGTATAAAGATATATGAGAGTCAAATGAAGATACTAATTTGATAGCAAACTGTGAGTGTCAAACAAAGACACTTATTTGATTGGAAACAGTGTGAGAGTCAAATGAAGATAGTAATTTGATAGCAAATGGGGTGAGTCAAATGAAGACACTAATTTGATAGCAAACAGTGTGAGAGTCAAATGAAGATACTCATTTTATAGCAAACAGTGAGAGTCAAATGAAGACACTAAGTTGATAGCAAACATTGTGAGAGTCAAATGAAGACACTAATTTGATAGCAAAACAGTGTAAGAGTCAAATGCAGATACTAATTTGATAGCAAACAGTGAGAGTCAAATGAAGATTAATAATTATATAGCAAATAGTCTGAGAGTCAAATGAAGACACTACTTTGATAGCAAACTGTGAGACTCAAATGAAGACACTAAGTTGATACCAAACAGTGTAAGAGTCAAATGAAGATACTAATTTGATAGCAAACAGTGTGAGAGTCAAATGAAGACACTAATTTGATAGCAAACAGTGAGAGTCAAATGAAGACACTAATTTGATAGCAGAGTCAAATGAAGACACTAATTTGATAGCAAACCATGTGTAAGTCAATTGAAGACACTAATTTGATAGCAAAGAGTGTGAGTCAAATGAAGACACTAAGTTGATTGCAAACTGTGAGAGTCAAATAAAGATTAATAATTTGATAGCAAACAGTATAAGAGTCAAATGAAAATACTAATTTGATAGCAAACAATGAGAGTCAAATGAAGATACTCATTTTATGACAAATAGTGTGAGAGTAATGAAGATACTAATTTGATAGCAAATAGTGTGAGAGTCAAATGAAGATACTCATTTGATGACAAACAGTGTGAGAGTTAAATGAAGATTAATAATTTGATAGCAAACAGTGAGTCTCAAATGAAGACACTAAGCTGATAGCAAACAATGTGAGAGTCAAATGAAGATACTCATTTTATAACAAACTGTGAGAGTCACATGAAGACACTAAGTTGATAGCAAACAGTGTGAGAGTCAAATCAAGACACTAAGTTGATAGCAAACAGTATGAGAGTCAAATGAAAATACTAATTTGATAGCAAACAGTGAGAGTCAAATCAAGACACTCATTTTATAACAAACAGTTTCAGAGTCAAATCAAGACACTAAGCTGATAGCAAACAGTGTGAGAGTCAAATCAAGACACTAAGTTGATAGCAAACAGTGTGAGAGTCAAATGAAGGCACTAAGTTGATAGCAAACAGTATGAGAGTCGAATGAAAATACTAATTTGATAGCAAACTGAGAGTCAAATGAAGACACTCATTTTATAACAAATAGTGTGAGAGTCAAATGAAGATACTAATTTGATAGCAAATAGTGTGAGAGTCAAATGAAGATACTCATTTTATGACAAACAGTGTGAGAGTGAAATGAAGATTAATAATTTGATAAACTGTGAGAGTCAAATGAAGACACTAAGTTGATAGCAAACATTGTGAGAGTCAGATGAAGACACTCATTTTATAACAAACTGTGAGAGTCAAATGAAGATACTAATTTGATAGTAAACAGTGTGAGAGTCAAATGAAGAATAATAATTTGATCGCAAACCATGTGAGAGACAAATGAAGGTATTAATTTGTATAGCAAACAGTGTGAGAGTCAAATGAAGGCACTAATTTTATAGCAAATAGTGTTAATCAATACTATGAAACCTATTTGTAAAGGATACTCAAGGGACCACAAAGTTATGGCCTTTTTGGTCAGGTGTCCTTTCTAACTAGGTGTGATATGAATAGGTAAATTAAGAACATGAGTTTATATATGTCCATCATAGAGAGGTGTTCTCTATGTGGAGGTATACACTAAGTCGGGTTTCACTCTAATTGCCAGTGTTAGAAACACATAAAAGCACCATGGTTGAAAATTCAAAGTACTCTAATACAATTAGTCATGTGGTATACATAACTAGTGAAACATTACTTGTGTAAAGTATGCTAGATGATTTCATACTTTATTTCTTCTTAGACTCTTTATTTTCCATATTGTGTATAATACATAATGAATGTGAGAAATCTTTTTTGTAATATCTTCTATGTTCTTCTCCTTACAATGTGAATTTTTTATCTTCAAGTTTTTATTGAGGTAATGTAGGCTACTAGCCCAAACTACATAATGCCGGTACATGTAATACTAACAAATAATATTTTTGGGCTTCAAGTTCATGATCTTTACGAATATTGTGTTGGATGTTATTCTGATCATGTAATATTGCCAGTGTAATGCTTTTGAGCTGCATTTTGATGAATCAATTACATTAAATAATTCTGATAACTTTTTCAAATGTTCTTACACAATAATGTATCTGTGATCTACAAATTACTAAAATAAACTTTCAAGAATGCACCATTCTTTGCATGACTTTATTAACTTTTAATTATTAACAAGGCAAACTGTATGTAGTAATCAACATGGAGTCTTGATGCATTCTTTGGCATATCATTGACTGACTGTATTAACAAGGCAAACTTTATGTAGTAATCAACATGGAGTCTTGATGCATTCTTTGGCACATCGTAGACTGGCTGTATTTTTCTGAGTCGATTTTCAACACAGGCAGGCTCAAGTTTAACTTTTTTGTACTACTTGCATTTTTTTTTTTTTTAGTGGAGAAAATATCAACTTGGAAAATCTTTTTTCTACTGGCCACTTTGCTTTTGTAAGCCAGGAGTAAGTAGAAATGCCAATACTTTGCTATCAGATCCAGTTGTAATTTTAATTATTATTTGGAATAAAAGAAGCTATATGTACATCTGAATTGTGTTTTCTTGTTTATAACTGAATTTTGATTTTTCATGGCACAAAAATGGGGTATGTGATTCCAATCCCCAAAATGCCATATAATGCAAACAACAAAATATCTCATAAAATTAGAACATCTTAACCAAATAAAACATTTAGGCATTCCAATTAATAGCGATCTGAGATGGAACCTTCACATACAAGAAATATGCACCATGGCAATTCCTACTTTAGGCTTTAAGACCTATCATCTTGCACACAGAATGTGAAAGAATTAGCTTTCACAGGTTTAGTTAAACCTATTTTAGAATAAGCTTGTACAGTTTTGTCCCTCCCCCCAAGTATTACAGGATTAACTTGAAAAAAAGCATCCAAAAGTGAGCAGTCAAATTTGTTACATCCAGTTATGACTACACCAGGAAGTATTAGCTCAGTATTGAATAAGTTGTCTTGAGAAGCCTTAAACCAATGTAGATTGGAAGCAGATTAATAACCTTTTACTTTGGTTTAAAAACCACTGCAAACATTCCCTGCTACATTTTGACCAAATCAAAAGAAAACTAGAGAAATTGTCATGAATATACTTACATACTTAGACATCTCAACAAACTTTAAACATTGAAGCTAGACTGACACTGTTATATGCCACTTGATCTCTTTAGTAATCCAACCATAATCAATTAACATCTTTAATCCTGTCTAAATTACTTTTCATCACACATAGTATAGACTCTAATCCATCTCAACAACTTTAAGCACTGAAGCAGAAACTACCCTGCGGAGAGAATCAAAGTAATGTTAATTGTTTTATGCTGATTGAGCTGTTTAGTAATCCATCCATAATTAAATTATGTCTTTAATCCTTTTGGAATTACTTCTGATCACATGGTATAATCCATGTCGACAAACTTCAAACACTGAAGCCACCCAAACCTGACGACAGAATCAAAGGGATGTTAATTGTTTGATGCTGCTTGGAATTAGTAACAAAATTGTTCTGCCCTGTTTAAGCCAGTTCAGAGTTATGTGACCACAGGCAGTATTACCATAAATATACTACACTGGAAGCAAGGTGTGGAAAAATGGAAATTAAAAAAAAATTTCAATAATAATTTTGCATGCATACACAGGAGATTTCAGTGACTGACGGGAGACACCACTTATCTCGAAAGGAAAACCCTCCCAACCAGGAGGTTCACCTGTATGCAAGTAGACTTGTATTGAATTAAAAATCCCTGTACACAGCAAGAAATCTAGAGGCCCATCACTGACAGGTAAACTAGCCAATTGCCTGATGGGATGTTTGGCATTTGCATACTCATCCTCTGTTACCTGAAGGCAGTTAAAAAGAATTTAACAAGAGTTACAAGAAACATGGAAGAACTCGACTAAATGAAATATTGTTAATTTTCCTGTTGAATTGGGAAAATCAAATGTTTTCAAAGTGAGTTTTTCAACATATTTTTATGCAATTTTGATCCTTCAAAAAATTAAACATTTGAAAAAGCTTGTCAAAATCTGTGTTATTTTAGTGATTCCATTCTTTCACCAAAATTTTGAATTTATGGTTAAAATTGGGAAAATACACAATCATTTTCTGATTGGGAATGGTGCCAGTACCTGGCCTCAAAAGTATCCTACTAAAATGCCTGAATACACTCTTAAACATCTCAATTAGCATGGAGTCTGCATATTATAAATCACTTTCATCAGGTTGAGGGATGAAGACATTTTCCATTTTAGTTTGAATTTGTTTAGCTGAGTGAAACACCACCACCACCATCCAAAATATGTAATATATATGCCAGTCTGTCTAATAAAATAACAACGTATATGGTATTTCATAGTCTATTCTAGGATGCACGATTGTGGAATTGGCACTAATTTGTATTAAAAAAATCTTGCCGAAAAATTAACAATGCGTGAAAAGCATGCCATATTTTCAAGCCCTACATTTATTTCTTCATTAAATCCCTCCTATTTTCAGAAAATTCTCCCCTTTTCTAAAATGGAGGAGAGACTTTCCTCCCTAAATTTTCAGTTCCACTCCTGTAAGATAATCCTCTTGTTCCCTACAAATTTAAAGACCTATCTTAGCTATATCAAATGGTACATAAAAAGTTTCAATCATAAATGGCAAGAAAGTCCATATGGACTGTATCATCTGTTTACGGTTAAATGTGCAAGGAATTTTCCATGTTTATTTCAGTATATACAATCTGACCTTCATTTCATCATTCCATATCAAATATTGTATAGAAATAGAAAAAGCTTATCTCTGTGTACAGAAATTCTGTACTTAATGGTCCTGTATTTGAGGACTTTATGACATTAATGGTTGGTTTTATTGTTGCAAATTTAATTTTACCAGCAACTTGTAAACAGTCAGTAATAAATTCCACCATTAAAACCACCATTAACCTTAACATATTCAGATACAAGACTTATAAAACATTTTTTCAAAATTATGTCAAAAAATAGCAGAAAATGTAACTCTTTGTACATACAATGGCACTAACATTTCCAACACTAAATGCAGGGGTCACGCTTCCTGATAAAGTGAGTGACTAAGTCGTAGAAAAAATGTAAACTTCGCCTTCTTCTATTAGGGAAGAGAAAATGACTTTGCACTGGGATTTGTTTAGATGCAAACTAAGTGACAGTATTTTATGGCTTTTGAAATGCTCCCTTGACCCAGCCGAGTACTTACAGTGTGGTAAGCCCCAGGCAAAATGTAATAATAATAATAATAATTCTTTATTTAACGTGGGTAGTTCAATTAGAATACAGATGTATCTAGTCTCCCTTGAGACCCTCAGCTACTTTCTAATAGTCTACATGAATGTATCTTACTAACAAAACTTGTAGGAAAAGTAAAGTGACAACATTTAACAAGGAACAATCAAGTGATATGACTTTACATTACTCTATATATATCAATCATATTGAAACAAAAGACAGATTATCATGCCCAAAGAGAAAACAGTTAGAATAGAAACAGGGTTTTAACAAAAAATTGAAGACGTGTAGAAATCAACTAAAATCAAGCTTTAAATGTTTGAGATATTTTTCTTTTGAATGCAAACTTAGCAGATGTTGATATCAATTGCACCAACAAAGCAAACTTTTGCACATCCACAGGCATGTGTTTTAATAAGTGATTGACCATTGACCTTTTCCCCCACACATTATCATTTGTTATCACTGCCTGATTTCCACAAGTGATCATTTGATGATGAAAACACACCAACTTGTGTTTCGAAACTTAAAATATAAATATGCAAATAACAATTTGTGTTTTAAGAATAGAATCAGCAAAAGCACTTTCTAAATATATTTTTGAAAGGTTTTAACTGCCGTGCTTGAGTTATTTTCTTCATAAAATCAGTTTCAAACTGTAAGTGAATCTGTCAAGGGGTAATAATGGCGGACATTGCTGGGTCTAGGAAGTACCTCTTCATTAGACTATTTTCATAACTCATTGGGCACATAAATTATGGAAAATATAAAATTTGTAGAAAGCAAATATTATGTGATAGAAGATTAGGTCAGAAACTTATGGGACAATGCTATGTTGTTGTTGTTGTTGACTGTAATTCCCTCTGGTATAATATCGGAGCACCCCATATTTAAGGTTCTGGGTAATTAATACATACATATATCTATATATATACATACATATACATGTATATATATATACACACACACACATACAGAATCAAATAATGTGGTGGGGGTTTGAGAAGCACTGTAAGGTCAAGGTTGTTTTTTTACATCACTCATTTTTGTGAAAATACAAAAAAAGCAGTGAAGCAAATAATATCTAACCAATGCACAACTTTATTACGAGTATGTAGACAAATATTAAAAGCATAAATTTGCAATCCTATCTATGGATTGTTGTACTGAAGTTAGAAAGTGTTCGTGGTCATATGAAGAAAATCCATGTTTCAAAAAATAGATGTACCCACATGGCATGTGTGGCACCATATTTGTTCTTTGCTGTGTGCCGATTCAGTTGGAAAGAAGGATATAGTTCATTCATATATTAACTTAAATGCTTCAGTCCATTGTCGATGAATAGCTAAGGTCATGTTTTATCAGCAACAATGAAATTTAACATCAAATTTTCGATGTTATTAAATGGTTGGCCCCTTACTAAAGGTTTATGTGCCCTTCTTGGTCTCTGCTATATGACTTCACATAAACACATTAGAAACTATGTATTGTAATTAATTCTAACTGATAGGAATACCTAGATTACATCAATGTAATTACAAATAGGTATAAAAGTTAATCAACTGCCACTAGAACAAGCAATTTAAGTTTTCTTCTTTTCAATACTTCACCAAACACTGACAGCCCAAAAGATTCACATTTAATTTTGAATTAACTCCCTAAACATGTAGTTGTAAAGTTCAGATTACTCATCCGTAACATCAGTGACCACTGTGGCTTGAATGGATCAACACTATGGTGTGAAGACACCTGTGCATGTGTGCTCATGTACTTGTTATAGGGGTTTGTTTCAAACTAGGTTAGAAATCTTTTTGACTGCCATTTTCTGGTGAAGTTTTTTAGAAACTAAAATCAAATAAATATCTTGTTTAAGTGGCTGTCAATTATGTAATTTTACTGATTTGTAATTACAATACTGTAATTTAGGTAGTCCTATCAGTTAAAAGTAATTACAATGTGTAGTTTCTGATTTGCACTTTTGAAGTCATATTGCAAAAATATATTGCATAATATATATTAATCATAAACATACACACTTTCAAGTATGAATACACTGCATATGAATATGGTACAATTATACACTTACAAAATGTTTTTATAATATACATAGAACACAGAATTTTCTACTTGAAGATAAAGTGTTTCTTAAAACCAATGCTAAATGCAAATATACATCATGAGAAATAGAAGACACAGTTCAAATAAAAGAACCAAAGCATACACACACACATGTATATATATATATATATATATATATATATATATATATATATATATATATATATATTGCATTTTTGCCTTGCTCCCACTTCTCCCTGTTCACCTCTCACTATTCCCTATTCTGTCCAAAAGGAAAAGTCACTTCTACCTAAACTTCAAGTCTAACTTGACCTCTGTATATGGTAAAATTTATTGCTTTAAATTTTGCTACCCTACCAATCAGAAAGTGTGTTACATTCAAGGTTGTATTAAAATAAAGCTTAAAGTTAAATAAAGGTAAAACTTTTGTTAAATGATGATGGATAAAGGTGAAAATTATTCTCAAGTAAGTGGTATTAATCTGTTCTAAATTTAATGAATCTATCCAGTCATATGAAGTTATTAAGCAGAAACATTTATGGAACATACTGAGTAACATACAGATATTGGGGTTGGATTTGATTGTTTAGTGTTTGAGGACACATAAATGCATAAAAGGTTATATCATGCTGAGGCAATTGGAATCAATTTTCTTGCCCAGAGATACATGATGGCAGCCACAAAAGTGGGGCATGAGAACATTTTTAGGGTAACATTTTGTGCCTTCTCCATATAATGTGGAAGTAGGATGAAAATAATGAAAACTTTTCATTGATTAGGGGATAAATATTTACCATGAAATTGTGAACAATATAGATGGCACATGTTGCTGACCCAGTGTCACCTGGGTATGATCCTTAGAGTTACCTCCCCCTTCCATCTTCATACTGCCATCACTTATCTTTTCTGGATCTATAAAATGCCCACTCCACATTTAAAATAAAAGGGACAAGAATCTATGGAAATCATTGCACAAATTGAGATCAGCTTTACAATCTGGACCGTCTAAATTTAAGTAAAGAATGGACTGCATGTCCAGTGTAAAACAATTAGTTTTAGGATGTTTACGCAGTTTATTGAGGCAGTCAGCTGAATTTATTTTTGCTGTAATGTATAACAAACGTTCTTGTTAAAAGCTGGCTGCAAGTGGAATCTAACGTATATTATATTTCTGCCAGAATTTTTTTTCTAAAAATCTAAAATTTCAATATGAAGGATTTTCTCCCACGCCTATTCAAAACATTTTGTGTCCGTTTAAAATTTAAGTGAAAATACTGAAAAATGAATGGTCCATTGATTTCTCTCATGGATAGAAATATAACAAGGGTCCCTTGAAGGGACTGATGCTCTACTGACCAAAAAGGATTTCCAGGAATCCAAGATAAATTAGTTCTTTTTGTTCTTTTAGCTACTGAGTATTGAAACCAACTCGGACATTCTTGAAAAACTCAAACATAGCAAATTTGGCAAAAAAATATTTTCTTGCATGTTTGAGTTAACATGTTCACAAGATACTTGCAAGTGCAGTACAACATTCTTTGTCATGGCTTTTGAATTTTAACCTGATATAATGGATAGAAGATCACTGAATTTGTCTCTGATGTCAAGATATAAGCACAAGCTAAGTTTGTTTAAATCTATAAGCCCTAATTCATATTTTTGGGAGGAAGAAATGGAACAAAGTGGTATCATTCAAGGTATTCTTTAGATATATCCACAAACTGGTTTTGATAAAAATCCATTCATACACATTTATGTTATCATGCCCAGAAGCCAGTACAGCTAAAAATGTGTGTTGAGACCATTGACCTTACATTCATTGTCAAAGTGCTGACTATCAACTTGTTCATATGAATGCAACTAAATACAAAGTCTTGTGAAAATTCATTTGTATATGTGCAAGTCACTGTGTTCATTAGCGCAGTGAAGTACAAAAATGCATGCGATGACAATTGACTAGACAGCAAATTCAATTAGGTCTGGCTTTCAAAACCCCTTCCCAAAAGTGCAGATATGTTAGTGATCAGATTTCAATCATTTTCATTCAGTGTCACGGAATTGTATGATTTATATCAATATGTATATCTGATCAAAAATGTATTCGGGTTTTGTTTCCGACTAGAGCGTTACTCGAGGGTTGTTTATTTTTTCGGCTCTAGTTATTTTGAAATACTGAGCGCGATTCACCCCATGCTGCACGTGCAAATTGCCTGCAGTGAAAATTTAAGTACCTAGCTGCTGCGCAGTTCTGTCACAGCTAGGGTACATATAGAGAAAATTCTCTATAAACAAATTACACTACGATGAGTCTTCTAGGAAAGCTTACCTCTTTACGGGAGCAAATCTTCAGCTGTAGAGGTATGTGAAATTTAAGATAGTATTCTTTATCACTATTCGTTTTATATGACATAATTGTTTCATATATTAGATGTTTTAGAATTTATTCTAAATTCTACAGAGAGTCAATACCTAGGTCATACAATGCCATGATATTAGAAATACTATAGTCTGGTACAAGTTAGCTATTTGTTGTAACTGAACAGACGGATTTTATTTAATCATACGCAGCATGCTTTGAATGATTAATGTAATGTGTAACGAGATGTAATTCATGTGCGCGCATGCGCAACATATATCAATGCAAAAGTACTAACCATGTCATATGTGCTACACGGTTTAGTTGTTATACTTTTAGCTGCCTTGTGTGCTGCCTTGTGTGGTGCTTTGTGTGGTGCCTTGTGTGGTGCCTTGTGTGGTGCCTTGTGTGGTGCTTTGTGTCTTATATATGGTTTGGTGTTGTGGAGTCGCAGAACTGTGTGGTTTCTTGTGACGTATACGCTGTGTCTGGTGATGTTGGTTCGGAAGAGTGTACTGGTTTTCTCGATGCGAGGGACCAAGGCTTCTCGACCAGCGGGTCTGTGTTAAATGTGAAGGCTCTTGAGGGATCCTTCAACAGACTGGGAGGGGTGGACCATGCGTGGTGGCTCCTTGACCATTGACTAGAGCGGGTGGAACTGGAGATACATCTTGGTCGTCAAACGGGCGCCACAATAGTTATACATATTACGTGTTCCATTTTATTGTTATTTTCAATATTGCTATCTGTGCAAAATTACATGTATTCACATTTCAATATCGCTATATGTGCGACAGATTCATAATTTCATGCATTCCCATTTCAATATCGTTATATGAACGACAGATCCATAAATTCATACATATTCCAATATCGCTTGATGAGTTAATAGATTGATGAATAAATGAGTATCATATTGATAAGTGCATAAATCACATGCTTTGGTCACCCTTGGTACTTAATAAGACCTTGTTTACATTAGGGTGTAGATCATATACTCTTATTTGTTGATTGGTGATAGGATGTTATTCACGTTTGTTTAAAATTCCATTCGTTAAATTCATCTTTGATTTTTCTCGTTGAGTTACTTGTTGTTGATAGTTCCATGTTGGAAAACTTTATAATTTTCCTTATCTTTTTGTTATAATGGTGTCAGATTTGTTCATCTTTAAATTGCATTTATAAATAAACATCTTATTAACGCAGTTGCTTTCGGTGTCTTCACTAATCCAGTCCCAACCCAGCTTCATCCTGTGACATTCAGAACCAATTAAATATTGCAAGAAGTGTTTTATTTAAAATTCCATGGCAATTCCGCCATCACTGCAAGAGTGGTAGTGATGACAAAAGATTTTTGAGATAGCCACTATGGTGCCATTTTTGTTGTCAGATGAGCACAATTTTCAATCACAACCAGCTACATGTTGATATAGTATTTTACTGAAAACCCTGTGTCGATATAACCAACTGTTAAAGAGGAGTAGTGATAACATTTTTAAGATGACCAACATGACCATCACGTTGGAGGTCTGACCAGCAGAAATTTCATTAGGAGCAACTACATAACATAAGAAGTCTTTTAGTGAAAAGCCCATGTCGATATGTTCTTCTGTTAAGGCAAAGTAGCAATAACAAGATTTTTAAGATGGCTACTGTGGTGGCAGTATTGGAGGTCTGATCAGCACCATTGTCATTTAGGACCAGCTACATATGGTAAGTCTTTTAGCAAAAACCCCATGTCACTACAACTATAGATTCAGGAGAAGTAACAAAAACAAGATTTTCAAGATGACAATCATTGCAGCCACATTGGTCATCTAATCATCACCATTTGTATTAATGACCAACTACATATCATACGAAGTCTTTAAGTGAAAAACTTATATTAAGAGAAGTAATGATAACAAGATTTTCAACATGGCCACCATGGCAGCCATGTTGGAAGTATGATTGGCACCATTTTCATTAATGATCAAGTACATACCATGCATAGTCTTTAAGTGAAAACTTAATGTTGATATGACCGTCTGTTCAGGAGAAATAGCGATAACAAGATTTTCAGGATGGCCACCTTAGCGACCATACTGAAAGTAGCAATAACAAATATTTTCAAAATGGCGACCATACCAGCCACTTCGGATGTCAGGTCGGCACCAGTTTCATTTAGGACCAACAAGAGATTATACATCTTGCAGTGAAATCCGAGTGTACTATGGCGATCCGTTTAGAAGTAGCAATATCAAGATTTGGAGGTCATGTTGTAATCAGATCAGCAAAAAGTTCAGTTAGTACCAAGTATACATCATAAGTCTTTTAGTGAAAATCCCATTTTAAATACAACCATCTATTCAGGAAGAGTAGCAATAAAAAAATTTCAATGGCAGATATGTTAAATGTTATATCAACATCATTTTCATTTGGGAGCAATTAGCCACCATAAGAAATCTTTTAGTGAAAAAAATCCATATCAATATGACTCTTTTGTTCAGGAAGAATAACAATAGCAAGATTTTCAAGATGGCCACCACGGCAAATATGCTGAATGTTAGATCTGCACTGTTTTCATTTAGGACCGACTAGAACCATCATGAAAAGTACCATCATGAAAAGAAGGGTCATCATGAAAAGTATTTTAGTGAAAAGCCCATGTTGATATGATTATCTGTTCAAGAGAAGCAGAGAAATAACCAATGTACAGGCCATATTGGATGTCTTAGGGGCATTGCTTTCATTTAGGACCAATCAACATCACAATAAATCTTTTGGTAAAAACTCCATGCCAATATGATCATCAACTTGAGAGGAGTAGCAATATGTAGTTCTTTTGTGAGGTAAAACTAATTTTAATTTTGTAACACTTACCTACTACTATTGCATTGCTTTCCTTTTCTGAGACTCCTATTCCCCAGTCCAAGCTAATTATTCCCTCCTCCAGTTTGTATTGTAGGGCCAGAATTCAAAAGAACATGATCCCAGCATGACTCCTTAGTCATAGCCAACATATGGAATGCCTTCCTCTTTTGACTTTGACAGAGAGTGCAGAACATCAGAACGAAGAGGAAGGAGGAGAAAAGTATTACATAATTAAATTTAGTTATCCCCCCCCCCAAAAAAAAAATAAGAAACAACAACAACAACAAAATAACTTATATTTTAATAGCAGTAATATGTTGCTTGCAACTACTGAATTGCTGAGTTTAGCTGCTAGGAGGAAGTCTGATAGTTCAACAAAACTGATAAAGAAAATAATTGCACTTACGCATACTACTACTCTAGGCTGGTAAAAGGTTGGGCCACATACTGTGACGTCACTATAGGACCCAAGGAAAAATGTCTTCGCTCTGGTGCACCAAAGATCAAAGTGGCTCTCATAGCATCATTCAAAGATGAGTGATTCAAGTAGGCCCAAGATGCAGCAATAGTCATAACTTCATGGGCTTTAATTCTCATGAAATAAAGGTCCCTCTTGGTGAGGGACAAATAAGATCTCTTGATAATGAGGAAAAATCCACCTGGAAATAGTGGCAGCTGAAATATCAGAGGAACCCTTGAGAGGTAGAAAGATGATTTCGACCCTTCCTTCTCCCTATAGAAGAAGACAAATAAAACCTAAAAGCCATAACTGTGCAACAGAGCCTATCTTGATCATCCCCAGCACTGATGCGACTGAGACTGGGGATCTCAAAAGTAAGTGAAACTACTGAAGGTTGCTGATTTTTAGCCAGAAACCCAGGTTGGCAAGGAAGAGAAACTGGATCATAGTGACCTTTGAATGGTAAACAACCCTTTTCTGCTGAAAAGGCATGAAGCTTCCTCCTTCTCCCCGCTGATGCTAAGGAGAGCAGAAAAAGTCTTAAGGGTAAAATTCACTCAACGTACGATTTACAACTTCAATGTCCTTTAGTTTTGCCATTTTCAAACTCAAGCAGAATATGTCACAGTACAAGAAAACCTTAGCTTAACACCAAATTCTGACCAAGTTTGACAATATCGCAAACTAACTCTTGCCTCTCTTTACCAACATCGTATTGCCATAGGTAATATTTCACTCAATGTATTAAATATAGAACAACAAAAACATTTGTAACAAAGTCAACCAAACTAACAGTGGGTAGCAGGTCAGTAAGTGTATTAAATCTAGTGTGGTAAAACAAAAACCGTAAATTTGTAACAAAGTAAAGAACCAAACTTGACTCATACAGCATTGACATTGCAACAAATATTCTGCCAATGTTTGTCAAGTGATAATAAGGAGCCATTTAGTGACTGAATTAAATTTAGGGCGACAAAACTGAAAAAAAGTATTACAAAATTGTAAACTGTTTGCATGTTTTGTATGTCTTTCAAATCTTAAATTTAAACCCCACCCTTCTGTCTTGCATGATAGTCTATCAGTATATGTGTGTATGTGTGTAAACACTACTACTATTTTCTCTTCTTTCACTCCATGTGTGATAGTGTATAAGCATGTTTGTGTATGTGTAATCACTTCAACCCTTTTCTCTCCTTTGACTCCATGTATGATAGCATACAAGTATGTATGTGTGTATAGTGTGTGTTTATTCCTATCATTTTCTCCCTACACTTCACTGGTAGGAATATAAGGATTATAAGGGTGGTAGGGTGTGGTAATTGTGTTTATATGGGAACATTATAGAGGGATAGGGGTAGCCAGAAATAAATTTAGTTTTTTTACAAGGAGTTTCACTTCTATATCTTCCCCCTTATTTTACATCCTATTCTTTGCGTGATAGTATATAAGTGTGTTTGTAAGTATATTGTCTGTGTATATTCCTACCCTTTTCGCTCGTTAGTAAGTGTGGGTGTTGGTCAATTCAAACGGAGTATTGGCTAGTAAGTGTGGGTGTTGGTCACTTAAACGACGTGTTGGTTAGTAAGTATTGGTGCTGGTCACTCATATGGCGTATTGGTTAGTAGGTGTGGTTGTTGGTCACTCATACGGCGTATTGGTTAGTAGGTGTGGTTGTTGGTCACTCATACGGAGTATTGGTTAGTAGGTGTGGTTGTTGGTCAGTAGATGAGTGGGTGTTGCTCACTCAAACCACGTGGTGTTTGTGGTTATAGTGTGTGTGTGTGTGTGTGTGTGTGTGTGTGTGTGTGTGTGTGTGTGTGTGTGTGTGTGTGTGTGTCCTAACCCTATTAGTTGGTTAGTAGGTGTCGGTACTAGTCAGTAGGTGTTGGTCAATAGATGACTAGGTGCTGGTCAGTAGATGAATGGGTGTTGGTCAGTCGAAACGGCGTATTGGTTAGTAGGTGTAGTTTTAACATTGCATTTCCCGTTAGAGGCCAGATTTTCTTAACTCTGTAAGTACAAACATGATACTCTTTGTCGCCATGTAGACCCATCATGTTAAACCTATGGATTAACATTAACTTTTCCCTTGTCACCACACAGGCCTATCTTTTTAAACACAAAACATTTATAGCGACAAGAGGAAATGTCATGTTAATTTTAACATTACGTTTCCTCTTGTCGCCATACCGGCCCATCCTGTTAAAAATATGAACCAATGTTAATTTCCATTGTAGCCATACCGGCCCATTTAAAAATGGCGGCCTAATCTTACTTCCCATTGTCACCTTAACGGCCCATCTGTCGCCAAGGTAGTCCCCTATACTATTTAAAAGAGTTATTATGCAAAAATAAAAAGGTAATGGGTCTGCCAATCAAGGGCTATAATTCCTCTAAATGACAATGTAGCATGCTTAGTGTCAAACTTAACTGAGACATCATCAATATAAGGCCGGTTGTGCAGAAATATATGTGTGTGGGTCCGACAAACAGGGGCTAGAAGCCCGCTTTATGATGACGTAAAGAACTGACACTCAAACTCGGCTGAGGCCTCATCAATATTAAACGGCCCCCTAACGATACAGAACACTGACAGTCAAAACCAGGCTGCCGACTAAATTTATATGAAATTCAATAATAAGTAAGGGAGTTTTAATGTGGAAGCGAAAGCGGGAGCAGAGCTCTGCGTGGACCTTTGACAATGACAGTCCTAGACCGTCAATCACCAGAAATTTTGGGTTCTGTTTTTTGTAAAACTTTGAATCCAGCTGCGACAAGACGGAATCCATTGATAGACATAAAATTACATTCAAGGTTAATTAATAAAACTTCACCATAGTAAATCTTATTGACCACAATTATTATTATCTTTTGATTTTTTAAAAAATTTCATATTATTTTCATCACTTTTGAATAAAAGAATTCTTTCATCTGTGTTCTGTTGACCTCTCCTGTCAACTATGACTTTTTATTCCACAAAATTCAGGGCTAGTTTATAAGGATCAATAGGATGCACAACCTTAGCAGACTTGGGGTCCAGGATTAGTATTTGAAGATCCAGCTGGAAGCGCTTACAAAGAACACTAACGAAGGGTCTGACCATCACGGGCTATACCTGTGCTAAAGGATGATGCAGACCGCTATCAAGCTGCATACCAAATTTAGTTGAAGGAAGGTATTGTGCGGAAATGAAAGTGGCAAAGACAGATGGATGAATGGACGGACTAAGGACCAAACAAGGGACAAAAGGAACGGCCCAATTTAATATTCCTCATTTTCTGCCACAAAAAAAGGGGGCGGGGGGGGGGGGAGAGACTAACACATGCACACGTGCAGCAAAGATATGTAGAGTTAGATTTAGTAACTGATATGTTTTCAAGTTAGAATTGTTATACAATACCTTTAACTGTGTAAATTGTTACATTAGTGAAATATCATATGTTCGAACGATTCCATCTTCACCTCCAAGTAGTACATACAAACCAGACTGACCGTAAACACAAATAAGCAAATATCATAATGTAATTTATCTATGTTTATCTAACAATAAAAGACATAATAGTGTACAACTGCAGCATAACAAATTCATGTAATTTGTCCCTATTATTTTCTTAAGAATTTCTTGATAAATTGTAACATTGGACTGAGGCAGATCCATAATATTTTCTACAAGCTTCAATTTTGAGAAGGTAGATACTTTTGCTTTAAATGGACAACTTTATTCAGTTTCTCACTGAAAGTATACTATTTTAACTGGAAAAGGGGAGTTCTACTATTTTAAACCTTTTGCACCATCTCCCCCAGCCCCACCTCTTGATCTGCTGCTGCTAGTTAACTTATTGAAGCATGCTAGGTGTTACGGAATTATGTATAATTTCTTTTAAATAATGGTATAGTTTTATTAGTTTATAACCTCTGCATTAGTGTCTAATAGGTGTCGTTTTGCAGAGTACACATATACGGTAATTTCAATGTGACCCAGTAAATTGGTCCTGGGAAAATCAATATTATCGTTTGAAGCATTAGTCATGTCACGTGATTCAGCGCGTGGAGTTTGCACTTTTGACCTGACCTGGATTTCCCAATTTAGGAATGATTCATTTTGTTGACCAGAAGTTAGATAGTAAGATCGTAATACTGAGATGTTATTCTGAGACGGAATAAGAAATGGGTTTTATTTGTGTTTCAATGACGCAGTACAGAAACTATAAAATAAGATGTAATCGCACCGTTCGTCATTCTACATTGTTTCGTCAGTTTGAAAGGTCTTTAAAGAAATTGGTTCTTTGTATGTGATATTATGCTTCAGAGTTATTATTATACAGTACATTTTGGATTTAGTACTGCTACTTTAGAACTATTTTCCAGACAGTACATTTTTGGGATTAACTTCTTATATAGTTATTCAGCTCTGTTGGAATTAGCGGAAACATCTCTACAACTTGTGTGATATTCTATATTCACAAGGATTACTTGGAATTAATAACACCTGGATATAACTGATTCTTGTTGGCACGCCAGCACATTGGTGGTTTCATTCGTAATATTCTCCATTCGGAATAATTTGGATTAACTTCTGGATCAGTGAACATTAGAACAATTTAGGACTTTTAAGGATATTCTATACTGTAATTTATTATTAATTCTTTTACTTTGATTGTTTGTTGAAATATTTTTATATTTTAGGAAATTAAATATTTGTGTTTTAAATCTTGAAAGCTTGTTTTAGTCTTTTCTTTTGTTACATTTACCCCTAGTCGTAACATAGGTGAAAAATGAAACTAAGATGAACTAAATATTATCAAAATGTTTCGAGTCCTCTATTATATTAATTGTTATTTATCTGATATTACCTTTATTTCTCAGTAAAACCACCTAAAAGCTATTGGAAACACCATTATAGCTCACCAGATCATTGTAGTATAATACTGATTGTTTGAAAGATACTAGGTTAATTCTTCACCTGCTTAATTTATATGCTGATAAATGTTCAAGACAATATCTTATCCGGTCAAACTAAGTCAGTTTTAGCTTTATTAGGTAAAGCTATTGATATAATAAAAACAAAATACTGATATTTACATCAACATTAAAGTACTAATATTTCCCAACTTCATTCATAATAAGATTCTCATTTAAACGCCGATTAGAGAAGTTCGCAGGCAAACACGCTCATTCTACAGCCGCGGTGGCCAACGATCATGGCGCTGTGTGGCTGTAAGTTATTAAATCACTGACCATTTTGTATGTTGAACTGAGCGTCCATCATAATGTGTATGTACGCGTTCAACACAACTGCTGTTTGGGCTGTTTTATTCGATTGGCTGCATTACGCCTTCGCTCGAGTTTTCGATGCTTCTTCCTGGCCCGTGGAGCGCGTCGTCTTCCGTCGACCTCATATTGATGACAAAGGCAAACCGGGTTTGGTAGAATGCACCAACATCGATATCTAGCAGCTCTGCGTCCTTGATAGATTCCATTGCTATTATTTTTTAACGCCTCTTCCACTGCTGACATCATGCCTGCCCCCAAGCATAGAACTGGTTTGGGACACCCTAGATCGTCACCGACACTTTGTTGATAAGGGGGTTGTAAAAATGCTCAGTATCGCGCTGGAAATCAGCGGTAGGGTCCTCGAAGAGCATGACTATCGCCTTCATACTTTCTCCTGGCGAGTTTATGTCAATGTTCCTTGTTTAATACCATACTGCGATGACGCAGCACTCTGCTGTATAATATAATCACTTTTTCCATGTTCTGCGGCCTAACCATGCGTACAAGCTCTAGGTTGTTCACAACGTCGAACTCCATCGAGATACCGCTGATTGTGTAGCTCGCTCTGCTGTTAGGCGTGCTGCTGATTACCCTGCCGTAGCTGTTAAACCTCCTCTGAAATGTAGGTCGGTCTGAAAGACCCGATTGGTAGTACGGAATATGATCATTTAGCAGCTCGAAGTCGAGCGGCACGATGAAGCGATTTCAAAATGCGGCGGTGATAGACTTATCGGGTTCAGTATCAGCGTTGGCATTGTCATCTTCGACACGTATAGCGGCAGTGTTTACCTTCTGGATTCCCTGGTAGTTCGCATTTTTCCTATCTTTTCAGTCAGCCAAGGACCTTTGTAAGTTCCCAATGTCAGCATCGTCAATGGTGGCCAATTTGTTTCCTTCAAGCTTGACATTTATCTTCTTAACGATGGCGCGGCCCAGGTTTTTCACAATTGTACGGTTGGCGTCGACCTGTTGTCCTGTACCGCCGCTCAAAGTAATTGTGGATCCCAGTAATAATAACATCGTTGCCATCGAAGCTGGGAAATTTTACAATAAGCATTTGGTCTTGGTCTATGGTGCTTGGGTTATTAGTCACAACAATGGTGCTCTGGGCTCCCTTGACACGAAGCGGGCGGTGAAGGGAGTGTAATGGGTCGAGTTTGTTTCTGTATTGAGACATGATTTAGGAAGCTTACTGTTCCTGACACTATCGGCAGTGCTATTGGAGTTCACGTGCTATCTCTTCAACAAGCGAGCATAAATCACCATGGTTGAAGGTGGCTTTGATATGCAGGAGTTTAGCCCTCGTGAGTTATACCAGCCCGACATAGAAGAATCCGCATTTACCACCGCCGAATTAAATGAGCCAGAAGAACTGCCGAGGAAAATTCCTTCTTCGTCCGACAGCAGCGAGGTCCCAGCCAGGTGGAAGCAGAAAGATGCTGTATTCATGGGGAAACTAGAACAATGCCCACTATTTAGATGCATAGTAAAGTGGGGCTAACAAGTGGATGTTGCTAACATATGAAATGGACCCAATACAATTTTTAGCTCCATCCACGCTACTAAAAAGGCATGGTGATAATTTCGTCCAAACGTTGGGCTTCAAGGGGGAGTGGCTCTCGGCTGAAGCACACACAAAATATATCCTCCGCTGGAACAGACAATCTGTCAGATCATGAACTACTCGCTGCAGCGGGATCAAAGGATACATCACTCAAGGAAGCGACAGCAGGAACAAAACAACCTCCCAATGCGAGAGAGCCTTGGTCTCAACGTGGCGCATCAAAGGATGCGTGGCGAGTTTTATAAATAACCTCTCGAAGCTTGCAGAGATTGATAACCACATCACCGTAGTAAATATAAAGTTCACCTGGGTAGAAACTGACAGAGAGGAAAGCAAAAGGATGAGCCAGGAGATACGATATCGCATTAAAAACCCAGAAGATGAACGCAGGCCGCAGAGAGAGGCTCCCAGCACTAACAGAGAAGCCCTTCACACCCATTTTAGCTGGACAAGAGAGACCACCAACAGAATCCTCCGAGAGGAAAAAAACTCTAGACCAGAGGCTGAGAACAGTCCTCTGCAACCAGGGCATCACAGTTGCCTCGATTCGCATCGCATCATCATAAGCACGATTGTAGCTGCAGTTGTGGGAACGACTGGAACCGAGGGCAGAACAGCTGCAATCCCAACGCCCAAACCTGAACCAAAAGACTTAAACGAATAGATTAAATATGCCCTGCAAAAAATTGGCAACATGCTTAAAACACTGGCAGAAACGGCGGCGACCGCTCTGTCTTGAATTAATGGGTCGGTCGTGTCGTTCTTGCTCACCAGAAACCTCGTAGCGCTTGTCATCACTATCTATGTCGCGTTCCTTGCTGCTATCCGCTCTGGTTATGCAGACAAGCAAGAATGCTAGGAGCTTGCAGTTGTTTCTACGGCGTTGCGCAAGAGCTCAGTGGAAAAACTAGATGGCTGCAAACCCACTGCGATAACACCCCCCCCCCCCCCCCACACACACACACAACTAGTGCCGTTTTATAAGTTTCGTGGTCTTCGGATTTTTTCGTCTCCTGCATTGTCGAAACGACATGCATGATGCGGGCACACGTGCTGGTTTGTGCCGTTGCCGCGGCCTGTGTACCACCTACGAGCGGCGACCTCTTCATGCTTCCTTGGCAGTAGTTATTGGGGCGTCTTTGCACTTGTGTGGCGGGCAGTTGTACGGGCATCCTTACCGAATTAATCTGGGTTGGTTGCCGGTTGATCAAAAGAGTAATGTTTTCACAATGACTTCTACATAGATTTGTTTGGCGGAGAAAATCGCCAATCCGCGCGGAATGGATGGACATGTTTCGTAAGAGCGGTAGGAATGATCATTGTAAACTCTTCATTTCATTAGATTTTTGTTATACAGCGCTATAGTGATTGTGCACAACATTCTCAAATGTGTGGAGATTGCAGAGATGTGACGCAGACATTAGTTTACATCTTAATTCTTGGAACTTTTGTTAGTTTTTGTTAGTTTTACGTACTCATAGTCATGCATGATTGGTTTCTTGTATCCATTGTGTAATGCTTATACGTGTAGTGAATGCGTTGTGTAGTGTATGTATCTAGCGCACGCTCAGTCGTTTTCACCTATAGTGCAGTAAAGAAAGTAATACTCTTTGCTATTGCTAATGATCAGCCATAAATATCCATACTGCGGACAAAAGTAAAACTTTTTTCTGATTAAAAGAAGTCATGAGTGATGACAAAGTTGTTGAGATTTTTGTTTTAATTCAGCATCAATGATTCAAAATGCTGACACAAGTGCTGTAGATATTATGGAGCTACAACCAGTACAATTTGATAGTAAATCAGATGAGATCAACAGTGAGAGTCCTGAATACCTTGATACAGAGGCAGCGGCAGTGTTTGGTGATTGGTATCCAGATGAAGTGAGGGCATATGCCGAGGTCTACAGACAACTGTCCAAAGAAGAATTCCCAAATAGAATCCTCATAGATTTTAATTTGGATGAAGTCAAGATTGAGGAACTTAGACAGATTATATTTGAAACAGTGAAGGGAACAAAAGATTTTCCGCTGGGAAATAATGCCGAGTTAAAACGGCGCTTACACATTCGAAGTGGTGAATATGTTGCAGTCAAATTAGCCCAAGATATTTACGGTCTCCTGTCATATTTGGAGGATGAAGAGTTATATGTTGTAAACAACATGATTACTTCATCAAAAGGTGTTGTGCGTCAATCTCGTCCGCCTACTCAGAGTCAAAACAGAACTCAATGTACTCCTTGTCCACCAACGTGGTCTACGTTGTTGACAACTACTTCAATTGGAGACAAAGAAGTACTGTATTCTTGACAGAATCAATCTTCAAAGTGTGACTGTGTGCCACTGATTGAAGAACTAAACAGGAATATTTGCTGTTTGAGGGCCGAACTGCTTGTACTTAAAGAGAATCAATCACACATTGAGTCTGTCATAGACGATAGGTTTAAACAACTGAATCAATCGATCAATAAAATGTCACTGCGTGTTGAGAAGGTTGAAACAAAGATCAGTGATTGTCAGGTATAAAAAAGTAGTACAGCTCCCAGTTTCGGTGAAAAGCTTGAATAAAGATGTTACTAATAGTGAGCAGCCCACATCTAAGCAAGATTCAAATGTGAATAGCTTGAACACAGATGTTACTGATAGAGAGCAGCTCACAATCTCTGGTACAAAGTCTCTAGTTTTAGTGACCACAGTGGTATAGCTAATGGTAGCGCAACTTCGACTACCAGATCCAGGATGTCAAAGGGTCGCAAAGTTCAGTTACTATTGCATCTAAGCATGATTCAAATGTGAACAATACAAAGTATTGCAAGAACATATCCTCAAAGACTTACAATCAAGCACTCACTGACCAGTGCAACAATAAAACAAATCAACATGTTATAAAAATAGATTCCGGGGGAGATATATCCCCAAGTATAGTTTCTAACAATGCTGTCAAAGATTCAGTTCGAAACGTGCCCAATTTTGCTACACATAGTTTAAGTAGCAATAATGTTCATGGTTGCTCAAGTATTCCTGTCAGAATCACAATTTCTTCAAGTCAAACGGTCGAAAGCACCAGGTTATGCAGAACGAAGATGGTGGTAAGGATTGTAATGATCCTGAATTAGTTGATAATTATAATAATGGTTTAATTGGAGCATTCAGAATTCAAACCAAAAACCTCTTTGTAGGTAATATTAATCCCTCAGTAGATAAAGATGCAAGTTACAAATGTCGTGTCAAACGTGGTTTTGAACCTACTTATATAAGAAATATGAAAAGCAAACGACCAGGCTCCATTTCTGCTAGAATAAATGTAAAATACTCTTCAGACCTAGGGAAGTTTTCAGAAAAGTCATTTAGGCCCAAAGTGGTTTATTGCAGACGATGGTTAACCAATAAACAATGGAACAATGACGGTTATTACCAGGAAGAATCTAATTCTTATCTTATGCCAATTCCTTGTTATCTACTCATTTCTTTGTATTTCTCCAATATAAGTATGGTTGGGTTTAATCTAAATATACTTTCATGGAATGCCACAGGCATTATGTCAAGTGCTTTTTATCTTAGACAAGTACTATCAGAACAATATATTGATATATGTGGCATTTCCGAACATTGGTTATTTCAGGAATAACTTAGGTTCTTAGACTCTGTCGATGCTAACTATTTGTCTACTGCTACTGTTGCCCAGGATACGATTTGGACTTTACGCAGAATCCGTGGAAAGGGTGGTGTGGCCATCTTGTGGCATACTAAATACAATAATGATATTAATCTTTTAGAGATAGATGACGATCGCATAGTTGGCATCAGATTAAGATTAGCTTATAATACTTTTGTATTTTTCATTCAGGTCTACTTACCGTGTCATGGATATCCTACTGTAATCTACTCTGATTATATAGAAAAACTGCACGGTCTTTACAATCTGTATTCAGAGCATGGTACTGTTATCTTTATGGGTGACTTTAACTCCAAACCATGTTCGTACACAAAAGGACACGAGATGTAAAATGTTGGATTCCCTTTTTGTTCGCAACAATTTATTTTCTTTGAGTTCTGTTGACTTTTGCAAAGGTCCCAGCTACTCATATATTTCATATTCTGGTGCAAGTAAGTCTCTAACTGATCACATCATTTTTGATACTTCAAAGATAGATATGGTCAAAGAGGCAATGGTAATTGATGATGATGCTTTAAATTTTTCGAATCACAGACCTATATTTGGATCTTTTGAATTTCAGTCTTACAAGATGTGTGATTCAAACTTCTATCCTGTGAAGTACAATTGGAAAAAACTGACCCTAGCAAAAGATAATCTAATAAACAATAAGCGAATTGATTTATTGCATAACAAAATAGTTCATGCTATAGCTCTTGCGAGCAGAAATATCCTCCTAATTTCAAAATTCAAACCCTTTTTTAAAGCCCTACTGGAATAATGATTTGAAGGGATTGCATAAAACCATGATTAAAGCAGGCAAGAGTGGGTTCAAAATTGAAAAGCTAATGATCGAAAAATTATATTTCTCGCCCGTTACAAAAATGAGAAAACAACCTTTCAAAAACTTCATAGATAATGTGTGTCAGATTATTTTAAGCAAGAAAATGATGACATTGATAAGTTTGCAGAGGTAGATCAAAACCAGTTTAGGAGAGCCATCAATTTATGAAAACAGAAATCTAAAAGACCGTTTGAAATGCAATTTAGCGATATTGTTTATCGCGATCCTGCAGATATAGTAGATCAGTGGGCATTCTACTTTAAAACTTTGTATTTGGCTCCGAAGTTAGACAATAAGTTTAAGGATTTCCACAAAGAACTTAGTGAAATCGTCGGAACATGGAAGGAGTCCTCCTTTAGTAGAGAGTCAGATCACATAGCACATGATGAGCTTTTATCTATACTTTCTAATGTAGAATATGGTAATGCAGGTGGAGTAGATAATATAAATTATGAACATCTTAAGTACGGTGGAACTACACTTAGATCAGTTTTGGTTACTCTTTTCAACTCTGTGCTGATATTTGTGCATGTTCCTGTTCAACTAAAAGAAGGTCTGATAGTAACGCTTTTAAGGGAGTGAATAAAACAAAAAGTGATCCGAATAATTATCGGGCAATAACGCTTCTACCACTTATTTGTAAGGTTTTTCAAAAGATGTTATTAAATAAGATACATAATGATCTTAAGTTTTCTGAGTTTTCAATTAATCCTCTACAGAGGTGCTTTCAGATGGGTCTGGGTTGTAACCTCTCTTTTAGTCCATGAACTAGTTTGTTATCCTAATGAAAATCAAATCAAGTTGTATGCAGCTTTTCTTGACACAGAGAAAGCTTTTGACAATGTATGGCATGATGGTTTATTTTGCAAATTATATCATATTGGTATCAATCCCAGAATATGGAAATTGATTGTCAGCTTATACTCAAATATGTATAGCAGAGGTATTCTTTCCAAAAGAATTTCTCGAAGATTTACTGTTTTAAAAGGAACAGGTCAAGGTGGGATATTATCCCCGTGGCTTTACATTGTGTTTAATAAACGAACTTCTTGATGTTTTATCAACGTGTAAGTACGGTTTTGTATTTTTTCTATAACCCTTGCCCGTGTCCTACTGTAGCAGATGATATGCTTCTTTTAAGTCTTTCAAAGTCAGGCTTGGATCAGTTACTGATTAAATCCAACGAGTATTCCATAAAGTGTAGTTTTGGATAAAATTCCAAGAAAACTAACATTATAGTATTCAACGAAAGCTCATTTGACTACAAAAGAAACCATAGGCAATGGTTCTTGGGTTTTGAGAGTGTTCAGGAAACAGAGTCAAGTAGACATTTAGGTGTTAACGTGTAAAAGTGTAGCAGAATAGATAACAAACTTAAAGAGGTTAAAGATAAACTGGTAAGTACGTTATTCGGTTTTATTGAGATTGGAGTAAATAAGAATGGATTTAATCCGCTCACAGCTAAGATTTTATATGAAACTATTGCAATACCCAGAATGTTGTATGGTTGTGAAACTTGGTTTAACCCAAGTCCTCAGAATGTACTTGAACTAGAGAGAGGTCATCGATTTTGCGCGAAGCATATACAAGGTATCTCTAGATATACACGAACTGACATTGCGTTAAGCTTATTAAATATTTTACCAATTAAAGCTTACATCCATATAATAAACTAATTTTTGTTTGGTAACTTTGCAGGCTGTCTGCAGTTTATTTTGCAAAACAAGTATTTTTACTCGCGTCTTTTTAGCTATCAGATTACAAGATTGCAAGTTAAACAAACTGGCTTTATTCCAGAAACGTATAAACTGCTGGATAAATTTAATCTAAAGGACGTTATAGGATCATACATTCTTCAAGGTTGATTCCCGGTTAATAAATCTGAATGCAAAAGTAGTGTTAAATTCCAAGTCAGTCTGTTATATGAAAATGCTTTGAAATGTAGACTTTATGAAGAGATTTCTCTTAGTCGATTTCATAAGTTATTGCTTAATGGCAGTTTGATTCCCTCTGTAATATGGGAAGTAGGAAAAAGATTTCCAGGATCTCTTGAGTCATGTCGGCTCATTGCCAATATCGTGACTAAACTTTTTTCATTTCTGGAAGAAACTGTGTGTACTTGTTGTCAAACAGTCTGCACTTCAGTCGTTGATCATTTTCTATCCGTATATAGTTTTCTTACACAAGACCGTGACAAGGTTTGGAGTCATATTATTGATAAATTTGGGGTGGATGTTTACATGCACTTAGATTCAATGTCCAATATTGATTTGGAGAATACTCTCTTAGGAATGATGACCAGTGATTTGTTAATTCTTTTAAGCAATGAACAACTGATGCATTTCCATCTCATATGTATTTTAACTGTTGCTTCCATGTGAAGAAAATATACAACGAACTTTTGACTTATTGATACTGATAATGAGTACATTCTTAGTTAAAGCTTTGTCAGCAACCCTATAATTTAGTGTATTAACACCATATATTCTGTGCAGTTCATCATTGGTAGTGTTTACATCATCACAATGGAAAGCGATCCCAATACTTTTATATGAAGGAAGCATGCCTGCATTTGCTAAAGAATTTTGTAAAAAGTATATAGTGTTTATCTCTAATGCTAAAGAGATTTGCTGTTACTTTCTTGTGCGATGCTAACTGTTTAAGGTTTAGTAATGATAATCATTTAATTAATTTTCTGAAATTTATTTTCATTTCGCTGTACCAGGAAATCTTTAAAACTACTTTGCAACTGTGCCAGTTGTGTTCATTTAAATGGTAATCCCACTGTTATAATGTGTAGAAAAACAAATGGTAAAAACAAATTATGACCCAACGATAAATCAAGTCAATTTTCCTTGGTTCTCATGGTGAATGTTCAACATATATGCATTTACTTATGCATGATCAATTGTAAATGTATGTTATTTATAACCTTTAATTACTGTTACTTTCCATTTTTGCCGTATTCTTTATACTATTGATTGTACTCTTCGTAATAAACGGAGGAAATAAAGATATCAATCAATCAGTCAATAAGATACGCAAAAGGTGTTACATTGCAAGGGTGCGAGTAGTAACCAGGTTCAAACTACATCTGTAACAAAGAGAAGATAACTCCCAGGATTGCAGACACAATTTTGCTTTATTAAATCAAAGAACATTCTATATCTAAAATCATATATGAAAACAAACATTAAATTATTCAAGCCAATTCAGGACTACCAACTTCATATTTTTTTAAATACTTGGATTTGAAATATTATATTACATTCTGTAAATAATCAAATAATTAATTAACCAAAACATAGTCAAGATATACTTGAGATGTAATAGGAACCAGTAGTTCTTAATAATGCTCATATCGTTGTGCAAGAAATCAAATCAATACACAATTTTGAATGTTAGACCACAAGTCCAAAAAGTCATGATTTATACCTTTCAAAGTATGAAGAATTAATTTCCAAATATAATTATCAAATGTCATGAAGTTGGCAGCTAAATACGTTTACAATAACAAAATAAATACCATAATCACAAACAATAATGACAAAATTACAAAGAATCAATTCCTTAGCATTATTGCATTTTCCTAATTACTATATATATATATATATATATATATATATATAACAATCCGTGGCACCACATACTTTACAATTTCACAAATATTCAGTTTCAAAGATGGCTACAATTTTTTGAAACTGCCTATGACAAAAGAACTTAAAATCCACAAAGAGGTAAAATCGATAATTTGCAAAGAAGAAGATAATTTCATATCTGTAACGAAGAGAAGAGAACTCTCAAGATTGCAGACACAATTATGCTTGGGTCTGCCTCTAAAGAGCCGCTTATATAGAGTTTCCTGTCTGGAATGTACTAGAGAAAATGCTATCACTCAGTACATTGCTAAGTCTAGAAAAAAGGCACTTTATCTCCAGACAGAGCCCATGCTTCTCGTTATGTTACATATCGGATCTTGCATGTATGTGATTGACATAACGGAAAATGAAATAAAGTCGGTTGACTGATTTTCTGAAAATAGGATCTCTCCATAAATGACAAAATGATAACAAGTGTTATCTGTCACTAACTGACAAAGAGGAACAGAAAGTCGGCTCACTATTTTATATCTTTTTGCACTGAAAGCAACAAAACTTTACAGTGAATGTAAATTCAACTTTATTAAAATGTGTAGCTAATTCAGTCATAACACATCTACTTCAAGAATATAAAATGGCAACCTAATTGATTGATTTATGTCTTGTTTATTACACAATTATTGCCATATGAACTAAACTATTGTGATTAAAACGCTGGTATAATCTAATCTTGCATGTACCACAGTATTTGTTCTTGATCTTGTCAATGAAGCATCTATACTTCTTTAAGTCATCATGCCATATCGTTATCGGAACAATATTTTGCTTTCAAGTAGGGGATCTGTAGTTTTTGGTAAAAAATCAATTCTAGATTGTACAAAATATGTGTCTCTGTCCTTTCAAGTGGCAGTTCAGCCGATTTTTGTGATTTCATTTTATTGTCAGCAAAACTGAAATCGCGATGTTTACTCAGTTAATAACCACTGCCCTCACTGCTATTTGCATTGGCAGCTATAACGCCAGCATATACATCGCACTGAATATGTATTCTGAAATCTAAAATATTGCAATTTTGAATGCCCTGTGATTGACGTCTCAGGATGCCCCGTTTTCTGTACAAAGGTAGTTCTACGTTACATGGTTGACAACGGTACTTGCAAAATTTCAGCTGTATCCATGTTCAATATAGATATATACTGGACAATACAAGCATGAATAGAATTTATGATGGAAAAAAGACCCACAATATTTAAATAAAAAGCATCTAATGCTACAGCTGTTGCACAACATTTTGTACAAAATCTAAGGTGAAAAATAAAATAAATAAAGTCTGAGTCAAATCCAACCCCAAAATTACAAAGGCTGTTGATAATATGGAATTTCTTTAACAAGAAAGTTCTTTGTGCATATAACCCCAAAATTACAAAGGCTGTTGATAATATGGAATTTCTTTAACAAGAAAGTTCTTTGTGCATATAACCCCAAAATTACAAAGGCTGTTGATAATATGGAATTTCTTTAACAAGAAAGTTCTTTGTGCATATAACCCCAAAATTACAAAGGCTGTTGATAATATGGAATTTCTTTAACAAGAAAGTTCTTTGTGCATATAACCCCAAAATTACAAAGGCTGTTGATAATATGGAATTTCTTTAACAAGAAAGTTCTTTGTGCATATAACCCCAAAATTACAAAGGCTGTTGATAATATGGAATTTCTTTAACAAGAAAATTCTTTGTGCATATAACCCCAAAATTACAAAGGCTGTTTGATAATATGGAATTTCTTTAACAAGAAAGTTCTTTGTGCATATAACCCCAAAATTACAAAGGCTGTTGATAATATGGAATTTCTTTAACAAGAAAGTTCTTTGTGTATATAACCCCAAAATTACAATGGCTGTTGATAATATGGAATTTCTTTAACAAGAAAGTTCTTTGTGCATATAACCCCAAAATTACAAAGGCTGTTGATAATATGGAATTTCTTTAACAAGAAAGTTCTTTGTGCATATAACCCCAAAATTACAAAGGCTGTTGATAATATGGAATTTCTTTAACAAGAAAGTTCTTTGTGCATATAACCCCAAAATTACAAAGGCTGTTGATAATATGGAATTTCTTTAACAAGAAAGTTCTTTGTGCATATAACCCCAAAATTACAAAGGCTGTTGATAATATGGAATTTCTTTAACAAGAAAGTTCTTTGTGCATATGCTGTTGATAAAAAAATATGTACCAAATTGGTCACAATCTGACTTGGAATTCTGAAGTTATTACATTGAAATGGAAACTGGGATATACGAAAGGATTAATGTAAGAAAGGGTGCAGGGATTGGAGTAACAGTCTAAGCTCCCTCTGTATAACAAGGAGGAGACATACAAATTGTGAAACATTGTTTCAGATCAAAAACTTAATTCATAAAAGATTTTGAATATCTTTTATGAATGTATGATGTATCCCATAAATTGTATACATTTTCCCATTCAAAGTGTAATATTTTTTTGACAAAAGTAATCCTGAAATTGTTCAAATGTCAGACACATTATTAAACAAATAATAATAATATTCTAAAATTACATGCACAAAATGTATATCTACATAAACAGGAAAAGTTGTGAAATTATGCTAACTATTCGTGCAGGTCCCATGAACAAGTGTGTAATTTAGGCTAAAGCTATTTATATACAGAATGCATTTCACACATACTGATTGCAACAAAGCAAACAACATACAAATAAGATATATTCTAACTTCACCAAGCACATAAAACTGTAGAAAACATTCCAAACCAATCAGGCATTATGTACAGTGTCTGCAGATTTGATCAATACATAAAACTTATATTACAAAAGAGGCAAAAATTAAAACTACTACTAAAAGACAAAACGTATTTATTCTATTAGGCCACCAATACACCTGATTTTTGACCTAAATGTGGAACGAGTTAACGAATGAAAACTTATTCTGCATTTTTTGCAGTGCTTTTGTTGAAGCTTTCGAAAAATAAACATTTCAACATAATGGACATTTTTTCTTTGCTACACCCCAGACCTCTGCCCAGAGTCAACTGAGTCAGATCCTCTATTTGGTTTCCTGCAATTATGAAGGTATTCTGGAACCTTCAATGTGAGAGCGAAGAAAACTTTTCTCATGCAATTAGCTCTACTGTAAAGAGATAAGGGGGCTTAAACCAGGCGAAGATAACTACATTCTCCTTGTCTGGATGTAGAGCCCACACTAAAATCATATGTGACCGTGAATCCAAAGTCCAAAGCTAAGCAAGTGTGTCACAGAATAAACGAGATAATGAGGGCCCAAGTTTAGACTGAATCCATAAAGGGGTTAAAGAAATATGAGCCCATGGAAAAGTTTAACCAAAAATATAGTAACTCTGTTGATGGGCGACGGTCGCGCTGTCACCGTTGGAAAAGCGACCACTATGTGTTATGTTGCCACTAATATGAGAGTGCTTGACAAATACGTCATCAATAAAATATTAGCCATACATCAACCCTCACACAACAAGACCAATAATGGTGACAAACACACCCGCGCCGCGACATGGACAAGACATAAATAAAAAATACCGCTGTATGGATAACAACTAGGAACGGTATGTGGAGTATAGAGTCCACAAAGTGTTTAAACTGGTTCTGAGCGCCCAACCTTCGTCAACTTGTTTCTTATATAATTTTTGCTAATTCTCTAGGAGAACAACTTTAGCTTAATATGAATAAGTACAGTGAAAACGGTCTTACCGAAAACCTGCATATAAGACCACCTTTTCAGAAAGAACAACGAATGCAAATCCCCTTTCTTCATTTCATTTTCATTTTCAACCTCTGTTTAAGGATACCTGTTCACAAAGAAATTATAATTTATATTGTCCTTTATAAACTGTACCTACAAAAGCCATGGTTGAGGAATAGCAACGAGTGTTCCTGTTCAAAGTAAGCAGACAGATGAATTTGCTGTTTGTTACGAGTTTTCGGTTGTCTGTTCTTTTCCCAAAACAAATCCTGTATTTCATTTACGATGTTTGCCACCTGGTCTATACATTTGGTCTCTTTTACAAGATGTTAATGAAAGCATTAGTACTAAAGACCGCTTAACATAGTACTGAACATAAAAAGTGTCATGTTTGCACATGGAACACCATTTATAAGAACACAATGTACACACAAACACACACACTGAATATTTATGCGACATATAGCAAATGAAATAAGATCCATTGCAGTTTTGTATTTTTATCTATCATCGTATGTTCTCTGCACTAATGAAACTGTAGGCATCCTCCAGCATTTGTGTAGCCTCAGGTAATTTCAGGTTTCTTTCGGATTTTAGCAATGTTGTTTACATAGAGTGAAGAACACAAAAGCAACCAATAACTCACAAAATGATTAAGTAAATAAATATTAAGAAAACCATGAAATAATTACCACACCTCATACTCCCCACCAACCACCACCCCTCCCATATTAGTTTAAAGCATTCCAAGTCATAAGAAAAGTAAACTGACAGTATAAATGTCAGTATAAATTTAAAAACCTTCTGCCTAAAAATGAAACTAAATTCACAATGAAGTACTACTTACACTGCAACATAGCAAAAATTGTTAAGAATTTAGTGGAGTTATGAACAAAAAAAGAACCAGCATAGTGACAATAAACAGTGATCTATGAAATGATCAATTTTTAAATTTTTTTTTCAACCAAAAATAATAACAAATTACTGCCTTTTGATATACAGTAATAAGCCTTATGCCGGTGCCATGGATGTCTATGTACCGGTAAACTATATCCACAACAAGAGATTCCTCGCTCCAATCTAATTAAAACAGATTGCAAACGGTTTAACTTGGACCAAAGCTGAACTTTAAATCTCTAATAAATCTCATTCACACCCATGTTTGAAAAGCCGCCCACTCCTAATTTTATGAATAAGCCCCCCCCCCCCTCCCCCACTGCATGGCCAACCAGTCAAAATTTAGTCTTAAAGACATTTTACATTTTAATTTAAATATTTAGTAGCTGCGATACAACTACATGTATGACTGTGCATACTTTTTCATTTTCACTGTTGGCAATGCCACTCTATTATTATAACCTTGAAGATAATATAAAAATTCAGAGGTCATACATCTTTTATAAGCAAAATAATAATAATAATAATAATAATAATAATAATAATAATAAAGTCTTTATTTTCTGAGGGTAACACAATTATTACAAAAACTAATCTTCCTTGTGGCCCTCAATTATTTACATATGTACAGGCAAATATATAAAATACAGCTGGGAACAAACATCATACAAACAAGGTATTGTGGAATAGTGTACACAAGAGCAACAAAGTATGGATTTAGCACTCAAACATGCATAATTGAAACAATATCGTTTACACACACATACACACATATAACCACCCAGAGACATTTTATATAATATATACATTACAACTTTACAACAATGTTGGCTATAATCTGTTTATGGATTTAGCACACAAACATGCATAATTGAAACGATATCGTTTACACACACACACACACACAAACACACACACACACACACACACACACAACCACCCAGAGACATTTTATATAATATATACGTTACAACAATATATACATTACAACAATATATACAACAATGTTGGCCATAATCATTTTATATAATATATACATTACAACAATATATACAACAATGTTGGACATTATCATTTTATATAATATATACATTACAACAATATATACAACAATGTTGGCCATAATCATTTTATATAATATATACATTACAACAATATATACAACAATGTTGGCCATAATCATTTTATATAATATATACATTACAACAATATATACAACAATGTTGGCAACAATCTGTTTTTGACATTATCTGGACTGCATCCATTTCAAGCATCTGTGATGGAAGGAAGGCACTCATGGTGCATCTTTAACATCATTAGGTATGCAAAAAGGTAACACATGTATTAATTTCACTTTTTTCCTTTTGTATGAGTGCTGTTTGAAATGCTACTTTTTCTTCTTGGCTGAAAGATTTTAAGACACGAATTGTTGTGAATAGAAAAAAAAACTCGTGAAACTTGACTTTTGTACATTTTTAAATCGTCAGTTTTATTCATAATGTGCAATAAAAATCTGTTAAAACTGACTGAGCTGATATATGTATCCTTATATACTCTTACCAATTTGACTTGCTTTTATGCTGTAGGAATGTAGGAAAGCATTATTGTGTAGGGTATATATATACACTGCTCCCTCGATAACTCGCGAACCCACTTATAATGCGGGTCAGGCGTGGATCCCATTTTTTGTAACTAAAAAATACGAAGAAAAAAAAAGAAAAAAAAGGACCCTATTTGCTGACGGTGAAAAAAATTGCGATCAAAATTAGTAAATAAAACCTCAATATATCGCTCGTTTTATCGTCAAAACCAGTGGTTAGTACCCAGAAATTTGAATCAACATCATGAAATTTTCAACTTTTAATAAGAAGTCAAATATTTTGTTCAATTTTCTTTCCAAACAACATTCTCAGTACACTATAAATAACAATATTCAACGAAATTTCGATCAATGAAACCGTCACTAAAACCTACAATGGCAACACTTCAAAAATAAATACCAATTAAATAAGTTTTGTCAAGTGAAATAAGTGTTTTAGTTCTATCTTTTAATTCGGTCTCAGCGTAATCATCATAAATGTAATATGCCCCCTGGTATTCAAACCTGAAAAAAATAATTCAACCGACCAAGCTATCGCCGCGAGCGTTTCCGTGAGAATCTAATTAAGTGCTGACCGTTTTTTTTTTATATCTCCGACTTGTGGAAGTATGTGTTGTGTTCTTACACGCAAATAATAGCAGACCTGCTTTGTATTATCACGTTAATTACGTCTTTTGTATCAAATCAAACAAATGGGGTGGAACAACAGAAAAGTTAAAAGGCGTGCAAATCCTGCCTGTGTAAGAGCTAGCGGTCACGGCCATGTGTCAGGTCAACTCATTTCAATTGATCAATTATGTCCAAGTAATGTCCAATTATGTAAGTAAGATAATGAAACTACCTTAAATTAGCCTACTCATTGACAAATGTGATCCAAAATAGTACGGCAACCAAGCCAAATGAGTACTTGGTGAATAAAAAGCTTTGTTTTACAGATACGGTTCATTACGGAGAAGCGAGTTCCAGAGTTTGTATTGAACTTAAAATTTCTAACTTGCTACTCAGGGATTTCCTCAAGAATGAGAAGAAGTTTCACTGTTACTTGATATGAAATCACAGCATCCATATTTTATTAATAGAACAATAAATAAATCGAGTTTTGACATTGACGGTTGTTTCACGAAATAAATGTCACTAGTTTTTGGAAAAAGGAATCTTGTTGAGTTGTGAATCGACAACAACAAATAGCAGTGACGTAATACACAATGGTTTCGCGTACACGTGTTGTTGAAACCGCTTGGATTAATGTTGTTCACAATCTTTCAGAGGTTCGTTATCTTGAAAATAAAGGTAATTTATACAGAAAAGCAAACAACTACATTAGAAAAAGCTCTTTATTGAAAATTATTCCCAATGTAATTATAAAATGAGTATTCAGCCATTAAACAGCCCCGTTCCCCCCCCCCCTGCAGTTTTCTCGATGTCCAGAGAGGATGGCATCCCCTTCTTAATTTCTTTTTTCGGTCCCTCGGTAACTCACGCCCTCGCTTATAGTGCGGTTTATGTTTTTGGACCCCGTTATGCGCGAGTTATCGAGGTAGAGGTCTATATAACGCTTCTCAGGAATTTGTAAACAGTTCAATGCACAATACCTAGCACAAGTCTGTACGAGTTAATGATTGAGACATGCTATATATAACTTGTATCATGAATGGTCGTTAGACTTGCCTTACACTGGTGACCAATCGAAATGACTCATGTAATGTACATGTACAGTTGAAATTTTTTCCCTACTCTTCGCAGTCTGTCTGGGATGCGTGAAATGCAAAGACGGGAGAGTGGATGTTATTTCAAATTACCAGAAACCATTCAGTATTTAAGTACTGCAGTGTTCCATGTGCAAGAGATTCTGATTACAGATAACGAATATGTCGAAGGTGGCGTTTAGCATGCTCGAACATTTTGGGGATAAATTGTTTTTTTTTTTTATTGTTTGTTTATTTGTATGTTTGTTTGTTTGTTTGTTTTTTTTTTTTTTTTGCAACATATCTGAATTCTTCATTTCTGTTTGGATGAAACGGTTGGAAAGAGCATCATCAAGGAATTATTCCTGCCTGAAATGGACATTGCACATTTAAGGGTAACGGTGCAATTCGATGATGCTTATTTAAAGATTAAAATGGATATCGAATTATTTGTTATACGTCAAAATCCTGGTTATGATTATGACCATCATCCACTTTGTTATTAGTAGTAGTTGCAGTAGTTGCAAATTTGTCTATTTTGTCATTTTGTCCACATGTATTAATGTTTCAGCATAATTCAGATTTTCGTCATTGTTGCGCATGGATGGATTGATAATACAAGATCGCGGGGTTTTACTTATTGCTAAACATACTATTTCTTCGGAAATCTCTAGCTAAAGCTGCAATTTTGTCCAAAATATCATGACAATTGAAAATATTGCATGCTGAGAAATAAAAAAAGGGAAGAGTCATTGAGAAATGCAGATATGTTAATTTTATGCTGTTTCTACGGATTGCTGAATGAATTTTCAAGAAATGCAAAATATAATCACTAAGTGCGGACTAAAGCATGGAATAAATGAAAATCTGTGTGGTCCCCCTGTAGTAGTAGTAATTTACAATTAGTTATCCAGTGTCTCGCGCTTCAGTGAATGGTTTTCTCTTTTTTGTTCATTTATAGCTTACAAGAAAAAGCAGCTATTTAAATGTATTTGAAGTTTTTATTTTGTTATTTTGTTTTTAAATATATATCTTTGGTCATATATTTTTTTATCCTTTTCTTTCTTTCTTTTTTTGCATTTTTAGTATCCAGTTATCTCCAAGACATGTAACCAAGGAGTGGAGTTTGTCGTTTAGTTTTCTTTCATATCTACACCTGTCACAAAGCAGGTGGAATTAAACCCATGCGTTATGTTAAGAATCTTAATGTTAATGCATGGCTAAGACCCGCTCACAAACCCTAAAGAGATGGCCGTATTTACATGTATTATACATTAACATCAGAAGTTTGATACAACAGTGTAAAACAGCTCTGGTTTTCATTGTAAGAAGATTATTGTACGGGTTGATAAAGGTGAAACTTGGAGATTAATTCAGATTTATTGCCACAAAACATAATAATCCTGAAAGCTTTATTTATTTAATTTTTGTTTTTACTTCTTTTCTTGCAAAACCTTTGTAAGCATTTCAGTAATTTTGTCTATTTTGTCATTTGTTTTGTTCATTGTGTCGTTCAGCTCTGCCATTCTCTCTGTTTGTTGTTCTTGATCCCGTTTCAAATCTGCCAGTGTAACACTTCTCTGGGTGGGGCGATATTGGTTGAATGATTTGAAACATGCTGTATTGATAGTTCTATCAAATTTAAAGGCTTTTAAAATGTCCATTATTGGCGTGACAAATGTTACACCTGCTGTGTTGCCGCCCACAACCATGCCGATTGCTACCAAATCATCTCGATTTCCATCAATTGCCATGAAAACAAGAGCTCCAGAGTCTCCAGGTGAAGCAAATTCTGGAAAACTTTTCAAAGGCAAGACTGTTATCTGGTTGTAAAATGTGTAGCCATATGTAAGTTTCTGTATGTTTGCATGCCCCACCACTAAGAATTCATGGCTCAGGAGTCCTCTTGTTACATCAGTACTGGCACCAAACTTTAATACTTCGTACCCTGTATTACTTGGACCAATCTGCATACACCTCCCGCTGTGAAACTGCATAGCGTTTTCTGGTGGGTAACCTGTCAACAGAAGAATCTTGTTTTAAGGTAGTTTGTAAATTGAGGTATAAGTTCACAGGTTCTGAAATATGTGCATCAAAAACTGAGTTTCTAATTCTTTGGCTATGGGATGCAGGATTCCCTTCTTTTTCTCATAGATTGGGTAAGTGAGTGCAATAAAGAACATAGATTACCGCGAGGCTCTTGGATTTTTATTTGTTATTAACATTTTAATTTACAATGGCATGGCATTTGGCATGGACGTTCAGTCCATATTTCGTTACAGAACCTTTTCAGAATGCTGCTATCAGTGACCATATTGAATTACAACTGATGCATTTCACTATTTAAGGGCCCTTAATGGTTCTGTTACCTTCAATAATTCTGCATTTCCCTTTTTTGGTTAATCTTTGTTTTTACAGTAATAAACGGTATTAAATATCAAAAGTTTTTATGGTAATTATTCTTCTTACAAGGCATAATATTCACCCAGTAAAATTTATGATTTTTATGGTAATTATTCTTCTTACAAGGCATAATATTCACCCAGTAAAATTTATGATTTTTATGGTAATTATTCTTTTTACAAGGCATAATATTCACCCAGTAAAATTTACAATTATTATGGTAATTTTTCTTCTTACAAGGCATAACATTCACCCAGTAAAATGTACAATTTGCGAAATTGTGTGATTTTACACAGAAAAACATATTATGATGTTGATACATCCCTACAGTAATATAAATGCTTGGATTGAACATGATGTGACACACTTTCAATGAAACCTTTCATGTCCAGATAATAAAGTATTCAAATATTGAACAATGTTGTATAAACGCACTGAATTAACCTATTTATATTCAATTTCAAAATGTCTATTATTGACAAATCACGATTTTGCAATACACTTATGGCCCAAAATAAGTTCTGCCATTATGGCCCCTTATCTCCCATGATCTTTGACTTTTACACCCTTTATTCTGAAAAGAAAGAGAAAACCCTATAATGGCATGTTTAAAAATTTTAAGTTAGAATCTTGTTATTTAATGTATGTTGGTATGGTACAAAATGTGCCCTTTGCATGTTTGAAGCAACCATCATGAGGGTGAGGGGTTGGCACATAACTGTTTTCAAGAGAATTTCTCCAACTACTGCCATGTTTTATTGGGATTTTTTTTAGTATTTGTTTCAAAGTTACAAGAAAATAACTTATGAAACCAATGACCTAAAGTAATAAAAAGAATATTTATTCTACAGTGGCCTCAATTCCTTAAAGGTACTCTAGTTTTCACATTTGCATTCAAAGCCTGTGGTAATCATATTGAGATAGAAACCCGCAGTATTTGGTATATGTTAAATGCCTAAACAAAATGGATTCGAGGCAACATAAGCATTACTGGACTATTTTTTTTTAAAAAGACCCCCACCCCAATGATCCAATAAGTCACATGTCAGTACTCACTTCTTGAGAAATGTAAACCTCTGCAAAATACGAAACTGTGGAGTGGAACCCTATTATATAGGTACCATGATGATTTTAATAAATTCTTTTAATCTTAAGAAAATTTGATGAAACATATATCATCCTAAAGTGCAAAAAACGGTCGCCTTTCATTATTGGTAATTTGTGTATTGATTTTACCTCAGTATGTTTCGTTGAATATAGCAAAATTCTGGGTTGATTTACACAGCATTATCTGCCAGTTTGTACTCCACAGCGGTGAATTTATGGCCCATGAAGCTTACAATTACCTCCTATTGACTTTATTCAAAAGGGTCTGTAATGCCCAAAAGTTCCCTTATTGCACAAGCAGGCTGAAACTATTTACCACGTACATATATTCAAGTAAATATTGATAAAAATCAAGTAGATAAATTATGTTTGAGCTTATAAAATTTAATGTTTTGTAATTAAAGAAATATCTAATATGTTTTAACTAAGAAATACATTTAGTAGCTTATGGATCTCAGCTGAAGAAAGAAAACCTTGGTGTCTGAGATGTTTTCTGACGTCTTCACATGATACATTCATCCCAGGGGACTTTGATTCCTATTTAAAAGAAATATTCAAAAGTGTGTGGAAAGTGTAAAATAGAAGTATGTAATCACATAAATGTTTTGTTAGAAGTCCGGGGAAAGAACTTTTTTGATACTTTGTATGAATACATCTCAGCCAGACATCATTGATAACTTTTTATGCCATGTCAAATTTGTACTTCCTGCTGAATCAAATAAAATATGTGTGCCCTTTTTTCGACTATTCCTCCTCCTCTAGAGAGAAAACATGATGCACATGATTTTTTTCACAGTTAATTGTCCACTGCATCATTCTGTCATAGTCATCACAGACTGACGTACAAAGTAAGATTTCATGTCTTAACAGTCGATGTGAAATCTACTCATACGACTAGTACTTATTTGTTCATCGACTAACACTAGCTTCCAGTTAAGTACATTTTAATCTAAACTATCATTAAACAAGCTTGTTGCAAAGGACATTTGAGCTCATACATAAGACAGAAAATATGTAAATTATGATTTCAAAGGTAGCAAACACACATTGATTAGCTGTAAACCTGGAAAACAATTTATCAATATAACACTAGATTTTCTCACCTGCAATTCCATGGTCATGTTTTGGAAATCTCCCAGAAGTCGGTAGTCTGGAGTTGTCAGTAAATGTAACGATGGCAGCATCGATTCCAACTTCTGTTGAAGAACCCGGCCGTAAAATTATGCTACGAACTGTGCCAAAGTCGTTCCAATGATCAGGTTGACCTACTCTAACAGTGCGCCAAGGAACAGTTTTTCTAAGTTTCTCTTGCTCTGAAGAGTGACAGTTTAGGAAATTTATACCCTCTTCCTCTGTTAGGAAAAGATGTGCACAAGTAAGACAAGCTACCCCTTCGTATGGTAAGTCAAGAAAGCCACCAAGCGTTCCAGCAAGTGTCCCCACAATCTGGCATCCCATCACCAAATTATGATGATATTCCTTTGCTGTATGATGGTCATCGTAAAAAAAAAATTTACCCTCTCGAACATCTATTGGAAAATCAAAATCACCACATTGGAATTCCTCCTCGCCAATCGGAATTAATCCCTTTATGTGTACGTATATTACAAGGCAAGTTTCCTGAATGAGTTCTGCATCACTGGATCCATAGTTTCGTGAACGAGCACCAGAAATGCTGACCATTTCAATGTTACTGTGCTTTTTCAAAAGCTCATCAATTTTATCACAAATTGTTTCCAATTGTTTCCTATCTTTTTCCTCAATGCCCCATTTCATTTCGTCATTGCTAATTTTAGAAGCCTCGTCGCTCACTTCATACTCGTGGCGAAATAAACATTCGTATGCATGAAATGGTTTCGGGAGATCTTCACGCGAAATTTTGTATCCGACATTGAAGAGAACCACTATCAGTATCGGAAGTTTAGGTGACCCTTTGCGATACCCAACCCATACATGTTTAACCTCCATCCTTGAAGATTTTATCATTTCAGAAATGTTTTTAAATTTTCGTTCCTTTATCATATTCGCTAACTCTTCCTCAGAGACAGGCTGGTTTGAGTTGGCTGAAAAAAGAAAATTGATTTAGTATTAAATATCATTGATTAGCAATCTGGTTAGTTCAATGAGACAGTAAAACATTATTTCTTAATTTAGATGTTGAGAATATATATATTTATTACGCGAAGAGAACTCACGGCACCAAGAAACAAGATACGAAAGCTATCATGATCTAGCTTTGATGGAACGTCTGTATAACCAATAAAAGCACATATACCACACAACAGATTTTCACGAAAATCTACAGTAGTCCGAAATCAAACTTAGCCAGTACCTAGATTGATCCTCAAATAATGAAAATTTTTCTTTTGCTTTTCTTGTGTCAAAATTACAAGTTTTATTTATTCTTCATACTTTAATAGAAACATAAAAGTTAAAACTTTATTCATTTTATTCTTTTGCTTTGTACAGGGAAAAGATAATAGTTTTGCGCCTTCAAACTTTTACTGGTGAAATGACTTTTGAGCTTTAATGTTGCACTTTATTAATGACATACATGTGACAGAACTAGGATTTCAAACCAGTAGATTTGCAAATCTTGATCAGTAGATTGGCCTCTAAACCAGTATATTTTTTATCGACATAAATTTTACATTTCAAGGGGATGGAAAACAAAACAAATGCTTTTTGTGCCATAATATGTATTCTCTTCATACTATAATAAAATAGCAAATTTGATAATGAATCAGATTCAGATTCTGATGGAAAATGTTACAATAATAATTACTTATTATGAGTCAATATACAGTAGAATAATGAAAAAGGAAGAGTTGTTTATCTGATAGTTCACTGCAAAGATTTTTCTTTTATAAAATCCAATAGCATTTTTAGTCTCCTTCACAAGATCACTGTCTAGTGACCACTAATGACATTCACTGTGATTATTAAGCTTCACACTTAACAGGCTTTCAATAGTTCTCTGGTCCAGATTTCCCCTTGAATCTCTTTGCATTTTGCAAAGAAGGGAGAATGTCCTCTCTGCATCAGCATTAGAATATTTGTAATGACAGGACAATCACGCTCAGCCTGCAAAGAAGTTCAAACTTCAGTTTTCCTGTTGCTGGGTTTGTAAGGTTGCTGACTACTCTCCAATACTTATCAAAGCTATGTTCACCCCAACGAGGAAGTTCCTAACTTGGACTTGAGATGTATTCTGAGCCTCATCCTCAAGGGCTTCTTTCTCTTCATGGCTGAGATCCAAAATCTGTTAATAAGTTTCACCACTGTAAATTAAAAAAATAAAGATTGATTTAGACTTGAAATAAAAATGAAAAAAATACATGATGTATTTATGCTTTTATGAATAATTTATCCAAACTTTAAAATTAATTATCTTGTAATATATTTTATCTAGGGCTTGAACTAAATTTATGTGCATGAAAACTTCAAATAGTTTATGAAATACAAAAGATGCATACCTTTGAAACACACAATGCAAACTATGGACTTTTGCTGCTCACCTGCACACACATAAACTCTCATATCCAAGCACTCTTGAACTTGTAATATTTCTTAGCCGGTGGTTTCTTAGCATTGGGAGAAAGCACACATTTAGAATTGAACGAAACATGTAAGAGCTGTCCTCTTAAAACATCTGGAACAATACAATACCAATTAAAATGGCCAAAAATCAAAATACTTACTTTGGTGTGTATCTGCCGAAATAATTTTTTATGGTCGGTCTCTTCATTTTATCTCCCCTCCGCCAAGAGTCGGCCGATTTTTATCAAAGGCTTAGGACATAAGACATCATGGTCCACCTTTGATCCCTTTATTACTTATAACACCTCAAAAAACATCCCGCATTCGGCCTATACTCCTCAAATTCTAACAATAAGGTAATCAGTTAGCAGCTTGCTGTGCACACGTCAGCTGTTCTTTAACAATTCAAATCCTATTACTCTGCAACGTATCATCGCACTGGTCGTTCTACTGGTGGAACATTTCCGGTCCCCAGTAGACTGGTTCTGGCTGGTTTCTCTAATGTGTTGACAGAATGAGTAAAAATGCCCTGTTTGGGTATTTTTATTAAAAAAAATTTAAAATTCTTTTAATTTTCAAAAGTGGTAGATTTAAACTACTAAACGGTATGTGTGGTAGACGGCCTTTAAAACGGTATTTTTGGCCTACTGCCGGTAGAATCACATGTATGTAATGCACAAAATTTAATCAGATATTTATATTGTTGAATTTTACCAATTTACTTTCAAACCACCATTCATAGCAAATGAAAAGCACTTATAAAATAAAATTTGTCCTTATGTGCAAGTCTTGATGGTTTCTCACAAGCTGAAGTGTTAGAACTACCCCAGAGTCTTTTGCGCAATTGAACGATTTTACTAAAAGGGTGACTACTGACACTAAACTTTACCCTCGATATACAAATTACACTTGCTGAAAATTAGAGGCCACTTAGACCAGGCAATATAATGTTAAGTCATTGGTGGAGGGGTTAAATCAGCCGTTGCATCTTTGTAACTATTTGGACAAGTAGTGTCTACTTTTTATAGCAAACATGTAAATCTCAGTGTTTTTAATAGCTCAGTCTCAAAGGACAAGAAAGGTAATGTGGTTCAAGAAACCTCGTTGGCAGATTTTTTATTGTACATGTAATCTGTACATTACCATAAATCGAGTACTGCCTAATGATAGGAGCATAGACCAGTTTATACCAATTTATGAAACATGACATACACAAGATTCACGATATCATGACCACTGCATTATATCATGATATATCTGTAAGGATTGATTAAATGAATGCACTTCTAGCGGAGCAGCTAACCTCTATACTGGTTTCTCAAGGACCAGCTATCACATATTGCAGAAAACCAGGACCTAGTTCACGAGATGACAGCCCATATATTCAGTTAAAACCAGATCATTGTAGGAAATGTCTCTCCTGTGACGTGTTTTGAATAAATCTGGAGAACACTTGATTACCACATATATAGTACTGGCCTTTACGGCTTGACATAGAAAGTATAGACCTTTTCATGGGCAATTTTCAGATGAACTGTCATATGATCTCATGGTAAATGCACAAAGATTAATCTTTGCAGAAAGCCACGTTAATGTTTATCTTTCAACAAACTCCCCAGTTCATTAATTCAGGCACTACACAGTCAAAGAAACTTGGCCGACGTGTCATTGTTGAGTATTGATGTGCCAGATGCTGCACCCTAATGTCCTGGATTCCTCTTCTAGATGCCACGTGCAGTCTTCTCCAGAATTTCTGTCAGTGGGTCTGCTCTCATTTATCGGGAAAGGCACTGGATTCATCCATTTTCTAACTGTTAAGATGTCTGTACATCAGGTGTTGGCTTCATTGTCAACACACCTTTATTGTCTGAACAGTTTTACTCAGTCTTTGTACCTGCTTTTAAATTTAAGTGTTGTTGCCTTTACTAATTGTTTAAAAGTTTATATTACTTTATCAATTGGTGCTGCCAAATTTTCAAAATGTGGTACTATTCCATTGCCAATACAATGGTTTTCCTTCTTTATGTAGCGTTATACCCTGCTGATCATTTTCCTCTCCTTTTGAATCTTTATCTGCGATCAGTATTTCCATGTTAGAACCACTCGTTCTTTGGTGATGCCTTTGCTATATGACCTATATATTAGAGCTTCTAAATGCACCATGGTACAAGCATATACCACTTATTGGATAATTTGGATTATTTAATGTGTGCCGTATGGATTAATGACAATACCTGGTTAACCGGTATTTCACGGCTAATTGGTAATTCACCGCCCTTAAGGCTGGGAATGTTTTTTCATAAATTGATATAATTTATATAATTTTCTCCCTTTGTCTCAGTCAACAATGGCTCGGTTATGATGCTGTTACTGTTGTAGTGGCTATTATTACACATTCACGTACTGCTGTTGCAATGCTTATATTTGCCATAGATTCACTTCAATTAGTTGATTCAGTTGTTCCCACCATTTATTTGGTCTCCGTGATCTCAGGCTCTACGAGCTATTGGAATGAGGTGATTAGCAAATTAGATTTTCCAGCCTCTGTTTTGCTCTGACATGCCTTTTCTATGCAGAACTCATGCATTAGGTTTCTGTGCCCTCTCTAGTCTTACCTACTTCTGAGGTAGATTTCCATCGCTAATTTTGTTTTCTTCCTCATTTCATTCTTTCCTTATCTTGTAGCGTGTAGGAAATGATGACCTGGGAAAGTGTGCTGTTCCAGTCAACTCTAATACAGCAGCACATATGACAGACCTGCATCACATATGTAGGCTTCTTTAACGTTGTTAACTATACGACCCGTTTTGTGCATTTTACTTGTTATCACCGAAGTGAAAAATGATTTTCTATTATTATTATTATTATTATATGTTCTTCTTTTATTCTTCTTCTCCATCAGTATCATCATCGTCATCATCATCTTCTTCTTCCCTGTATTTGTTCAAACAAAAGTGGATAACATAATATTTGCGCTTCCATCCATCACACTTTCCTATACGTTCTATAACTTTGAAACCGTTTTGAGATTAAGTGTTGAAACTTGTTATACTTATACATCATCACTAGAAGGTGCGTCGCGTATCACATTGTGGGACATGTCTTTACGGTCAAGGCTGTGGCAAAAGATTTTACGTTAATATCACACTTTCCCTACTGCTCTATAACTTACTTGCTGTTTGAAATTAATGTATGAAATTTGATACGTGTACATCGTCACTAGAAGGTGTGTCGCGTACCACACCGGAGGTCCAATCTTCAAGGTCAAGATCGTAGATCAATATTTTATGTTTTTCTTCACGCTTTTTTTTCCACGCTATAAATTTAGGACTGTCTGAGACTAGCAAAGCAACTTTGTAAACATATACGTCATCAGCAGCAGGTGTGTTCTGTACAACATTGGTGGTCTTGTTTTCAAGGTCAATGTAATGGTATTATATGCTGATTTTTTGTCTTACAATTTCCTTTCCACTCTATACATTTAGAGCCATTTGAGATGAAGGGATGAATCTTGGTATAACTAGATATCATCACTAGAAGGTGTGTCATGTACTATTTTCAAGGTCAAGGTCACAGGTCAATACTTAAGGTTTCAGTCACATCTGCCCTTGTGACTTCAAATTCAACAGCTGTTTAAGATTATTGGATGCAGCTCGGCATATTTATCTACTGTCACTAAAAAGATGTATTTTACTGCACATTTAAGGTCTTAAGGTGAAAATTACAGATAAGATTTCAATGTTTCTTTTGTTTCTGTTTTATATCGTGAAAGCTGTTTGAAGTAAAGGGATCAACCATGACACACTTATGCTTCTCAGTTTGATGGCTTTCATGTGTCATAGTCAGTGTTTTATCTTCAAGGTCAAGGTAACTGATACATTTTTCTACCCCTTTTCGGTATCATTCCTCAAATTCTCAGTGCACTTTCAGGTTGCAAAATCAAACATGGTTACTTTCAATGTCTGCCCAATGACCTTACAGCTGTCTTAAAGGCCATAGTCAGATTTCATGATTGTGAACTTTAATACCTCAACATTGTACGAAGGAACAAAAATTCACCAAATTTGCCTTTTGTCGTGGTTTTGATATTATTGATGCTGTTCTTGTTTTTGTTTCTGTTTGGGTTAATGAAGAAGAAGAAGAGAAATAAGACAAAGGAAACAAAGATAATGATGATGACAATGATGATGATGATGAAAGACGATGAAGAATATGACGAGAAGGAGTATGTTACTGTTAATAACAGATGCTTTTCTTTTTCTTTCAGTCGTAATTATAATTCATACCTTTAGAGGAACCACCGGATTCTTGGTCTTTTTGATCCCAGCGATGAAAACTTTTTCGTAACTCTTCACCTTTTTCCCAAACTTTCAAGAGTTGTTGTATAGAAATATCTAGGACGTTTCTGTTGGTTGTAAGCTTTTCATTCAATGCTTTTGCATGTAACATACACTGAAATAACAAATAAAGTATCTTTTATGACACTAAAAGCATTTCTTGAAAACACATTTTAATAAAACTATCAATTTCACATGTTGAATTCCAAGTAGAGACAATGCTGATGAGAATTCACTAGTCGAATGTGGGTATCAGTTGACTCAGTTTTACCTAACACTTAAACAAGAGAGAAGGTTTTTAGAAACAATCCTGAATGTAAACAACTAATTTTAAAAGCCTTTATGTTCATCGTTAGAAGAGGTAGTTTACTCTCATATGTACTTTTATTTTTGGTACAAATACAAGCATGATGCATCCGAGAAAGCTGTTATTGTTGCACACTGAACATTGGTAATAAGACATTATACACATATAAATAAACATATCGTTGATGAGATCACATTTGTAGCATAAATATGATTGAGAAATGACATTAATTCATGATTAAACCATTAAAGATTGTTGAAATATTTATTATTTATTTGATTGTTCTTTTTTATAACTTTGTGTATTTAGCTAATATTTAATTACTTCAGTAAGGAAATTCATGGAAGAAGTCAAATCATTAAATATTAACTTTCAAATAATATGCTGTATACCTACCCCATCCATGGAGGCCTCTATTGGTGTCTTTGCCTTCCTTTTCTGTTCGTTGGTTAGTTCCATCATGGTAAATGATTCTACAGTGTCTATTGTGACTTGAACTTCTACCAGAATTGCTGACACTGAGATCATAAATGCTTTTTTCTAAGAAAAGGTAAATAATGGAACATGAGTATAATTCAACAAATCCAATGTATTCTAATATCACTTCTTCATTGGTTTCAACATGCCAAAAATTTTAATATTGTATTGCGATCAGAGAATAATAGCAGGACTATATAACATACTGTTTTTGAAGACTTTCCTGTGTTCTCTGTGTTTGCAATGAAAATGACAGAAATAAAAATGAGGAATATTTATGGACATTGCTTTTACATAAAATATATTACAGAATACTGACAGATGTATAAGATTTAATTATAGTGAAGATTCATCGATCTTTTTATAGTCATCTCAATATCCGTGAAATTCAGAATAGTATTGTCACTTATATTTCTGTACAATGTGAGACTAAATAATTCATTTGTGTTCCCCTAATTATCGACTTTTATGCAATACTCAATAAATCAAGCTGAATATTATTATGGTTCTCCTTGATACATATTACTTTCTGTTTATAATAAATATAAGCAAGTCAGCGGGTGATTAAATGGGCCAACACAACACGATCACTGATGTTGGTGGGAATGACTCTAAATCGATGATTATGTTGGTCTTATTTGTGTATATTTCTTTGTTCTGCATAATCAGTGACAGCTAGGAAAGACTGCATTGAAAGTAGGAATAGGCTTGTCACAGTTAGTGAGACAAATGACAAACTGGAAAGACATGTAGAGTCTCTGCGTATTGGCAACTCAAGTCTAAGCAGCCATGCCACTGCTACACAATCATCATAATGAATATAACTCAAGGCCTATCAAGAGGTGAAAAACTGTTCAAACGAAGATGACTTTGTAGCTTGTACTCTTACTGCAAGTAAAATGATCGTAAATTGGTCCGAGAAAACCCGAAAAAAGAGTAGAGAGTGACCGCAAGGGAGGGGATTATAGTGTGAAGCATACAATGCAATGTAGCAGCAGTGTAGTTGCATCTACATATAAGATGTCTGAGCGACAATGCCATGGTTGCCTCTACATACTAAGAGTGTACAGTCAGAAGGATCTCAAGGAAGAAAAGTCAATATTAAGTTGTCAGGTCCTGCTGATAAGAAAGTTTTGGAATAGAAGGATCAAGATCTTGCAAAGATGCCGAAAAGTAGCATAGAGAAGAAGCGGAGAGTAGTAGAAGAAACTATTCTCTTCTATCGTTGTGCAAGGTCTGTGTTAATATAAACTGGAGAAGAAAAAAAATGTAGAGCCAATGAACGAGAAGAATAGAGGAGGATATATAATCAGCTATGAAAAGACTCAAACAAAAAAGACAAGAATAATGATGACAAATGTTCCACTATTACCGACTGTACTTACTGCACCTAAAAAAGATAACCAGAAGAATAGACTCTCCATTCAGAAGATTGCAGCTCGGAATAGAGGAGGAAAAGGTTATCATTTTTTGAAAATCCATGTCGATTGATCAAGAAACTAAAAGACTAAACATGGGATTATTGAAGTCCTTCAGTAAGAACTGGAGAATTATCAGAAGTTGATGGAAGATACTGAAGCCCAACAGAGACCAACAACCCTAGGTTTGCAATTGAAACTTTCAAATCCAAATTTTAGTGAGGTGAATGAATTTGTGTGAATCTCTCGGACATATACATCTGCATGTCCAGATAGAGTTTAACCTTAGAATGGGCAGATTAATTGGAGTTGCCAAGTTGCCTGTATCATTGCAGCATACTCCCAAAGCCTTAATATTCATGTGGGTATAATTTCCTGGTTTGGTAGTAAATGAACAATTCTGTGGGGACAACCTTCCATGAGGTCACAATGCTTACATTATTGTTGCATAGGAATATCATCTTTGCTGTAGATTTAATTTCGTTGATATGTTACGACTCAAGGTCTTAAAATAATGTAACGGAAAGAAATTGAAACCTACAATGTATGCAAAATCAACAAACATTTATTTCTCTCCAATTAAAATGAAAATTCAAAAGACACTTACAATTTGTGAATTAAATTCCAAATAATCCTAAATGTCCTAAACACAAGTCAGAAATCATACAATGTTCCAAATGAATGAATGTTCCGAATGAATGAATAGTCTTGAATGTCCTGACATACAACAACGATACAATCCAGAATATCTTTGAGAATGTCCACAAATATCCAAAAGTCATATATATAAATCCTAAGGTTAATGAGCACTCTATGGTAACTCCAATAAATGTTCAAATAAATAATTCCTTTCAAATTATGTCTACACCACAACTAAACACTCTGATAGTAAACAGATTCCCAAAGACTGATTTTAAAACGGGATTTAAAATAGGAATGATTATAATGCATTTATCAAGTCCTTATATACACTTTTCAAATGACCTATTTCATAACAGGACGTGCGTCATTTAATGACCCACAATGCAATGAAACATGCGTTGTTCTTGTCGAAATCACCAAAACTTCAAGCAATGAATATCTTTGAAACATAAAATGAATTGGATAAGAGGTCACAGAATTGCAGGTGTTGAAAGAAGAAAGGAAAGAAAACCTGTTTTAAAGTAACCTTTCAACCAGACAAGTATAATCCAAGTCATTGCTTTAACTATAGCCAATGACACATACACACACACAGACATATCAAATATATATAAATATCCGCATGATGAGTCATGCAAGAACATTTCAATTCATATGTCGATCTGGATATTTTGATATTTATATGCATGTATGTATGTAAAGATGTATGCATGTTTACGTGTATGCGTAGATGCATGTATGTATGAATATATGTATTTTTGTGTGAGTTCCTAGTTATTAGTCATTCTCAACTTGTTTATCATGAAAATGCGTCTTATGTTAAGGAAATGAGTTGATATATTTAAACAAAGTCTTCATATACTGCTGGATAGCACTTAATCTCTGAAGATTTTTAATATAAAATTTTAAAAATAAAATAAGCAATTGAACGACACAACAAACGCTTCACATTCTGCTAGATACCACATAACTTTGCAAATGTATTCAAATAGAATCCGAACAATGAAAAAAACAATTATTCAATGCTGATGCGATTCCAGTGCCTTAGGAGAATCAGGTTTACTGGACAAAATCACAAAATGAAATCAAATTCAGCGAAATATACCGACATTACCTTGCTGCAATATAACGAAAAATAAAATAAATATATTAATATTGTTACACAAAAGAAAATAAAGTAAACATAAGAATATTGCTATCAAAAGCATCTATAATTTGTTTGTCATCCGACTCTTATCTTATCTGTGATTTTAGGTTATATTATCAACAGTATGGTTAGATCTGTTGTTTCTACTTTGAATTTTACAGTTTCGTGCATTTCTTTTCTCAGGGATTATTTTACATACAAAACAAGGTGACTGGTACAAATGACAGATTTTCTACTCTTTTGTTCTGTCTCTTACATGACTGCTTACACAAAGTAGTAGAAAATGGCGAAATATAATACTTACCTCCTGTTTTGTGAAGGACATCATGGAAAAAAGAAATATAACAATAAGTAATATGATACTACTGATTAATATCAGTATAGATAGGAAGATGATGATATAATGTTCTAATGGAGAACTTATATCAACTTTGCTTGTTAGGTGTTCCTCTATAAAAATAGAAGTAAATTCCTTCTTAACAATCAACAAGCTATTTATAGTTATATGTCTATATTTGTCTGCATGTATTATACCAAACTTGTTCCCATAGACTACGATGTTTTGATATTTGTATGCGTGGATCTATGTAAAGATGTATGCTTGTTTATGTGTATGTGTACATGCATGTATGCATGAATGGTTTAACAGAAACAAAGTTAAATGACAATCATTCAAATGACTTGTTGTTGATTGATGGTTATGGCACACCAATCAGACGTGATAGAGGTTCTGGGGGTGGAGGTGTTGTTGTTTATGTAAGAAATGGTCTATCAGTTGAAAGGAGAAATGATCTAGAATCAGATGAAATTGAAGCAATATGGATCCAGGTGAATCAATCAAATACAAAGCCATTCCTAGTGGGCTTTGTCTATAGGTCCCCTTCTGCAAAGGTCGGATGGAATGAGCATTTTGAAAAGCAACTAGATAAAGTGATTGATGACCAAAACGAAATATACATATTAGGTGACTTCAACAGGGATCTTATGAATAATCAGATTAACAGAAATTGGTTGAATTTCACAGAAACTTTTGGTCTAACCCAATTAGTGGACTAACCAACACGAGAAACTGATCACTCAAAAACTCTATTAGATCATATCTATACAAATATGGAAAAAAATGTCACAAAAATACATATTTCTAGGATAGGTCTTAGTGACCACTTCCCTATTTTTCTAACCAGAAAATCCGGCTTAAAAACAGGTGTAAAATCCAAAACTCATAAAACCATAACATATAGATCATTTAAGCATTATGATGAAGACAAATTTCTGGAAGATCTCAGTAATGTTCCTTGGAGTATAGTATCTATGTTTGATGATGTGGATGATGCTCTTGATGTATGGACTCAACTTTTTACGCAAGTGGTAGATAAACATGTACCGATGAAAACACACAGAGTAAAACTGGACTTCCAACCTGATTGGTTAACTGCTGACATTCTAGACGCCATGAAAACTCGTGATTATTTCAAATCTATAGGTCAACAAGCACATTACAAAACATGGAGAAATAAAGTAACCAAAATGATCAATGGGGCAAAGAAGAATTACTATCAGTCAGCTTTAGAAGATAATTGCAATACGAATTCTATGTGGAAAGTTTTTAACAAACTAGGTGCAGGTAAACGGTCCACAAGGTCATCCAAAATCCAACAACTTAGCCAGAAAGGCCGGATTATTGATGAGGATGTTGAAATAGCAAATACATTCAATGAATTTTTTGTCAGCATAGCTTCCAGAATTAAGGAACCCATTGTAAACTCAAATCATGATGAACTAAGAAATTTCTGTTCAGAAAAAATTCCACCTGACACAAACTTTTTTATCTCTGCGATACCAAATGAAAAAGTTTTAAAATTTTTGCAAACTACTGCAACAATGAAATCAACAGGCCTAGATAATATTGGACCACGTCTCCTGAGGACTGCTGCAAACATAATATTTGATAGCATAGCTTACATATGTAATCTAAGCATATCCACCTCAGTGTTTCCCCTGACATGGAAATTGGCAAAAGTTACCCCCATTCACAAGTCTGGCAGCAAAGAAGATGTCAATAACTACAGACCCATATCTATATTACCAACTCTGTCCAAACTACTTGAAAAGCATGTCCATGACAATCTTTTGATGTACCTATCAAACTATAATTTAATTCATCAAAACCAATCAGGGTTCCGAGAAAACCACTCCTGTGAGACAGCCTTGGTCTCCATGATAGATAGATGGATTACTGCCTTGGATCAAGGAAAATTAGTTGGATCCATACTAGTTGATCTTAGAAAAGCTTTTGACCTTGTTGATCATGATATTCTTATCAATAAATTAAATATTTATCAATGTGACAATTCAACGATTGATTGGTTTAGATCATATCTAACAATGAGAAAACAGTGTGTCAAAATAAATAGCAGTTTTTCTAAAGAAGAACCAATTACATGTGGAGTACCACAAGGATCAATCCTGGGCCCACTCCTCTTTCTCATTTTCATAAATGATCTACCACTGAAAATAGGCAACTGTATTTCATCTACCGACTTATATGCAGATGACACCACTCTATCAGATTTCAAACAGCTAAAATCAGACCTAGAGGTCTCCCTTCAGACAGCCTTACTTAGAATTGATTCTTGGTGTAAGGAAAATGGCATGAAAGTAAACACGGACAAGACTAAAGTATTAATGATTACTACCCAACAAAAAAGAGCAAAATTGGAAAATAACAATTTGAATCTCAAGTTGAATGAAATTGGTCTACAAATGGTAACCCATGACAAAATCCTTGGGGTGATGGTTGACAACAATTTGCAATGGAATGAACATATTCAAGTCGTATGTCATAAAGTCAATTCATGTCTCTGGTTATTAAGCAAGATAAGGCCATATCTATCAACTAAACACAGGTTAATATATTACAAAAGCTATATACAACCATACCTAGACTACTGTAATGTTATCTGGGGAAACACTTCTGACAAGAATATTTGCAAATTATTCCGTTTGCAAAAAAGAGCTTGCAAACTCATCCTAGATAATGCTGAAAACATCCCAAATGCAATGAATAATATTAAAATGTTAACAGTAAGTGAACGAATATTTCTGAGAAAGGCTAGACTTATGCACAAAGTTTCAAACAATATGGCCCCATTATATCTCAAAGGACTATTTCATGCTAGAAAACAAGGCAACACTCCCAATTTAAGATCAATTTCAGCTAACCACCTCTGCATTCCTAAACCAAATAAAGAACTCTTTAAGAAAAGTTTTAAATATTCGGGGTCACTAATTTGGAATCGAATCCCAAAGGAAATTAGAGAAAGTACAAATATAAATGCATTTAATTATCATCTAATTCAATGGATGAAAAGTGGAACCTGTTTGATTTGACAAATACATTACAACTTACAGTATAAATTCTCAAACCTTCCATTTTGTTGTCTCACAATTTTTGTACTGTATATACACAATGTACCTAGATGAATCATGTTCTTACAAAACTTTCTGTTTATTATGTCCATATATACATGTAGCTTATTATCAATGCTTTATTATTATTATTATTATTATTATTATTATGCAACTATATACATGTACTCTGTATGTAAATATGCATGTAACAGAGGGCCACAAGGAGGATTAGTTCCATGCAACTAATTGTGTCACCCTCTTTAAATAAAGTCATTATTATTATTATTATTATTATTAATAGATGTATTTTTGTATGAATTCCTGGTTATTAGTCATTCTCAACTTGTTGATGATGAAAATGCGCCTTATGTTGAGGAAATGAGTTGATGTATTTCCACAAAGTCTTCATATACTGCTGGAAGGCACTCAATCTAGCAAATTTATTTAAACAAAATTAGAAACATAAAAAAAGAATCTGAACGACACAACAAAGGATTCATATCCTGGTTACACCACATAACTTTGGAAATGTATTCAAACAGAATCTGAACAATGACAAAATCAATTATTCAATGCTGATGCGATTCCAGTCCCTTGGTAGGATTATGTTTACTGGACAAAATCACAAAATGAAATCAAATTCAGCGAAATATATCGACATTACATTGCTGTAATATAACAAAAAATTATGTAACATAAGAATATTGTTACACAAAAGAAAATAAAGTAAACATAAGAATATTGCTATCAAAGGCGTCTATAATTTGTTTGTCATCCGACTCTCATCTTATCTGCGATTTTAGCTTATTTTATCAACAGTATGGTTAGATCTGTTGCATCTTCTTAGAATTTTTTCAGTTTCCTCCATTTCTTTTCTCAGGGATTATTTTACATACAAAACAAAGTGACTGGTACAAATGACAGATTTTCTACTCTTTTGTTCTGTCGTCTACATGACTGCTTACACAAAGTAGTAGAAAATGGCAAAATATAATACTTACAAACTGTTTTATGAAGGACATCATGGAAAAAAAGAAATATAAAAAATAAGTGGTACGATACTACTAATTAATATCGGTATAGATAGGAAGATGATGATATAATGTGTTCTAGTGGAGAAATTATATCGACTTTGCTTGTTAGGTGTTTCCTCTATAATAATAGAAGTAAATTCCTTCTTAACAATCAACAAGCTATTTATAGCTATATGTCAATATTTGTCTGCATGTATTATACCAAACTTGTTCCCATAGACTACGATGTTATGATATTTGTATGCGTGGATCTATGTAAAGATGTATGCATGTTTATGTGTATGTGTACATGCATGTATGCATGAATAGATGTATTTTTGTATGAATTCCTGGTTATTAGTCATTCTCAACTTGTTGATGATGAAAATGCGCCTTATGTTGAGGAAATGAGTTGATATATTTCCACAAAGTCTTCACATACAGCTGGAAGGCACTCAATCTAGCAAATTTATTTAAACAAAATTAGAAACATAAAATAAGCATTTGAACGACACAACAAAGGATTCATATCCTGGTTACACCACATAACTTTGGAAATGTATTCAAACAGAATATAAACAATGACAAAATCAATTATTCAATGCTGATGCGATTCCAGTCCCTTGGTAGGATTATGTTTACTGGATAAAATCACAAAATGAAATCAAATTCAGCGAAATATATCGACATTACATTGCTGTAATATAACGAAAAATTATGTAACATAAGAATATTGTTACACAAAAGAAAATAAAGTAAACATAAGAATATTGCTATCAAAGGCGTCTATAATTTGTTTGTCATCCGACTCTTATCTTATCTGTGATTTTAGCTTATTTTATCAACGGAATGGTTAGATCCGTTGTATCTTGTTTGAATTTTACAGTTTCTTCCATTTCTTTTCTAAGAGATTATTTTAAATACAAAACAAGGTGACTGGTAAAAATGACAGATTTTCTACTCTTTTGTTCTGTCTCTTAGATGACTATTTACACAAAGTAGTAGAAAATGGCGAAATATAATACTTACACGCTGTTTTGTGAAGGACATCATGGAAAAAAAGAAATATAAAAAATAAGTGGTATGATACTACTAATTAATATCGGTATAGATAGGAAGATGATGATATAATGTCTTCTAGTGGAGAACTTATATCGACTTTGATTGTTAGGTGTTTCCTCTATAATAATAGAAGTAAATTCCTTCTTAACAATAGACAAGCTATTTATAGCTATATGTCTATATAGCTATATTGCATTATTCCAAACTGGTTCCCATAGACTACGATGTTATGATATTTGTATGCGTGGATCTATGTAAAGATGTATGCATGTTTATGTGTATGTGTACATGCATGTATGCATGAATAGATGTATTTTTGTATGAATTCCTGGTTATTAGTCATTCTCAACTTGTTGATGATGAAAATGCGCCTTATGTTGAGGAAATGAGTTGATATATTTCCACAAAGTCTTCATATACTGCTGGAAGGCACTCAATCTAGCAAATTTATTTAAACAAAATTAGAAACATAAAATAAGCATTTGAACGAGACAACAAAGGATTCACATCCTTGTTACACCACATAACTTTGGAAATGTACTCAAACAGAATCTGAACAAAGACAAAATCAATTATTCAATGCTGATGCGATTCCCAGACCCTTCGTAGGATTATGATTACTGGACAAAATCACAAAATGAAATCAAATTCAGCGAAATATATCGACATTACATTGCTGTAATATAACAAAAAATTATGTAACAAAAGAATATTGTTACACAAAAGAAAATAAAGTAAACATAAGAATATTGCTATCAAAGGCGTCTATAATTTGTTTGTCATCCGACTCTTATCTTATCTGTGATTTTAGCTTATTTTATCAACGGTATGGTTAGATCTGTTGTATCTTCTTAGAATTTTACAGTTTCCTCCGTTTCTTTTCTCAGGGATTATTTTACATACAAAACAAGGTGACTGGTACAAATGACAGATTTTCTACTCTTTTGTTCTGTCTCTTACATGACTGTTTACACAAAGTAGTAGAAAATGGCGAAATATAATACTTACAGCCTGTTTTGTGTAGGACATCATGGAAAAAAAGAAATATAATAAATAAGTGGTATGATACTACTGATTAATATCAGTATAGATAGGAAGATGATGATATAATGTGTTCTAATGGAGAACTTATATCAACTTTGCTTGTTGGGTGTTCCTCTATAAAAATAGAAGTAAATTCCTTCTTAACAATCAACAAGCTATTTATAGTTATATGTCTATATTTGTCTGCATGTATTATACCAAACTTGTTCCCATAGACTACAATGTTTTGATATTTGTATGCGTGGATCTATGTAAAGATGTATGCATGTTTATGTGTATGTGTACATGCATGTATGCATGAATAGATGTATTTTTTTATGAATTCCTGGTTATTAGTCATTTTCAACTTGTTGATGATGAAAATGCGCCTTATGTTGAGGAAATGAGTTGATATATTTCCACAAAGTCTTCATATACTGCTGGAAGGCACTCAATCTAGCAAATTTATTTAAACAAAATTAGAAACATAAAATAAGCATTTGAACGACACAACAAAGGATTCATATCCTGGTTACACCACATAACTTTGGAAATGTATTCAAACAGAATATAAACAATGACAAAATCAATTATTCAATGCTGATGCGATTCCAGTCCCTTGGTAGGATTATGTTTACTGGATAAAATCACAAAATGAAATCAAATTCAGCGAAATATATCGACATTACATTGCTGTAATATAACGAAAAATTATGTAACATAAGAATATTGTTACACAAAAGAAAATAAAGTAAACATAAGAATATTGCTATCAAAGGCGTCTATAATTTGTTTGTCATCCGACTCTTATCTTATCTGTGATTTTAGCTTATTTTATCAACGGTATGGTTAGATCTGTTGTATCTTGTTTGAATTTTACAGTTTCTTCCATTTCTTTTCTAAGAGATTATTTTAAATACAAAACAAGGTGACTGGTAAAAATGACAGATTTTCTACTCTTTTGTTCTGTCTCTTACATGACTGTTTACACAAAGTAGTAGAAAATGGCGAAATATAATACTTACACGCTGTTTTGTGAAGGACATCATGGAAAAAAAGAAATATAAAAAATAAGTGGTACGATACTACTAATTAATATCGGTATAGATAGGAAGATGATGATATAATGTGTTCTAGTGGAGAACTTATATCGACTTTGCTTGTTAGGTGTTTCCTCTATAATAATAGAAGTAAATTCCTTCTTAACAATCAACAAGCTATTTATAGCTATATTTCTATATTTGTCTGCATATATTATACCAAACTAGTTTTCATATTTGTATGCGTGGATCTATGTGAAGATGTATGCATGTTTATGTGTATGTGTACATGCATGTATGCATGAATAGATGTATTTTTGTATGAATTCCTGGTTATTAGTCATTTTAAACTTGTTGATGATGAAAATGCGTCTTATGTTGAGGAAATGAGTTGATATATTTCCACAAAGTCTTCATATACTGCTGGAAGGCACTCAATCTAGCAAATTTATTTAAACAAAATTAGAAACATAAAATAAGCATTTGAACGACACAACAAAGCATTCATATCCTGGTCGCACCACATAACTTTGGAAATGTATTCAAACAGAATCTGAACAATGACAAAATCAATTATTCAATGCTGATGCGATTCCAGTCCCTTGGTAAGATTATGTTTACTGGACAAAAATAACAAAATGAAATCAAATTCAGCGAAATATATCGACATTACATTGCTGTAATATAACGAAAAATTATGTAACATAAGAATATTGTTACACAAAAGAAAATAAAGTAAACATAGGAAAATTGCTATCAAAGGCGTCTATAATTTGTTTGTCATCCGACTCTTATCTTATCTGTGATTTTAGCTTATTTTATCAACGGTATGGTTAGATCCGTTGTATCTTCTTTGAATTTTACAGTTTCTTCCATTTCTTTTCTCAGGGATTATTTTACATACAAAACAAGGTGACTGGAAGAAATGACAGATTTTCTACTCTTTTGTTCTGTCTCTTACATGACTGTTTACACAAAGTAGTAGAAAATGGCGAAATATAATACTTACAGCCTGTTTTGTGAAGGACATCATGGAAAAAAAGAAATATAAGAAATAAGTGGCATGATACTACTGATTAATATTGGTATAGATAGGAAGATGATGATATAATGTGTTCTAATGCAGAACTTATATCAACTTAGCTTGTTAGGTGTTCCTCTATAAAAATAGAAGTAAATTCGTTCTTGACAATCAACAAGCTATTTATAGTTAAATGTCTATATTTGTATGCATGTATTATACCAAATTTGTTAACATAGACTACGATCTTTTGATATTTCTATGCGTGGATCTATGTAAAGATGTATGCATGTTTATGTCTATGTGTACATGCATGTATGCGTGAAATGATGTAATTTGGTATGAATTCCTGGTTATTAGTCATTCTCAACTTGTTGATGATGAAAATGCGCCTTATGTTGAGGAAATGAGTTGATATATTTCCACAAAGTCTTCACATACTGCTGGAAGGCACTCAATCTAGCAAATTTATTTAAACAAAATTAGAAACATAAAATAAGCATTTGAACGACACAACAAAGGATTCATATCCTGGTTACACCACATAACTTTGGAAATGTATTCAAACAGAATATAAACAATGACAAAATCAATTATTCAATGCTGATGCGATTCCAGTCCCTTGGTAGGATTATGTTTACTGGACAAAATCACAAAATGAAATCAAATTCAGCGAAATATATCGACATTACATTGCTGTAATATAACAAAAAATTATGTAACATAAGAATATTGTTACACAAAAGAAAATAAAGTAAACATAAGAATATTGCTATCAAAGGCGTCTATAATTTGTTTGTCATCCGACTCTTATCTTATCTGTGATTTTAGCTTATTTTATCAACGGTATGGTTAGATCTGTTGTATCTTCTTAGAATTTTACAGTTTCTTCCGTTTCTTTTCTAAGAGATTATTTTAAATACAAAACAAGGTGACTGGTAAAAATGACAGATTTTCTACTCTTTTGTTCTGTCTCTTACATGACTGTTTACACAAAGTAGTAGAAAATGGCGAAATATAATACTTACAGCCTGTTTTGTGAAGGACATCATGGAAAAAAAGAAATATAAAAAATAAGTGGTACGATACTACTAATTAATATCGGTATAGATAGGAAGATGATGATATAATGTGTTCTAGTGGAGAACTTATATCGACTTTGCTTGTTAGGTGTTTCCTCTATAATAATAGAAGTAAATTCCTTCTTAACAATCAACAAGCTATTTATAGCTATATTTCTATATTTGTCTGCATATATTATACCAAACTAGATTTCATATTTGTATGCGTGGATCTATGTGAAGATGTATGCATGTTTATGTGTATGTGTACATGCATGTATGCATGAATAGATGTATTTTTGTATGAATTCCTGGTTATTAGTCATTCTCAACTTGTTGATGATGAAAATGCGTCTTATGTTGAGGAAATGAGTTGATATATTTCCACAAAGTCTTCATATACTGCTGGAAGGCACTCAATCTAGCAAATTTATTTAAACAAAATTAGAAACATAAAATAAGCATTTGAACGACACAACAAAGCATTCATATCCTGGTCGCACCACATAACTTTGGAAATGTATTCAAACAGAATCTGAACAATGACAAAATCAATTATTCAATGCTGATGCGATTCCAGTCCCTTGGTAAGATTATGTTTACTGGACAAAAATAACAAAATGAAATCAAATTCAGCGAAATATATCGACATTACATTGCTGTAATATAACGAAAAATTATGTAACAAAAGAATATTGTTACACAAAAGAAAATAAAGTAAACATAAGAATATTGCTATCAAAGGCGTCTATAATTTGTTTGTCATCCGACTCTTATCTTATCTGTGATTTTAGCTTATTTTATCAACGGTATGGTTAGATCTGTTGTATCTTCTTAGAATTTTACAGTTTCCTCCGTTTCTTTTCTCAGGGATTATTTTACATACAAAACAAGGTGACTGGTACAAATGACAGATTTTCTACTCTTTTGTTCTGTCTCTTACATGACTGTTTACACAAAGTAGTAGAAAATGGCGAAATATAATACTTACAGCCTGTTTTGTGTAGGACATCATGGAAAAAAAGAAATATAATAAATAAGTGGTATGATACTACTGATTAATATCAGTATAGATAGGAAGATGATGATATAATGTGTTCTAATGGAGAACTTATATCAACTTTGCTTGTTAGGTGTTCCTCTATAAAAATAGAAGTAAATTCCTTCTTAACAATCAACAAGCTATTTATAGTTATATGTCTATATTTGTCTGCATGTATTATACCAAACTTGTTCCCATAGACTACAATGTTTTGATATTTGTATGCGTGGATCTATGTAAAGATGTATGCATGTTTATGTGTATGTGTACATGCATGTATGCATGAATAGATGTATTTTTGTATGAATTCCTGGTTATTAGTCATTCTCAACTTGTTGATGATGAAAATGCGCCTTATGTTGAGGAAATGAGTTGATATATTTCCACAAAGTCTTCATATACTGCTGGAAGGCACTCAATCTAGCAAATTTATTTAAACAAAATTAGAAACATAAAATAAGCATTTGAACGACACAACAAAGGATTCATATCCTGGTTACACCACATAACTTTGGAAATGTATTCAAACAGAATATAAACAATGACAAAATCAATTATTCAATGCTGATGCGATTCCAGTCCCTTGGTAGGATTATGTTTACTGGACAAAATCACAAAATGAAATCAAATTCAGCGAAATATATCGACATTACATTGCTGTAATATAACGAAAAATTATGTAACATAAGAATATTGTTACACAAAAGAAAATAAAGTAAACATAAGAATATTGCTATCAAAGGCGTCTATAATTTGTTTGTCATCCGACTCTTATCTTATCTGTGATTTTAGCTTATTTTATCAACGGTATGGTTAGATCTGTTGTATCTTGTTTGAATTTTACAGTTTCTTCCATTTCTTTTCTAAGAGATTATTTTAAATACAAAACAAGGTGACTGGTAAAAATGACAGATTTTCTACTCTTTTGTTCTGTCTCTTACATGACTGTTTACACAAAGTAGTAGAAAATGGCGAAATATAATACTTACACGCTGTTTTGTGAAGGACATCATGGAAAAAAAGAAATATAAAAAATAAGTGGTACGATACTACTAATTAATATCGGTATAGATAGGAAGATGATGATATAATGTGTTCTAGTGGAGAACTTATATCGACTTTGCTTGTTAGGTGTTTCCTCTATAATAATAGAAGTAAATTCCTTCTTAACAATCAACAAGCTATTTATAGCTATATGTCTATATTTGTCTGCATATATTATACCAAATTTGTTCCCATAGACTACTATGTTATGATATTTGTATGCGTGGATCTATGTAAAGATGTATGCATGTTTATGTGTATGTGTACATGCATGTATGCATGAATAGAAGTATTTTTGTATGAATTCCTGGTTATTAGTCATTCTCAACTTGTTGATGATGAAAATGCGTCTTATGTTGAGGAAATGAGTTGATATATTTCCACAAAGTCTACATATACTGCTGGAAGGCACTCAATCTAGCAAATTTATTTAAACAAAATTAGAAACATAAAATAAGCATTTGAACGACACAACAAAGGATTCATATCCTGGTTACACCACATAACTTTGGAAATGTATTCAAACAGAATCTGAACAATGTCAAAATCAATTATTCAATGCTGATGCGATTCCCAGACCCTTGGTAGGATTATGTTTACTGGACAAAATCACAAAATGAAATCAAATTCAGCGAAATATATCGACATTACATTGCTGTAATATAACGAAAAATTATGTAACATAAGAATATTGTTACACAAAAGAAAATAAAGTAAACATAGGAAAATTGCTATCAAAGGCGTCTATAATTTGTTTGTCATCCGACTCTTATCTTATCTGTGATTTTAGCTTATTTTATCAACGGTATGGTTAGATCCGTTGTATCTTCTTTGAATTTTACAGTTTCTTCCATTTCTTTTCTCAGGGATTATTTTACATACAAAACAAGGTGACTGGTACAAATGACAGATTTTCTACTCTTTTGTTCTGTCTCTTACATGACTGTTTACACAAAGTAGTAGAAAATGGCGAAATATAATACTTACAGCCTGTTTTGTGAAGGACATCATGGAAAAAAAGAAATATAAAAAATAAGTGGTATGATACTACTAATTAATATCGGTATAGATAGGAAGATGATGATATAATGTGTTCTAATGGAGAACTTATATCAACTTTGCTTGTTAGGTGTTCCTCTATAAAAATAGAAGTTAATTGCTTCTTAACAATCAACAAGCTATTTATAGTTATATGTCTATATTTGCTATGCATGTATTATACCAAACTTGTTACCATAGACTACGATGTTTTGATATTTGTATGCGTGGATCTATGTAAAGATGTATGCATGTTTATGTGTATGTGTACATGCATGTATGCATGAATAGATGTATTTTTGTATGAATTCCTGGTTATTAGTCATTCTCAACTTGTTGATGATGAAAATGCGTCTTATGTTGAGGAAATGAGTTGATATATTTCCACAAAGTCTTCATATACTGCTGGAAGGCACTCAATCTAGCAAATTTATTTAAACAAAATTAGAAACATAAAATAAGCATTTGAACGACACAACAAAGGATTCATATCCTGGTTACACCACATAACTTTGGAAATGTATTCAAACAGAATATAAACAATGACAAAATCAATTATTCAATGCTGATGCGATTCCAGTCCCTTGGTAGGATTATGTTTACTGGATAAAATCACAAAATGAAATCAAATTCAGCGAAATATATCGACATTACATTGCTGTAATATAACAAAAAATTATGTAACATAAGAATATTGTTACACAAAAGAAAATAAAGTAAACATAAGAATATTGCTATCAAAGGCGTCTATAATTTGTTTGTCATCCGACTCTTATCTTATCTGTGATTTTAGCTTATTTTATCAACGGTATGGTTAGATCTGTTGTATCTTCTTAGAATTTTACAGTTTCCTCCGTTTCTTTTCTCAGGGATTATTTTACATACAAAACAAGGTGACTGGTACAAATGACAGATTTTCTACTCTTTTGTTCTGTCTCTTACATGACTGTTTACACAAAGTAGTAGAAAATGGCGAAATATAATACTTACAGCCTGTTTTGTGAAGGACATCATGGAAAAAAAGAAATATAAAAAATAAGTGGTATGATACTACTAATTAATATCGGTATAGATAGGAAGATGATGATATAATGTGTTCTAATGGAGAACTTATATCAACTTTGCTTGTTAGGTGTTCCTCTATAAAAATAGAAGTTAATTGCTTCTTAACAATCAACAAGCTATTTATAGTTATATGTCTATATTTGTCTGCATGTATTATACCAAATTTGTTAACATAGACTACGATCTTTTGATATTTGTATGCGTGGATCTATGTAAAGATGTATGCATGTTTATGTGTATGTGTACATGCATGTATGCATGAATAGATGTATTTTTGTATGAATTCCTGGTTATTAGTCATTCTCAACTTGTTGATGATGAAAATGCGTCTTATGTTGAGGAAATGAGTTGATATATTTCCACAAAGTCTTCATATACTGCTGGAAGGCACTCAATCTAGCAAATTTATTTAAACAAAATTAGAAACATAAAATAAGCATTTGAACGACACAACAAAGGATTCATATCCTGGTTACACCACATAACTTTGGAAATGTATTCAAACAGAATATAAACAATGACAAAATCAATTATTCAATGCTGATGCGATTCCAGTCCCTTGGTAGGATTATGTTTACTGGATAAAATCACAAAATGAAATCAAATTCAGCGAAATATATCGACATTACATTGCTGTAATATAACGAAAAATTATGTAACATAAGAATATTGTTACACAAAAGAAAATAAAGTAAACATAAGAATATTGCTATCAAAGGCGTCTATAATTTGTTTGTCATCCGACTCTTATCTTATCTGTGATTTTAGCTTATTTTATCAACGGTATGGTTAGATCTGTTGTATCTTGTTTGAATTTTACAGTTTCTTCCATTTCTTTTCTAAGAGATTATTTTAAATACAAAACAAGGTGACTGGTAAAAATGACAGATTTTCTACTCTTTTGTTCTGTCTCTTACATGACTGTTTACACAAAGTAGTAGAAAATGGCGAAATATAATACTTACAGCCTGTTTTGTGAAGGACATCATCGAAAAAAAGAAATATAAAAAATAAGTGGTATGATACTACTAATTAATATCGGTATAGATAGGAAGATGATGATATAATGTGTTCTAGTGGAGAACTTATATCGACTTTGCTTGTTAGGTGTTTCCTCTATAATAATAGAAGTAAATTCCTTCTTAACAATCAACAAGCTATTTATAGCTATATGTCTATATAGCTATATTGCATTATTCCAAACTGGTTCCCATAGACTACTATGTTATGATATTTGTATGCGTGGATCTATGTAAAGATGTATGCATGTTTATGTGTATGTGTACATGCATGTATGCATGAATAGATGTATTTTTGTATGAATTCCTGGTTATTAGTCATTCTCAACTTGTTGATGATGAAAATGCGTCTTATGTTGAGGAAATGAGTTGATATATTTCCACAAAGTCTTCATATACTGCTGGAAGGCACTCAATCTAGCAAATTTATTTAAACAAAATTAGAAACATAAAATAAGCATTTGAACGACACGACAAAGGATTCATATCCTGGTTACACCACATAACTTTGGAAATGTATTCAAACAGAATATAAACAATGACAAAATCAATTATTCAATGCTGATGCGATTCCAGTCCCTTGGTAGGATTATGTTTACTGGATAAAATCACAAAATGAAATCAAATTCAGCGAAATATATCGACATTACATTGCTGTAATATAACAAAAAATTATGTAACATAAGAATATTGTTACACAAAAGAAAATAAAGTAAACATAAGAATATTGCTATCAAAGGCGTCTATAATTTGTTTGTCATCCGACTCTTATCTTATCTGTGATTTTAGCTTATTTTATCAACGGTATGGTTAGATCTGTTGTATCTTGTTTGAATTTTACAGTTTCTTCCATTTCTTTTCTCAGGGATTATTTTACATACAAAACAAGGTGACTGTTACAAATGACAGATTTTCTACTCTTTTGTTCTGTCTCTTACATGACTGTTTACACAAAGTAGTAGAAAATGGCGAAATATAATACTTACAGCCTGTTTTGTGAAGGACATCATGGAAAAAAAGAAATATAAAAAATAAGTGGTATGATACTACTAATTAATATCGGTATAGATAGGAAGATGATGATATAATGTGTTCTAATGGAGAACTTATATCAACTTTGCTTGTTAGGTGTTCCTCTATAAAAATAGAAGTAAATTGCTTCTTAACAATCAACAAGCTATTTATAGTTATATGTCTATATTTGTCTGCATGTATTATACCAAATTTGTTAACATAGGCTACGATGTTTTGATATTTGTATCCGTGGATCTATGTAAAGATGTATGCATGTTTATGTGTATGTGTACATGCATGTATGCATGAATAGATGTATTTTTGTATGAATTCCTGGTTATTAGTCATTCTCAACTTGTTGATGATGAAAATGCGTCTTATGTTGAGGAAATGAGTTGATATATTTCCACAAAGTCTTCATATACTGCTGGAAGGCACTCAATCTAGCAAATTTATTTAAACAAAATTAGAAACATAAAATAAGCATTTGAACGACACAACAAAGGATTCATATCCTGGTTACACCACATAACTTTGGAAATGTATTCAAACAGAATATAAACAATGACAAAATCAATTATTCAATGCTGATGCGATTCCAGTCCCTTGGTAGGATTATGTTTACTGGATAAAATCACAAAATGAAATCAAATTCAGCGAAATATATCGACATTACATTGCTGTAATATAACGAAAAATTATGTAACATAAGAATATTGTTACACAAAAGAAAATAAAGTAAACATAAGAATATTGCTATCAAAGGCGTCTATAATTTGTTTGTCATCCGACTCTGATCTTATCTGTGATTTTAGCTTATTTTATCAACGGTATGGTTAGATCTGTTGTATCTTGTTTGAATTTTACAGTTTCTTCCATTTCTTTTCTAAGAGATTATTTTAAATACAAAACAAGGTGACTGGTAAAAATGACAGATTTTCTACTCTTTTGTTCTGTCTCTTACATGACTGTTTACACAAAGTAGTAGAAAATGGCGAAATATAATACTTACACGCTGTTTTGTTAAGGACATCATGGAAAAAAAAAATATAAAAAATAAGTGGTATGATACTACTAATTAATATCGGTGTAGATAGGAAGATGATGATATAATGTGTACTAGTGGAGAACTTATATCGACTTTGCTTGTTAGGTGTTTCCTCTATAATAATAGAAGTAAATTCCTTCTTAACAATCAACAAGCTATTTATAGCTATATGTCTATATTTGTCTGCATATATTATACCAAACTAGTTTTCATATTTGTATGCGTGGATCTATGTGAAGATGTATGCATGTTTATGTGTATGTGTACATGCATGTATGCATGAATAGATGTATTTTTGTATGAATTCCTGGTTATTAGTCATTTTAAACTTGTTGATGATGAAAATGCATCTTATGTTGAGGAAATGAGTTGATATATTTCCACAAAGTCTTCATATACTGCTGGAAGGCACTCAATCTAGCAAATTTATTTAAACAAAATTAGAAACATAAAATAAGCATTTGAACGACACAACAAAGCATTCATATCCTGGTCGCACCACATAACTTTGGAAATGTATTCAAACAGAATCTGAACAATGACAAAATCAATTATTCAATGCTGATGCGATTTCAGTCCCTTGGTAAGATTATGTTTACTGGACAAAAATAACAAAATGAAATCAAATTCAGCGAAATATATCGACATTACATTGCTGTAATATAACGAAAAATTATGTAACATAAGAATATTGTTACACAAAAGAAAATAAAGTAAACATAGGAAAATTGCTATCAAAGGCGTCTATAATTTGTTTGTCATCCGACTCTTATCTTATCTGTGATTTTAGCTTATTTTATCAACGGTATGGTTAGATCCGTTGTATCTTCTTTGAATTTTACAGTTTCTTCCATTTCTTTTCTCAGGGATTATTTTACATACAAAACAAGGTGACTGGTACAAATGACAGATTTTCTACTCTTTTGTTCTGTCTCTTACATGACTGTTTACACAAAGTAGTAGAAAATGGCGAAATATAATACTTACAGCCTGTTTTGTGAAGGACATCATGGAAAAAAAGAAATATAAGAAATAAGTGGCATGATACTACTGATTAATATTGGTATAGATAGGAAGATGATGATATAATGTGTTCTAATGGAGAACTTATATCAACTTTGCTTGTTAGGTGTTCCTCTATAAAAATAGAAGTAAATTCGTTCTTGACAATCAACAAGCTATTTATAGTTAAATGTCTATATTTGTCTGCATGTATTATACCAAATTTGTTAACATAGACTACGATCTTTTGATATTTGTATGCGTGGATCTATGTAAAGATGTATGCATGTTTATGTGTATGTGTACATGCATGTATGCGTGAATAGATGTAATTTGGTATGAATTCCTGGTTATTAGTCATTCTCAACTTGTTGATGATGAAAATGCGCCTTATGTTGAGGAAATGAGTTGATATATTTCCACAAAGTCTTCATATACTGCTGAAAGGCACTCAATCTAGCAAATTTATTTAAACAAAATTAGAAACATAAAATAAGCATTTGAACGACACGACAAAGGATTCATATCCTGGTTACACCACATAACTTTGGAAATGTATTCAAACAGAATATAAACAATGACAAAATCAATTATTCAATGCTGATGCGATTCCAGTCCCTTGGTAGGATTATGTTTACTGGACAAAATCACAAAATGAAATCAAATTCAGTGAAATATATCGACATTACATTGCTGTAATATAACAAAAAATTATGTAACATAAGAATATTTTTACACAAAAGAAAATAATGTAAACATAAGAATATTGCTATCAAAGGCGTCTATAATTTGTTTGTCATCCGACTCTTATCTTATCTGTGATTTTAGCTTATTTTATCAACGGTATGGTTAGATCTGTTGTATCTTCTTAGAATTTTACAGTTTCCTCCGTTTCTTTTCTCAGGGATTATTTTACATACAAAACAAGGTGACTGGTACAAATGACAGATTTTCTACTCTTTTGTTCTGTCTCTTACATGACTGTTTACACAAAGTAGTAGAAAATGGCGAAATATAATACTTACAAACTGTTTTGTGAAGGACATCATGGAAAAAAGAAATATAAAAAATAAGTGGTATGATACTACTGATTAATATCGGTATAGATAGGAAGATGATGATATAATGTGTTCTAATGGAGAACTTATATCAACTTTGCTTGTTAGGTGTTCCTCTATAAAAATAGAAGTAAATTGCTTCTTAACAATCAACAAGCTATTTATAGTTATATGTCTATATTTGTCTGCATGTATTATACCAAACTTGTTCCCATAGACTACAATGTTTTGATATTTGCATGCGTGGATCTATGTAAAGATGTATGCATGTTTATGTGTATGTGCACATGCATGCATGCATGAATAGATGTATTTTTGTATGAATTCCTGGTTATTAGTCATTCTCAACTTGTTGATGATGAAAATGCGTCTTATGTTGAGGAAATGAGTTGATATATTTCCACAAAGTCTTCATATACTGCTGAAAGGCACTCAATCTAGCAAATTTATTTAAACAAAATTAGAAACATAAAATAAGCATTTGAACGACACAACAAAGGATTCATATCCTGGTTACACCACATAACTTTGGAAATGTATTCAAACAGAATATAAACAATGACAAAATCAATTATTCAATGCTGATGCGATTCCAGTCCCTTGGTAGGATTATGTTTACTGGACAAAATCACAAAATGAAATCAAATTCAGCGAAATATATCGACATTACATTGCTGTAATATAACGAAAAATTATGTAACATAAAAATATTGTTACACAAAAGAAAATAAAGTAAACATAAGAATATTGCTATCAAAGGCGTCTATAATTTGTTTGTCATCCGACTCTTATCTTATCTGTGATTTTAGCTTATTTTATCAACGGTATGGTTAGATCCGTTGTATCTTCTTTGAATTTTACAGTTTCTTCCATTTCTTTTCTCAGAGATTATTTTACATACAAAACAAGGTGACTGGTACAAATTACAGATTTTCTACTCTTTTGTTCTGTCTCTTACATGACTGTTTACACAAAGTAGTAGAAAATGGCGAAATATAATACTTACACGCTGTTTTGTTAAGGACATCATGGAAAAAAAAAATATAAAAAATAAGTGGTATGATACTACTAATTAATATCGGTGTAGATAGGAAGATGATGATATAATGTGTACTAGTGGAGAACTTATATCGACTTTGCTTGTTAGGTGTTTCCTCTATAATAATAGAAGTAAATTCCTTCTTAACAATCAACAAGCTATTTATAGCTATATGTCTATATAGCTATATTGCATTATTCCAAACTGGTTCCCATAGACTACTATGTTATGATATTTGTATGCGTGGATCTATGTAAAGATGTATGCATGTTTATGTGTATGTGTACATGCATGTATGCATGAATAGATGTATTTTTGTATGAATTCCTGGTTATTAGTCATTCTCAACTTGTTGATGATGAAAATGCGTCTTATGTTGAGGAAATGAGTTGATATATTTCCACAAAGTCTTCATATACTGCTGGAAGGCACTCAATCTAGCAAATTTATTTAAACAAAATTAGAAACATAAAATAAGCATTTGAACGACACAACAAAGGATTCATATCCTGGTTACACCACATAACTTTGGAAATGTATTCAAACAGAATATAAACAATGACAAAATCAATTATTCAATGCTGATGCGATTCCAGTCCCTTAGTAGGATTATGTTTACTAGACAAAATCACAAAATGAAATCAAATTCAGCGAAATATATCGACATTACATTGCTGTAATATAACAAAAAATTATGTAACATAAGAATATTGTTACACAAAAGAAAATAAAGTAAACTTAAGAATATTGCTATCAAAGGCGTCTATAATTTGTTTGTCATCCGACTCTTATCTTATCTGTGATTTTAGCTTATTTTATCAACGGTATGGTTAGATCTGTTGTATCTTCTTAGAATTTTACAGTTTCTTCCGTTTCTTTTCTAAGAGATTATTTTAAATACAAAACAAGGTGACTGGTAAAAATGACAGATTTTCTACTCTTTTGTTCTTTCTCTTATATGACTGTTTACACAAAGTAGTAGAAAATGGCGAAATATAATACTTACTTCCTGTTTTGTGAAGGACATCATCGAAAAAAAGAAATATAAAAAATAAGTGGTATGATACTACTAATTAATATCGGTGTAGATAGGAAGATGATGATATAATGTGTACTAGTGGAGAACTTATATCGACTTTGCTTGTTAGGTGTTTCCTCTATAATAATAGAAGTAAATTCCTTCTTAACAATCAACAAGCTATTTATAGCTATATGTCTATATTTGTCTGAATATATTATACCAAACTAGTTTTCATATTTGTATGCGTGGATCTATGTGAAGATGTATGCATGTTTATGTGTATGTGTACATGCATGTATGCATGAATAGATGTATTTTTGTATGAATTCCTGGTTATTAGTCATTTTAAACTTGTTGATGATGAAAATGCATCTTATGTTGAGGAAATGAGTTGATATATTTCCACAAAGTCTTCATATACTGCTGGAAGGCACTCAATCTAGCAAATTTATTTAAACAAAATTAGAAACATAAAATAAGCATTTGAACGACACAACAAAGCATTCATATCCTGGTCGCACCACATAACTTTGGAAATGTATTCAAACAGAATCTGAACAATGACAAAATCAATTATTCAATGCTGATGCGATTTCAGTCCCTTGGTAAGATTATGTTTACTGGACAAAAATAACAAAATGAAATCAAATTCAGCGAAATATATCGACATTACATTGCTGTAATATAACGAAAAATTATGTAACATAAGAATATTGTTACACAAAAGAAAATAAAGTAAACATAGGAAAATTGCTATCAAAGGCGTCTATAATTTGTTTGTCATCCGACTCTTATCTTATCTGTGATTTTAGCTTATTTTATCAACGGTATGGTTAGATCCGTTGTATCTTCTTTGAATTTTACAGTTTCTTCCATTTCTTTTCTCAGAGATTATTTTACATACAAAACAAGGTGACTGGTACAAATTACAGATTTTCTACTCTTTTGTTCTTTCTCTTATATGACTGTTTACACAAAGTAGTAGAAAATGGCGAAATATAATACTTACAGCCTGTTTTGTGAAGGACATCATGGAAAAAAAGAAATATAAAAAATAAGTGGCATGATACTACTGATTAATATTGGTATAGATAGGAAGATGATGATATAATGTGTTCTAATGGAGAACTTATATCAACTTTGCTTGTTAGGTGTTCCTCTATAAAAATAGAAGTAAATTCGTTCTTGACAATCAACAAGCTATTTATAGTTAAATGTCTATATTTGTCTGCATGTATTATACCAAATTTGTTAACATAGACTACGATCTTTTGATATTTGTATGCGTGGATCTATGTAAAGATGTATGCATGTTTATGTGTATGTGTACATGCATGTATGCGTGAATAGATGTAATTTGGTATGAATTCCTGGTTATTAGTCATTCTCAACTTGTTGATGATGAAAATGCGCCTTATGTTGAGGAAATGAGTTGATATATTTCCACAAAGTCTTCATATACTGCTGGAAGGCACTCAATCTAGCAAATTTATTTAAACAAAATTAGAAACATAAAATAAGCATTTGAACGACACAACAAAGGATTCATATCCTGGTTACACCACATAACTTTGGAAATGTATTCAAACAGAATATAAACAATGACAAAATCAATTATTCAATGCTGATGCGATTTCAGTCCCTTAGTAGGATTATGTTTACTAGACAAAATCACAAAATGAAATCAAATTCAGCGAAATATATCGACATTACATTGCTGTAATATAACGAAAAATTATGTAACATAAGAATATTGTTACACAAAAGAAAATAAAGTAAACTTAAGAATATTGCTATCAAAAGGCGTCTATAATTTGTTTGTCATCCGACTCTTATCTTATCTGTGATTTTAGCTTATTTTATCAACGGTATGGTTAGATCTGTTGTATCTTCTTAGAATTTTACAGTTTCTTCCGTTTCTTTTCTAAGAGATTATTTTAAATACAAAACAAGGTGACTGGTAAAAATGACAGATTTTCTACTCTTTTGTTCTTTCTCTTATATGACTGTTTACACAAAGTAGTAGAAAATGGCGAAATATAATACTTACTTCCTGTTTTGTGAAGGACATCATGGAAAAAAAGAAATATAAAAAATAAGTGGTATGATACTACTAATTAATATCGGTATAGATAGGAAGATGATGATATAATGTGTTCTAGTGGAGAACTTATATCGACTTTGCTTGTTAGGTGTTTCCTCTATAATAATAGAAGTAAATTCCTTCTTAACAATCAACAAGCTATTTATAGCTATATGTCTATATAGCTATATTGCATTATTCCAAACTGGTTCCCATAGACTACTATGTTATGATATTTGTATGCGTGGATCTATGTAAAGATGTATGCATGTTTATGTGTATGTGTACATGCATGTATGCATGAATAGATGTATTTTTGTATGAATTCCTGGTTATTAGTCATTCTCAACTTGTTGATGATGAAAATGCGCCTTATGTTGAGGAAATGAGTTGATATATTTCCACAAAGTCTTCATATACTGCTGAAAGGCACTCAATCTAGCAAATTTATTTAAACAAAATTAGAAACATAAAATAAGCATTTGAACGACACAACAAAGGATTCATATCCTGGTTACACCACATAACTTTGGAAATGTATTCAAACAGAATATAAACAATGACAAAATCAATTATTCAATGCTGATGCGATTCCAGTCCCTTAGTAGGATTATGTTTACTAGACAAAATCACAAAATGAAATCAAATTCAGCGAAATATATCGACATTACATTGCTGTAATATAACAAAAAATTATGTAACATAAGAATATTGTTACACAAAAGAAAATAAAGTAAACTTAAGAATATTGCTATCAAAGGCGTCTATAATTTGTTTGTCATCCGACTCTTATCTTATCTGTGATTTTAGCTTATTTTATCAACGGTATGGTTAGATCTGTTGTATCTTCTTAGAATTTTACAGTTTCTTCCGTTTCTTTTCTAAGAGATTATTTTAAATACAAAACAAGGTGACTGGTAAAAATGACAGATTTTCTACTCTTTTGTTCTTTCTCTTATATGACTGTTTACACAAAGTAGTAGAAAATGGCGAAATATAATACTTACTTCCTGTTTTGTGAAGGACATCATCGAAAAAAAGAAATATAAAAAATAAGTGGTATGATACTACTAATTAATATCGGTATAGATAGGAAGATGATGATATAATGTGTTCTAGTGGAGAACTTATATCGACTTTGCTTGTTAGGTGTTTCCTCTATAATAATAGAAGTAAATTCCTTCTTAACAATCAACAAGCTATTTATAGCTATATGTCTATATAGCTATATTGCATTATTCCAAACTGGTTCCCATAGACTACTATGTTATGATATTTGTATGCGTGGATCTATGTAAAGATGTATGCATGTTTATGTGTATGTGTACATGCATGTATGCATGAATAGATGTATTTTTGTATGAATTCCTGGTTATTAGTCATTCTCAACTTGTTGATGATGAAAATGCGTCTTATGTTGAGGAAATGAGTTGATATATTTCCACAAAGTCTTCATATACTGCTGGAAGGCACTCAATCTAGCAAATTTATTTAAACAAAATTAGAAACATAAAATAAGCATTTGAACAACACAACAAAGGATTCATATCCTGGTTACACCACATAACTTTGGAAATGTATTCAAACAGAATATAAACAATGACAAAATCAATTATTCAATGCTGATGCGATTCCAGTCCCTTAGTAGGATTATGTTTACTAGACAAAATCACAAAATGAAATCAAATTCAGCGAAATATATCGACATTACATTGCTGTAATATAACAAAAAATTATGTAACATAAGAATATTGTTACACAAAAGAAAATAAAGTAAACTTAAGAATATTGCTATCAAAGGCGTCTATAATTTGTTTGTCATCCGACTCTTATCTTATCTGTGATTTTAGCTTATTTTATCAACGGTATGGTTAGATCTGTTGTATCTTCTTAGAATTTTACAGTTTCTTCCGTTTCTTTTCTAAGAGATTATTTTAAATACAAAACAAGGTGACTGGTAAAAATGACAGATTTTCTACTCTTTTGTTCTTTCTCTTATATGACTGTTTACACAAAGTAGTAGAAAATGGCGAAATATAATACTTACAAACTGTTTTGTGAAGGACATCATCGAAAAAAAGAAATATAAAAAATAAGTGGTATGATACTACTAATTAATATCGGTATAGATAGGAAGATGATGATATAATGTGTTCTAGTGGAGAACTTATATCGACTTTGCTTGTTAGGTGTTTCCTCTATAATAATAGAAGTAAATTCCTTCTTAACAATCAACAAGCTATTTATAGCTATATGTCTATATTTCTCTGAATATATTATACCAAACTAGTTTTCATATTTGTATGCGTGGATCTATGTGAAGATGTATGCATGTTTATGTGTATGTGTACATGCATGTATGCATGAATAGATGTATTTTTGTATGAATTCCTGGTTATTAGTCATTTTAAACTTGTTGATGATGAAAATGCATCTTATGTTGAGGAAATGAGTTGATATATTTCCACAAAGTCTTCATATACTGCTGGAAGGCACTCAATCTAGCAAATTTATTTAAACAAAATTAGAAACATAAAATAAGCATTTGAACGACACAACAAAGCATTCATATCCTGGTCGCACCACATAACTTTGGAAATGTATTCAAACAGAATCTGAACAATGACAAAATCAATTATTCAATGCTGATGCGATTTCAGTCCCTTGGTAAGATTATGTTTACTGGACAAAAATAACAAAATGAAATCAAATTCAGCGAAATATATCGACATTACATTGCTGTAATATAACGAAAAATTATGTAACATAAGAATATTGTTACACAAAAGAAAATAAAGTAAACATAGGAAAATTGCTATCAAAGGCGTCTATAATTTGTTTGTCATCCGACTCTTATCTTATCTGTGATTTTAGCTTATTTTATCAACGGTATGGTTAGATCCGTTGTATCTTCTTTGAATTTTACAGTTTCTTCCATTTCTTTTCTCAGGGATTATTTTACATACAAAACAAGGTGACTGGTACAAATTACAGATTTTCTACTCTTTTGTTCTGTCTCTTACATGACTGTTTACACAAAGTAGTAGAAAATGGCGAAATATAATACTTACTTCCTGTTTTGTGAAGGACATCATGGAAAAAAAGAAATATAAGAAATAAGTGGCATGATACTACTGATTAATATTGGTATAGATAGGAAGATGATGATATAATGTGTTCTAATGGAGAACTTATATCAACTTTGCTTGTTAGGTGTACCTCTATAAAAATAGAAGTAAATTCGTTCTTGACAATCAACAAGCTATTTATAGTTAAATGTCTATATTTGTCTGCATGTATTATACCAAATTTGTTAACATAGACTACGATCTTTTGATATTTGTATGCGTGGATCTATGTAAAGATGTATGCATGTTTATGTGTATGTGTACATGCATGTATGCGTGAATAGATGTAATTTGGTATGAATTCCTGGTTATTAGTCATTCTCAACTTGTTGATGATGAAAATGCGCCTTATGTTGAGGAAATGAGTTGATATATTTCCACAAAGTCTTCATATACTGCTGGAAGGCACTCAATCTAGCAAATTTATTTAAACAAAATTAGAAACATAAAATAAGCATTTGAACGACACAACAAAGGATTCATATCCTGGTTACACCACATAACTTTGGAAATGTATTCAAACAGAATCTGAACAATGACAAAATCAATTATTCAATGCTGATGCGATTCCCAGACCCTTGGTAGGGAGATGTTTACTGGATAAAATCACAAAATGAAATCAAATTCAGTGAAATATATCGACAATACATTGCTGTAATATAACAAAAAATTATGTAACATAAGAATATTTTTACACAAAAGAAAATAATGTAAACATAAGAATATTGCTATCAAAGGCGTCTATAATTTGTTTGTCATCCGACTCTTATCTTATCTGTGATTTTAGCTTATTTTATCAACGGTATGGTTAGATCTGTTGTATCTTCTTAGAATTTTACAGTTTCCTCCGTTTCTTTTCTCAGGGATTATTTTACATACAAAACAAGGTGACTGGTACAAATGACAGATTTTCTACTCTTTTGTTCTGTCTCTTACATGACTGTTTACACAAAGTAGTAGAAAATGGCGAAATATAATACTTACTTCCTGTTTTGTGAAGGACATCATGGAAAAAAAGAAATATAAAAAATAAGTGGCATGATACTACTGATTAATATCGGTATAGATAGGAAGATGATGATATAATGTGTTCTAATGGAGAACTTATATCAACTTTGCTTGTTAGGTGTTCCTCTATAAAAATAGAAGTAAATTGCTTCTTAACAATCAACAAGCTATTTATAGTTATATGTCTATATTTGTCTGCATGTATTATACCAAACTTGTTCCCATAGACTACAATGTTTTGATATTTGCATGCGTGGATCTATGTAAAGATGTATGCATGTTTATGTGTATGTGTACATGCATGGATGCATGAATAGATGTATTTTTGTATGAATTCCTGGTTATTAGTCATTCTCAACTTGTTGATGATGAAAATGCGTCTTATGTTGAGGAAATGAGTTGATATATTTCCACAAAGTCTTCATATACTGCTGAAAGGCACTCAATCTAGCAAATTTATTTAAACAAAATTAGAAACATAAAATAAGCATTTGAACGACACAACAAAGGATTCATATCCTGGTTACACCACATAACTTTGGAAATGTATTCAAACAGAATATAAACAATGACAAAATCAATTATTCAATGCTGATGCGATTCCAGTCCCTTGGTAGGATTATGTTTACTGGACAAAATCACAAAATGAAATCAGATTCAGCGAAATATATCGACATTACATTGCTGTAATATAACGAAAAATTATGTAACATAAAAATATTGTTACACAAAAGAAAATAAAGTAAACATAAGAATATTGCTATCAAAGGCGTCTATAATTTGTTTGTCATCCGACTCTTATCTTATCTGTGATTTTAGCTTATTTTATCAACGGTATGGTTAGATCCGTTGTATCTTCTTTGAATTTTACAGTTTCTTCCATTTCTTTTCTCAGGGATTATTTTACATACAAAACAAGGTGACTGGTACAAATTACAGATTTTCTACTCTTTTGTTCTGTCTCTTACATGACTGTTTACACAAAGTAGTAGAAAATGGCGAAATATAATACTTACTTCCTGTTTTGTGAAGGACATCATGGAAAAAAAGAAATATAAGAAATAAGTGGCATGATACTACTGATTAATATTGGTATAGATAGGAAGATGATGATATAATGTGTTCTAATGGAGAACTTATATCAACTTTGCTTGTTAGGTGTTCCTCTATAAAAATAGAAGTAAATTCGTTCTTGACAATCAACAAGCTATTTATAGTTATATGTCTATATTTGTCTGCATGTATTATACCAAATTTGATAACATAGACTACGATCTTTTGATATTTGTATGCGTGGATCTATGTAAAGATGTATGCATGTTTATGTGTATGTGTACATGCATGTATGCATGAATAGATGTAATTTGGTATGAATTCCTGGTTATTAGTCATTCTCAACTTGTTGATGATGAAAATGCGCCTTATGTTGAGGAAATGAGTTGATATATTTCCACAAAGTCTTCATATACTGCTGGAAGGCACTCAATCTAGCAAATTTATTTAAACAAAATTAGAAACATAAAATAAGCATTTGAACGACACAACAAAGGATTCATATCCTGGTTACACCACATAACTTTGGAAATGTATTCAAACAGAATATAAACAATGACAAAATCAATTATTCAATGCTGATGCGATTCCAGTCCCTTAGTAGGATTATGTTTACTAGACAAAATCACAAAATGAAATCAAATTCAGCGAAATATATCGACATTACATTGCTGTAATATAACAAAAAATTATGTAACATAAGAATATTGTTACACAAAAGAAAATAAAGTAAACTTAAGAATATTGCTATCAAAGGCGTCTATAATTTGTTTGTCATCCGACTCTTATCTTATCTGTGATTTTAGCTTATTTTATCAACGGTATGGTTAGATCTGTTGTATCTTCTTAGAATTTTACAGTTTCTTCCGTTTCTTTTCTAAGAGATTATTTTAAATACAAAACAAGGTGACTGGTAAAAATGACAGATTTTCTACTCTTTTGTTCTTTCTCTTATATGACTGTTTACACAAAGTAGTAGAAAATGGCGAAATATAATACTTACTTCCTGTTTTGTGAAGGACATCATCGAAAAAAAGAAATATAAAAAATAAGTGGTATGATACTACTAATTAATATCGGTATAGATAGGAAGATGATGATATAATGTGTTCTAGTCGAGAACTTATATCGACTTTGCTTGTTAGGTGTTTCCTCTATAATAATAGAAGTAAATTCCTTCTTAACAATCAACAAGCTATTTATAGCTATATGTCTATATTTGTCTGCATATATTATACCAAACTAGTTTTCATATTTGTATGCGTGGATCTATGTGAAGATGTATGCATGTTTATGTGTATGTGTACATGCATGTATGCATGAATAGATGTATTTTTGTATGAATTCCTGGTTATTAGTCATTTTAAACTTGTTGATGATGAAAATGCATCTTATGTTGAGGAAATGAGTTGATATATTTCCACAAAGTCTTCATATACTGCTGGAAGGCACTCAATCTAGCAAATTTATTTAAACAAAATTAGAAACATAAAATAAGCATTTGAACGACACAACAAAGGATTCATATCCTGGTCGCACCACATAACTTTGGAAATGTATTCAAACAGAATCTGAACAATGACAAAATCAATTATTCAATGCTGATGCGATTTCAGTCCCTTGGTAAGATTACGTTTACTGGACAAAAATAACAAAATGAAATCAAATTCAGCGAAATATATCGACATTACATTGCTGTAATATAACGAAAAATTATGTAACATAAGAATATTGTTACACAAAAGAAAATAAAGTAAACATAGGAAAATTGCTATCAAAGGCGTCTATAATTTGTTTGACATCCGACTCTTATCTTATCTGTGATTTTAGCTTATTTTATCAACGGTATGGTTAGATCCGTTGTATCTTCTTTGAATTTTACAGTTTCTTCCATTTCTTTTCTCAGGGATTATTTTACATACAAAACAAGGTGACTGGTACAAATGACAGATTTTCTACTCTTTTGTTCTGTCTCTTACATGACTGTTTACACAAAGTAGTAGAAAATGGCGAAATATAATACTTACAACCTGTTTTGTGAAGGACATCATGGAAAAAAAGAAATATAAGAAATAAGTGGCATGATACTACTGATTAATAGTGGTAGAGATAGGAAGATGATGATATAATGTGTTCTAATGGAGAACTTATATCAACTTTGCTTGTTAGGTGTTCCTCTATAAAAATAGAAGTAAATTCGTTCTTGACAATCAACAAGCTATTTATAGTTAAATGTCTATATTTGTCTGCATGTATTATACCAAATTTGTTAACATAGACTACGATCTTTTGATATTTGTATGCGTGGATCTATGTAAAGATGTTTGCATGTTTATGTGTATGTGTACATGCATGTATGCGTGAATAGATGTAATTTGGTATGAATTCCTGGTTATTAGTCATTCTCAACTTGTTGATGATGAAAATGCGCCTTATGTTGAGGAAATGAGTTGATATATTTCCACAAAGTCTTCATATACTGCTGGAAGGCACTCAATCTAGCAAATTTATTTAAACAAAATTAGAAACATAAAATAAGCATTTGAACGACACAACAAAGGATTCATATCCTGGTTACACCACATAACTTTGGAAATGTATTCAGACAGAATCTGAACAATGACAAAATCAATTATTCAATGCTGATGCGATTCCCAGACCCTTGGTAGGGAGATGTTTACTGGATAAAATCACAAAATGAAATCAAATTCAGTGAAATATATCGACATTACATTGCTGTAATATAACAAAAAATTATGTAACATAAGAATATTTTTACACAAAAGAAAATAATGTAAACATAAGAATATTGCTATCAAAGGCGTCTATAATTTGTTTGTCATCCGACTCTTATCTTATCTGTGATTTTAGCTTATTTTATCAACGGTATGGTTAGATCTGTTGTATCTTCTTAGCATTTTACAGTTTCCTCCGTTTCTTTTCTCAGGGATTATTTTAAATACAAAACAACGTGACTGGTAAAAATGACAGATTTTCTACTCTTTTGTTCTATCTCTTACGTAACTATTCAGAGAGAGTAGCAGTAAATAGCGCAATATAATACTTACATCCTGTTTTGTGAAGGACATCATGAAAAAAAAGAAATATAAAAAATAAGTGGTATGATACCACTGATTAATATCATTATAGATAGGAACATGATGATATAATGTGTTCTAATGGAGAACTTATATCAACTTTGCTTGTTAGGTGTTTCCTCTATAATAATAGAATTAAATTCCTTCTTAACAATCAACAAGCTATTTATAGCGATATGTCTATATTTGTCTGCATGTATTTTACCAAATGTTTGCTGGACATAATCACAAAATGAAATGAAACTCAGCGAAATATATCGACATTACATTGCTGTAATATAACGGAAAATAACCTAAAAATATTGTTACACAAAAGAAAATAAAGTAAACATAAGAATATTGCTATCAAAGGCATCTATAATTTGTTTGTGATCCGACTCTTATCTTTGATTTTAGCTTGTTTTGTCAACAGTATGGTTAGATCTGTTGTTTCTTCTTTGAATTTTACAGTTTCATCCATTTCTTTTCTCAGGGATTATTTTACATACAAAACAAGGTGACTGGTAACAATTACAGATTTTCTACTCTTTTATTCTGTCTCTTACATGACTGCTTACACAAAGTAGTAGAAAATGGCGAAATATAATTCTTACGAGCTGTTTTGTGAAGGACATCATGGAAAAAGAGAAATATAAACAACAAGTGGAATGATACTACTGATTAATGTCAGTAAAGATAGGAACATGATGATATAATGTGTTCTAATGGAGAACTTATATCAACTTTGCTTGTTAGGTGTTTCCTCTATAATAATAGAAGTAAATTCCTTCTTAACAATCAACAAGCTATTTATAGCTAAATGGCTATATTTGTCTGCATGTATTATACCAAATGTTTACTGGACATACTCACAAAATTAAATCAAATTCAGCGAAATATATCGACATTACATTGTTGTGATATACCGAAAAATTACCTAACATAAGAGTATTGTTACACAAAAGAAAATAAAGTAAACATAAAAATATTGCTATCAAAGGCGTCTATAATTTGTTTGTCATCCGACTCTTATCTGTGATTGTAGTTTATTTTATCAACAGTATGGTTAGATCTTTTGTTTCTTCTTTGAATTTTACAGTTTACTCCATTTCCTTTCTCAGGGATTATTTTACGTACAAAACAAGGTGACTGGTAAAATTGACAGATTTTCTACTCTTTTATTCTGTCTCTTACATGACGGCTTACACAAAGTAGTAGAAAATTGCGAAATAGAATACTTACACGCTGTTTTGTGAAGTACATCATGGAAAAAAAGAAATATAAACAATAAGTGGTATGATACTACTGATTAATATCGGTATAGATAGGAAGATGATGATATAATGTGTTCTAATGGAGAACTTATATCAACTTTGGTTGTTAGGTGTTTCCTTTATAATAATAGAAGTAAATTCCTTCTTAACAATCAACAAGCTATTTTTAGCTATATGTCTATATTTGTCTGCATATATTATACCAAACTTGTTTTCATATTTGTATGCGTGGATCTATGTGAAGATGTATGCATGTTTATGTGTATGTGTACATGCATGTATGCATGAATAGATGTATTTTTGTATGAATTCCTGGTTATTAGTCATTCTCAACTTGTTGATGATGAAAATGCGTCTTATGTTGAGGAAATGAGTTGATATATTTCCACAAAGTCTTCATATACTGCTGGAAGGCACTCAATCGAGCAAATTTATTTAAACAAAATTAGAAACATAAAATAAGCATTTGAACGACACAACAAAGGATTCATATCCTGGTCGCACCACATAACTTTGGAAATGTATTCAAACAGAATCTGAACAATGACAAAATCAATTATTCAATGCTGATGCGATTCCAGTCCCTTAGGAAGATTATCTTTACTGCACATGAGCACAAAATGAAATCAAATTCAGCAAAATATATCGACATTACATTGCTGTAATATAACAAAAAATTATGTAACATAAGAATATTGTTACACAAAAGAAAATAATGTTAACATAAGAATATTGCTATCAAAGGCGTCTATAATTTGTTTAGCTTATTTTATCAACAGTATGGTTAGATCTGTTGTATCTTCTTTGAATTTAAAGTTTTGCTCCGTTTCTTTTCTCAGGGATTATTTGACATACAAAACATGGTGGCTGGTAAAAATGACAGATTTTCTACTCTTTTGTTCTGTCTCTTACATGACTGTTTACACAAAGAAGTAGAGAATTTTTAAATATAAATTAATTACATCCTGTTTTGTGAAGGATATCATGGAAAAAAGAAATATATAAAAAATAAATTGTATGAAACTACTAATTAATATCAGTATCGATAGGAACATGATGATATTATGTGTTGTAAAGGAGAACTGATATCAGCTTTGCTTGTTAGGTGTTTCCTTTATAATAATAGAATAAATTCCTTCTTAACAATCAACTAACTATTTATAGCTATATGTCTATATTTGTCTGCATGTATTATACCAAACTTGTTCCCATAGACTAGGATGTTTTGATATTTGTATGCGTGTATGTATGTAAAGATGTATCCATGTGTATGTGTATTTGTTCATGCATGCATTCATGAATAGATGTATTTTTGTATGAATTCCTGGTTATTAGTCATTCTCAACTTGTTTATGATGAAAATGTGTCTTATGTTGAGGAAATGAGTTGATATATTTCCATAAAGTCTTCATATACTACTGGATAGCACTCAATCTAGGACAATTTGTTAAACAAAATTAGAAAGATGAAATAAGCAATTGTATGACACAACAAAGGCTTCACATTTTGCTGGACACCACATCACTTTGCAAATGTATTCAAACAGAATCTGAACAATGACAAAATCAATTATTCGATGCTGATGAGATTCCAATGACAGAATCAATTATTGAATGCTGATGAGATTCCAATGCCTTAGGAGGATCATGTTTACTGGACATAATCACAAAATGAAATCAAATGCAGCGAAATATACCGACATTACATTGCTGTAATATAACGAAAAATAACCTAAGCAGATCAATATTGTTACACAAAAGAAAATAAAGTAAACATAAGAATATTGCTATCAAAGGCGTCTTTAATTTGTTTGTTATCTGACTCTTGTCTACTGAATTTGTCTTATGTTATGAACAGTATTGTTAGATCTGTTGTTTCGTCCTGAAATTTTAGTTTCCTCAGTTTTTTTTTTTCCTCAGGGATTATTTTACATACAAAAGAAGGTCATTGGAAAAAAGTCAGATTTTCTATTCGTTTGTTCTGTTTCTTAAATGACTGTTTAGAGAACGTATTGGAAAATGTCGCAATATAATACTTGCTCTCTGTTTTGTAAAGGATATCATGAAAAGAAAGAAATATAAAGTTCAATGGTATGATAACACTAATTAATGTGAGTAGAAACAGGAACATGATGATATAATGTGGTATAATGCGTTGTGGGTTCGATACCCACCCTTGCCAGCCCCAGTCGGTTTATATGGTATGTCCTTGGGGAAAAATGTTTTGCACACATTTCCTCGGTATGATGCTGCCAATGTGTTGAAAGGGCCGATAGAAAACAGCCTGATAACCAACTTTCTCTCTCTAACGCACACACACATGCGCACGCACATGCACACGCACATGCCTATTCAAGACATTTTGTTTTCAAAGTATTTGAGGGGAGTATCTGAGGTTATATTACAAACATGAAGTTACGTGGGTCTGTGTGGAAGCATCACAATGTCTCGCATTTTCTCCTAAAAAGGCAAGGCAAGGCAACAACAACAAGGACAAAAAAGCCCCAGACACAGACAGAACTTTAGATGTGGTAGCTCAGTTGGTAGAACGTGGAACTTGCAATCCAAGGGTTGCGGGGTTCGATACACGCGTGGGCCATGGGTTGTCTTCGGGAAAGATGCTTAGCTCCCATTTCCTCAGTATGATATAACTAGTAATATGTTGAAACAGCCTATAGAAAATAAAGTAACAACCACCACTCTCTCTCTCTCTCTCTCTCTCTCTTTCTCTCTCTCTCTCTTTCGCTCTCTCTCTCTCTCTCTCTCTCTCGCTCTCTCTCTCTCTCTCTCTCTCTCTCTCTCTCTCTCTCTCTCTCTCTCTCTCTCTCTCTCTCTCTCACACACACACACACACACACAAACGCTTTCCGCACGTTTTCTCTTAGGTAAGGCTTATTGGATAAACTCATTTCCAGCTATATGCTCAAGTTATAAAGAAAACGTTAAGATTAGAAAATAGTTTTCATTTTACGAAAATATATCCTACTTTTTTACACAGGTGAACCGTTTCATACTCCTAGAAGCTCCAAGTCACAATATGACGTCATACAACGTAATCGCTGTGTCATGTAAAGTTCTTGATGCAAACACAGTATTTTAAAGTAAGGATATGAATGCGCTTTACATTTGCAGAAATATGATTCGTGATAGAAATATTGTTTTCAAACTGAAAACAACATTTTATTGAAATCGCCTGCAACAAAAGTAACTGAAATATGTGATAACAGATAAACATTAATTGCAAATATATAATTATCTGTTGATGCTACTTAGGTTTCAAAATTTTACAAAACAGTTGATTTAAGCATTCTAATTGTGTAGATATCTTCTGTTAGGCACTTTCTAAGCATGCTACGATATTAAACTGACACGGAAAGGCATTACGCAATGATTATAATCAAAGTACTCAAGGATGGAGAGATCTGAAGATATGAGATGCTAATTAAAGATTGTGTAGTTAATAACATAATTTCTTTTTTGCAAAATGCTTTCTGCTTGTGTCCAGGGACACTTAGAGCTCAACAAGAATGATCTTTCTGCTTGTCCTTTCTAAACATACTACGATATTAAACTACACGGAAATCTTGCATGGCCTGAAGGAATTATCTCCTGATCATTCACATTGTCATTACATGCATGCTACAATGTATTGCTCTCAATTGGACTTGACCATAATATATAATCTTAGGAAGGGTCAAATGGACAGGTCATTTTCGTCGACCTATAGCATCATCTGACCGTTTTTTGTTTCTTGTCTTTTCTTGTTCATAACTACGGGTAAGATATCTTTATACTTCGGTAAGAGCAATGTTGTCATTCTATTGTAATCAAGCATTCCAAAATAGCCATCCAATGACCACAAGTCTGACTGTAACAGACCTTCCTTTGGTAGAGATCTCATGGGACCATGATAGTCTGACTGAAAAACATTATCTTTCTTAAACTACTCAACTAATTTCATAAAAGTTATCATTGTTTACATGAAGGACCTAAAGGGAGAGGTGTATTTAGGACTCTTTCCCTTGCAGTCTCTGTGACGATGGCTTTAACACTAACACACATTTACTTCATAGCAAATATACATTGAATTTTGTCCAAATAAGTAAAATAAAGATGTTATCTTTGAATACCCCACAGCTCCCTCTTGTTGAAGGTAAGTGATTGGAAAAGGAAAGCTTTTTTAGTACAAATACATTAGTATAACAAGTTGTATGTAATTCCCACAAATAGTGTCGAGTTATTGTCTTGCATCCAAAATTAGTATTTATATAGCTAAAGCCGCCACCGCCGATGACGACATAAGTATCACGGTGTCTCGCATGTTTCTCCTAAAATGGCAAGATAAAAAAGAAAGTAAAAGATCCAGAAATACCACAACTTTAACACAAAATATTTTACTTATGAACATTATGAACGCCAACTCAGGAATAAAAACAAGCTGCAAAAATTATGCATTGAGAAAGGGAAGTATTTGAGGTTATAATGCAAACATGAAGTTTACGTGGATCTGTGGGGAATTTTAAATATAAATGATGAAAAAATAATAATAAGTGTCCTACTTATGAAACCCATGTTTCCACCCAGGAATGTGACTCAGGGGAAATAATTGTGTGTAGATGATGATGAACAATAACTGAACTGGGTAACGTGTTATACAAAAACAAGTAGAAACATAGCCGGAAATGTCTTACTTCTTTAATTCATGGTACCCACTTAAGAATGTAATTTACGGGAAATTTGTGATTATAATTTTATATCCGAAACATGAAGTGAATTGGGCAAATTGATGAAATATGAATGATTTAGAAAAGGAAATCATCAAAACTTCAAACAATAAATATCGTCAAAACATGAAGTGAATTGATCCACTTGGAACACGCGCACATGATCTGAGGCAGCAATAGATGGTAAAAGGTGAGTACCTATTACCATCGAGTGTTCTGCCATCGCGAGATGGTGCTGAAGAAGAACTACCCCGTGCGGAACATCAACCTAAACACGCAGGCATAAAGCATGAAGGCGTTAGTTTTGCTCTTTGAGGATGCGAGAAAGAGTGCAGAGAAAATGTCTACAACCCGTTCATTAACAAGGTGTTGCTGACGACTGAGGGCGGCCCAAACCATTTGTATACCCAAGGGCAGCAGAGTTACTAGCAGTGCGTCGTTGCTTGACATTGGCACTTTTCATAAAAACAGAGTTGCTCTCGTCATTGACATGAGGTTGACTGAAGACCGCACGCTCTTCTTTTACTGTAATGACAAAGACTCATTTAGGGACGCGCTGGATGAAAAATATACCGTTGAACCCAAGTGGTGAGCTGAGGCCTATGAGTATCTGAGAAAAGATAGTTTGACAAGCTACTCCTGCGTACAGGCCCATCAATGTCCTGCCAGTTTCTTTCTGTTACGTGCTTCTGTTATCTCGCGAAACCCAGGCAGTGTGCTGGCTTCATAATGTGTACGCCACCAGCTGCACTATAACACTTGTGACCTTAACTTATATTACCTATAAGCTAGTTAGAGTTAAGCACTCAATTAAACATATCCAGAACTTTATAATAACCATTGCGGTTGCTGTAAGTGACTTGAATGTTAATGAGATACTATATAGGTTGACAGCTCAACAGTAAGAAACAGGAAAACCAGCAGTAGTGAAAAGCGCAACGACAGCCAATCACGACGCAGTTCACGCCTGTCGGAGATAGTGGCTTCTGGCGCAGCGAAAGAATACAGAGTCTGACCTCTTGTGTGGGCCTTATGGCGATAAGTGACCAAAAAGTAGCCAAGACCTATGCCTTGCACGTGGCTGAACTGTGGACTGGGATGCCTGCTTTGCTGGGGTTGTCTCTGCTCGGACAGTATACGGCAGTTGTAAGCCATTTGCTACCTATATATAAGGATCCAGTCATCCAGACCACGTTTACTTTAAGTACGGTGTGGTACTTACACCAATTGCAGCTGGCATGATTACATATGGACACATTAATTTTGAGAAGAAAGAAACGACAACAAATTACAAGCAAAACTGGTGACGGCCGCATCAGCGCCACCGGTGATGGATACATCAGCACAACCGATTATTCTGTCTAAATGACAATCTCAGGAAGTGACACACGACACTCCAGTTAAACACCATGGCAGAGTTACTTACAGTAAAGGACTTGCCGATATGATGAAATAACTCCGGTCTAAGAAAAAAGCGGAGACTTCAGACATGCATGACGCTCAAGCTGCTCAAAATCAACTGCTGGAGGCGATGCCATCTTATATTTTATTTGGCGACATAGCTTTGTTAGCTGGCCGTGTTTACACCTCATCCTGCACTCCATCTGGCAGTCTGAACGATGGAAGGCAAGTCACAGTTCCGTCAATGAAATTGTGAGATGAGGTGGACAAGCCGGCACCTCATTTACCACTGAGCCATACTCGGCCGGCTCACAGCAGAGTATTTGATGATTACTAAAAAAAAGTGTAGGGGCTCTGTGCTACGGTGACTATTACCCTTGCACCATCTTAGTTCGGCTGGTTTCATCTTGATTAAGTGGTTATGCATGGTTATTTTACCTGGCTGAGCAGACACTACCTCTTGCTGCTCATAGGATGGAAGAATAGTTATGACATTGATGGCCTTACATTATCGCCGACTGCTGCGGCTCTAGCACAACTGCGCGCTTTTCTTGACTACATCACCATGCTTGGCTTCGTTTGTGCTGTTGAAGTGCGAACTGCTTGTTCGTAGCTCAAAAGAGGCTAGCACGGCAAACGGCTAAACTTGTTAAAACCACAAAAGATGAAACGCAATGGATACTAAGCTTGCGGTGATATACTACAGCCCACGAGGCTAATGTAAGGGTGTGGCAGTGGTGAAGAAGCTGCCAAAATTTCACAACATGTTGCCAAAGTGTGGCTCAAGAAGCAGGCCATGTGCCAAATTTGCCTGCCAGCACCACACAAAATACTCTGATCGATGTTTGATGTTTCAACAACTGAAGAGGTGCATCAGGCCGACTTGTTGTTTCTTCGGCATGACAAGTTTGGGCGATATACGTACAAGTATAATCTGGCCATGGTTGACGTCGCCAGCCGTTACTGTGAGGCCGAATCTTTGATCACAAAGGAGGCTTCCAAAGACGCAGACGCTCTGGCACGTATTTGTAAGCCAAGACCGCTAATGTGGACCAATTTGCAGCAGGTTGTCCCAGGTCGAGAGTTTATGGGTGCCGTGTCGCAACTCTTGGCCATACGAGAGCTGGTTGGCGGGCAATGCCGTGCTACAGAGGAAGGTAACGCATGAAGGAATGTGGAGGCGTTCCGTCATATCTGCTGGGGAGGTCTAGTCACTCCCGGTCCCTAACCGGTTTCGTTATCCTTGTATCTCATCAGAGGGAAATGTTCTTGTTGATTCATTGGTTCAACTGATCAGCGTATCTTGTCGGTATTATATAAGTTGAATGCTTCGGCATCCGCTGTTGTATCGTATGGTTGATACAAAACAGTTCATTGTGGGATCATAAGGTTATACACAGGATTTAAGTGTTTCTGTTTCCCAGATCTCCTCAGGGGTGACACAAGCCAAATCGGATGAATTCATCTGGATTGGTGTCGAGTTCTGATTCATCGTTGGACTCTATGTATCCTCAAATTAAATTTCTTTATCTAATAGATTGATTACTTTATAATCTGAGGTATAAGACACAATCGGAGGAAGCAGAAAAGGATTTACTGTAAAAAGAATTTTCGAGCTACCAACAATTTCACCCTGGGACCCATAGGTGAATGTATCCGTCGGATTGTGATGGCTATTCTCATAATGTTTGTTTGGGCCTTGCTTCCTTTTGTATGTCTTCTGACACTGGTCGCAAGACATTTTTAAACCAATATGGACAATATTTATATGTCGCTCCAAGGATTGGTGGTGTTTCTACCACGCTACATATATGACACAGCTGTGGGTCATTTATGACGCGAAGATGTCTTTGTGGGAAAGATTGTCGTCAAGGTATATTACGTGAGCCTCAGAAAGCAAGGATAGTAATAGGATGAATGTGGTTCCTCAGAGAGAGTGTAGAATACCAACAAAAGACAAATGGAATCCTAAATATCTGAGTTCTCATGGGAGGAAAAAAACAATTTAGATTAATCGATTGTCATACAAAAGGTGCAATTAAAGGTCAACCATGCCCAGAGCATACTTGAAAGCTAAACTGGATTTGTCTGCTTATTTCCTAATGTGTATTTACCTACAGATGATGGAGATTCATATGAAGACTTTTTTAAATTGTCTACCTAAAAATAATGACAAAGTTGAAGAGACAAATACTACGAAAGAAGTAAATACGTCGATGTATCGGTTCATATACAGAAAGGTTGGTAATTCAACAGCAAAATCAGTATATATGGTCCTTTCAAATGCACTGGATCCAACTAGGGATCGTGTCTGTCAGGGATTGACTAAGATAATTGTAAAATCTGACAACAGTGAAAAACCAACTTTTTTAACTAGCCTAAGCTGACTCTCTTAGAGGATCAGATTTTGGTAATGAATTAAAGTTTTTTTATCATAAAATTGAAAATATCTTATCTGATGTTGAGTTACTTGGTACTGATCCTAAAACGCTCACCTATATCAATGATGCTCATCATACAGTATCGTGGTTAGATTATTGTACATCCACGAGCACCTGTCATCAATGTATAAAGGATATGCGAATTCTATATGAAATAGTAGCTTCAGATTATAGGCCTACTATATTTACTGTTAATGTTGAAAATCAACAAAGAACTGAACCTGAGAGTTTGGATCGCAGCAAAGCGGCTAAAAATGGTATATAAACTGGTCTGACTTGACTGTAGATAAGAGGAGGCGTTATACGGATATGACTGATATGCTACTTTGCAATGTGCATATACCATATGAAGCTGTGTTATGCAACACTATCAATCGTGTTCATGTTGATCATCGGGAGGCTATTGATACATTTTATGTGCTGTTGTAAAAGTCCTTACAGATGCCAGTATTAATGTCGCCCGTTGTGCTAATTATAAAAAAAATATGTGGTACACTCATGGAATTACTATATAAAAGATTTGCATAAGAAAACTAGGAATTATGATATCTTATGGAGTGATAATGGTAAGCCCAATAATGGTTTTCTATGTGATGTGATGAGGAAATCCAGGGCTCAGTTTAAGTATGCCTTAAGAGTATGTAATATGGAAGAAATTAGATACAGGGCTGACTCATATGCCAAAAAGTTTAACAGTAAAGATGGTAATTCAATTGGACATGTGTTTACCAAGAAACTGGAAAACTCTCGTTCACCGGGTTCTGATTCTCTTCAAGCAAAACACTTTAAATATATTAGTTAAAGGTTGCGGGTTCTACTTATGCCTTGTTTTAATTGCATGCTGGTGCATCGCTTTATTCATTGTGCCCTCACTAGAGTAACTCTAATACCAATAATCAAGTCGAAGACCGGTAATGTATTTGACAAATATAATTATTGCCACGGTCACTGTGATTTCCAAAGCTTTATAAATAACTTTGCTTAAAAGATGTAAAAAATAGAACTCACAAACAATCAGTTTGGCTTTAGGCGATATCTCGCCACTGACGCGTGTCCGTTTACCTTCAAAAAAGTCATTAATTACTATGTCGATAACAGTAGTCCAGTTAATGTATGTTTCTTAAATGCTAAGAATGCTTTTGACAACTAAATCAATGGACCCTCTTGATAAAGCTAATTGATAGAAACATTCCATTCTATGTGGTTAGTTTACTTTTTAATTAATATGACAATTTGTTTTTATTTTATTTTTTATTTTTTGTACAGTGGGGTCAAACATCTTCTATACCTTTTCTTATGATTAATGGTGTGCAACAAGGAGTTGTTCTGTCCTCATTTCTACTTAATTTTTATATTAATGACCTTAATCGTGATTTGAATAGGTTATATATTGGAAGTAACCTCGGTGGTTTATTACTAAATCATTTCATTTTTTGCCACACCTTTACTTAGTATTTATATTGGTGGGTTATGAAAATTATTAAGAATATGTAAACGTTTCGCATTATCGAGTAAGGATAAAGCATGTGGCCCTGGGGAGTAAGGATGTCTCTTGGGGTGAATATGATATAAATATAAACACACACACACACACATACATGTGTGTGTGTGTGTGTGTGTGTGTGTGTGTGTGTCTTTTCATGCCCATTAACTTTATACAGTATAAGGTTATGGGGTACAGATCTCAATAGCTTATATATGGTATGACTCTGGGGCTAAGTTCTTTGGGGTAAAGAAAGTTTCAGGGGCATGATCAGGGCGAACCAGTCTGACATGTCTTGCCACTTTGGTCAATGATCACACTGACCAATTTTTAGACATGCGAGACACCCTAGGGAGAAGATCAAAATTCCAAGAGTGTTTGCACAATAAATTTCAATACATATTACTCTAGAGAAGCACCGATCACCCAAGTGTCTTGTGTCAAGCTTTAGCGGTGAATGAGTTCTAGCGCATCGCAGACGTATGTACGACTGAGTGACCGTATGAACGTATGGACTTTATCACAATATTAAAGAAGCTCAGGGATAATAAGAGACCAAGATCATTATATTAAGTTTTTCGTATTCTCACCTACCATGTGATTGCATAGCATGTATAAACCTAACTGATATTTTTCTAGCGTTATAGGAACTAGTCAAAATGGAGATCTGTATTTATGATTGAATGAAAGTTACACAATTAATGCATCTGTTGATCCATAACCTCAGAAATTGTATACATTTCCTAACTAATTGCAACTGTATATGAATTTTGTTAATGTTAACCAGTTTTAGCACAATCAACTAAGATAGCTTTATCTGTACGATTAGACTCTTCGTAATTTTTTCAGTATTTAATGTGGCACTATAAACAAAGCAAGGATTATCTCATCAACAGTTGATGATCTACTCCTTGTTAAATTAGTGATCTTTACAAGAATAATAATAATGATAATAATAATAATAATAATAATAATAATAGTTAAATAATAATAATAATAATAATAATAATAATAATAATAATAATAATAATAATAATAATAATAATAATAATAATAATCTGTATTTAATGAGGATAAAACTTGGTCATGAAAGACCCATCTGCCATGTGGTCCTCAATGCTTTAACAGATTATCCTATAAAAGAAGAGTCACTTACACACACTCAGGTATGCTCGCACATGTACTTACACAGATTTAAAATTGATTAATATATGTAACTATAATGGTCAACATGTACATATATGAACAATATACTATACACAGGAATACACATTTCAGCATGTATGAAGTCATATATGCATAGATTGAATAAAACATGCACATATAAGATTAGGAGGCTTTAATATATCATTCCAGCTGGTCAAGAAAGAATTTCTTCAATGAGGTTTTACACAACGCAAGGGAATTTTAATTACATATACATAGGGGTAAGGAATTCCAAAGGTAGGCGCTGATACAGTACAAGAAAGTTTGAAATGGTTGATTCTGGACCTGGGAATCTGGAGTTTGTTCAAAGTTGTTGGTTGGAGATTACGCTCAGTATTTGATGATCTTAGTTCAATTAAGTTAGATAAATAAACTGGAGAAAGATTGTTTAGAGACTTACATGTCACGATTCCTTTAAAACAAAGAATACTTTTCTGTATTGGTAGATATTGTACATGAGAAAAAAATGTATTCGAGGGAGTTGTAATATGAAGTTTCAGAATTATTCACACGGCCCTTTTCTGGAATTTGTCAATTCTGGATAGATTATAACTGGATGTTTCTCCATATGGTGCAGCCATGGTCTATCAGTGGTAGTATATAAAATAAGGCTCAAGCGACTGGGGAGGTAGTAATTTTAAGAGAGTTATTCTTTTGACGACCATTGCACATATGTGATCGATATGTGAATTCCAGTTGAGGCGTTGATCAATGTAAATATCGAGAAGTTTTTGATTTTTTAGACTAGACACATTTAAATCATTTTGAGTGAGAAGTAAATCCATGTTAGTGGATAGGGGCTGCCTTGTTCTGATTGTCATACTGTTACGACTCTATGGTCTAAGAAAAATGTAACAGAAAGAAAGCGAAACCAACAATCAAGTAAAAATCAACAAGCAATTTATTTCTAGACAATTAAAGTGAAAATTCAAAAGGCACTTAGAATAACGTGAATTAAAATCGCCAAAATCCAATAATCCTAAGTGTCCAAATCACAAGTCCTAAATATAGAATGTTCCGATTGAATGACTGTATCCTTGAATGTGTTGATGTGCCAATAGTCTTTAATGGCATGATGTGCCAGTAGTCTTTAATGTGATGATGTGCCAAAATGAAGTACTCCAGAATATCTTTGAATAAGTTCACATAAATCGCAAAATCATCAATTCAAAATCCAAAACTCCTAAAGTCTATGAGCACTTTTATAATCCAATGAATATTTTAAATAACTCCTCTCTCTGAATTGGAATGATTTTTCACAACTGTAAAGCCAAAAAAAAATGTGTGTGTTTCCTATTGCACTGGTTTAAAAATTAGGGTAGGCAGGTAGGATTTTTTTTTAAAACAGTATATATAAATCAAATAATATTTCAAGCACTTCAAAGTACTGGGCAAAATCGACTCAGTTAGATGCACAAATCAATTTCTGCAATGTGATTTTTTTTTTAATTTTTTTTTTTTTTTTGGGGGGGGGGGAGGTGCTAGAGTTGGCAATTAGAAACCAGGACGGTCGACCGACCAGAAACACACATATTTTTTCTTTTGCCTAATAACTCTAATCAGTGATAGTTATAGTACAGTACTTTAAAACGATTTAATAACTCTTTAAAATACTGATGGTAAGGTCGAAAATGAAAAACTGTCCCCTAAACATGGTATGTATAAAGATAGGTCACATGACAGAATGTTCTAGAATATCATGGTGTATGTGACTTTTGACACATAACTCTAAAGGAAATTCTGGTTTTATCTGTAAACAAAATCAACCCTGACCTCAAATGGAATAAACAACTTGTTTACTAAAACCGTCCTTGAACTCAAATACTAAATAAACAACCTAATTCAAGGACAATAGCTAAACATGTCAACATTATACTTAACATTAAGGTTTAAGCAAATATTAAAGTCAAGAAACATTTATAATTTCCTAAAATATTTATAATATTATATAAACATCATACATAACAATACAATGGGCACCTTGGAATTGTTATCAATGAAGTCAAGTCATTTTGAGTGAGAAGTAAATCCATGTTAGTGGATAAGTGGTGCCTTGTTCTGATTGTCATACACTGGGCACCTTGGAATTGTTATCAACGAAAGCACAGGATAGCAAACAAGAGAGTGTGGATCATGCATAAGCCACTGATCACAATGCAAGTATACAAAACTATTTCATTTATACTGGTTTGTAAAAGGTTTGTAATAGGTCTATATTGATAGCTTTGATCTCATATATAGTATTATCATTCGAAGACTTTGAGGAGTCCATTTTCATATGAACAGTAAAGCGGTAGATAAACTTTCAAAATGTTGATTGCCCCTACAGCTTGATGATCAAAATGGCAATTGGCAGGATGTCACTGCAAGTATGATGTTATCTTCATGAAAGGGTAAAGCCACCTTCCCTGTATTTCAGCTAGCATTTTTGAGTGGAAAAATGCTTCTCCACCGATAGGTTTCATGAAGATAACATCATACTTGCAGTACTCCCCTCCTCAGGTATTACCCTTGCGGGAGGTTTCCTTGCAATGTTATATTATGATATTTTAGTGATCCTTGCCATGGATCTTTATGAGTCCAGTGTATGCTATATGTGTGTTTGCTATATATGTTTTGTCGTATGCTGTAAACCTCTGTATTCTTGTTTGGACTGGCTATAATTGTTCAATCTTAATATGGTTATTATTTACTTTTATGTAGGATCAAAAATATAACTTTACAAAAAGGTTCCAAAATATATATATTTTTTTACAATCTCCTTATTGAGATTATGATTTGGAGACTGGTGGTGCATTATTTTCTTTAGCATGTGTCGGAGATGTCATCTGGCGCACGTTTATTTCGCTACTTTCTTGTGTGTGATGTTTTTATTCTCTCCGTCACAGAGGCTATACTTTGTGCTCCCCCTGTCTCCTTTTATATCATGGTCTAAAGCCATATCTTTTACTTTTTACAAGTTTTGGTTGTTCACTCTCTCTAATAAAAAAAAAAAGTTTGTGGGGTTTGAGTGTCTGTAGTGTGTATAGGCAGGATAGAATTTCGCAGTTGTTAGTTTGTGGTATTGTTTTCCTTTTGTTTTCTTGTTTCGTAATGTTGATTTAGGTTATGCCTCATTCTTCAGGTACTCTGATGTGACCCGTACTACTCTGCGTTAGCCATGTAGCATTGGTGTCACTCGTCCTCATATCTTACTTTGAGTCACATAACCCCCTCCCTGTGTTTATGTGTTTTCCATTTTGTTCTTATGTGTAGTGTTAAATTATATTAGCTACTGCGAAATTCTTGTTGTTAGTTGTTATGATATAGTGTTCCTGTCTATATTTTGTTGGATCGTTCTTTTTATTATTTCCGGTCAAATTTGTGAGGCTGACCTTTCTAACATGTGAGTGAGTAGGATCATGGTCGCCTTTGCGGCGTACCTCTCCCCTAATGGGAGGGCCTACTGGTTCCCATCTCCCACAGTGGTTATACTTGGATCCTCTAAGGAGTCAGCATCCTATTGTGCTGGCTTCTTTTAGATCTAAATTAAATTTGTTTTTGTTTATTATATTTATTATGAAGTAGACAAGAACACTAATAATTGTATGTTGCTAAAATAAAAAAAACGGATATTTTTAATTCTCTTTAAAACATTTTTAACATTTTACACTTTCATATAATTTGTTTTCTTTGATATTGTTTGTGTATAATATATTATCCTCATGATAAATTCCATATTATTCAATTATCCTATTTATTATTGTTTCCCTATCTATTTCTATACTTTTACACTTTAAAATCACGCGTCTGTTTGTATACCATGTACTATTACACAGTGGGCACATTGCTATCCGGTTGGTTACATGCCTTTTGAAAGCGAAAACTACCGTAACCCATACATCATGGTTATATGTGTACATCAAACTTTGTTTTTGGTTGGATCTTATGTTTTTCCACTTTTTCCATATTCCCTCCCATCTTATTCCTGGATTTTCTATTTCTACTTTATGACGAATATTTTTATTTACCTCCTTCATTATATTTTCATATGTTAGATTGTCTTTCTCCTTTTTCCATATTGTATTATTATTCCTATATCTCATAATTACGTTTTTAATTGGAAACAGATTCCTCGGTGGTTCAATTAGTTTGATTAGTTTATTGTTCATGTATATTTCAGGCATATTACTGGTTACATATCCATAATATATATATATATATATATATATATATATATATATATATATATATATATATATATATATATATAGCCGCCCACACGAATTGCTTTTTTTCCTGTAGGTTCCGTATTCTTTTAAAAAATATAAGCATTCTTTTTATATTTCAAGTGGGGTATGCCCAGCCCTCCATTTTTTTATTTATATAGGTGTTCTTTTGGGAGGAGGTGCATTCCTCCTCCCCATATAAAATAAACTATTTTTTTGTCTAAAATTTCCAGCCATGTGTCTTTAAAATCCACTATTTGCATAATCTACCATAAAGTACTGTATATATATGTGTGTGCAATCTGTGTCCTTTCCATTATGTTTAAAGGTGAGCATAACCATATTTCAATTTGTGATTGTAGTTTATCTATTAAATAATTATAATTTGTTTTTATAGCATTACACCCAAAATATATCCCTAAGGCCTTCACTTGTGGTTTTATAAGTTCCGGTGGTAGACCGGGATGGTTCCCACGCCAATTTCCTATCAAAAGTATTTCTGTCTTTGCATGATTAATTTTTGACCCCGAGGCCTTTCCAAAATCGTAAAATTCTTTTTCCAAATGTTTAAAAGAGAAACCATCATATATAAAATTTGTGCAATCATCCGCATGTTGGAGCATTTTAAATTAGTTTTTTAAATTCGGTATTTTAATACCTTGAATATTTTTATTGTTATTTATTTTTATACACAGTACTTCTATGGCTAACACATATAGTAGCATTGACAGGGGACATCACTGTCTTACAGATCTTTCAATCTTAAAACTTTTGGTTTTCGCTCCGTTAATTCGCACTACCGATGTTATATTTTTGTAAAGCACCTTTATCCATTAACAAAAGATAGGTCCAAAGCCATAGTTTATTAAAATGTTCTCTATTATAGTGTTACGGAATTATATATTTTTCCTTTTAATAATGGTATAGTTTATTAGTTTATGATCTCTGTTCTTAGTCTAAGAACAGAGTATACATACGGTAGCCTCGATCGATATTTCACCTATTTTCTTGTAGCTTTAGTCATGCGACGTATTTTCCGCGCGCAAGAGAATAATGAACTTTTGACCTAGTTCTCGTACTTTTAGGAGTAAACATTATGCTGACCAGGAATTATAGTTTAAGGTCACATTTGAAGAATGAATCAATACAGTGTTTATTGTTTAAAACACTGGACTCAAGCACTTTAGCAGAATCACGCATAACCTAATTTCCGATTGGTTCGGAGAGGGTTGCATTATTTCGAAATGCCCAGTTGTTTATTGAAGACGTAGTATGGGTTTTTATTTCGATTCTGCGCATTAATGCTATATATATAGGAAATAATCCTGTGTTTAAATATTCTTTATAGTTACTTGTGAATAGAGAGGTCATTACGAAATTGGTTCAGTTTGTGTGTGGGATATTCTTATTTGGAGATTTATTTATTATTAATACAGTACATTTAGGATTCAGTACTGTCTTTAATCTGAATTATTATACAGCTCCGTGGAATTATTGGAAACATTTCTAAAACTTGTGAGATTCCAGATTCACAAGGATTATTTGGATATAACTTAATCTTATCAACATATTAGCACAGTGAAGGCTATTTCATTCGGAATACTACATTCGGAATATTTGCATTAACTTCCGGAACAATGAACTTTAAAATAATTTATGACTTTTAAGGATATTCTATACTGTAAGTTATTTATAATTCTTTCACTTTAATTGTTTGTTGAAATATTTTAATATTTTAGGAAATTAAAGATTTGTATTTTAAATCCTGAAAGCTTGTTTGAGTCTTTTCTTTTTTGTTACATAACCCCTAGTCGTAACAATAGCTTTGTTCTATACAATCAAAAGTTTTTTCCTGATCGTATAGAATCATCGCTCCTTTCTCTCCTTTATTTTTTATATATTCAATCACAGTTTGAATAGTTAATAAATTGTTTTTAATACTTCTCCCCCCTTCCCCACAACTTTGATTTACGTTTATTATTTTTTCCATACATGTTTTAAGCCTATTAGATAGAATTTTACAAAGTATTTTATAATCCGTCTTCAGTAAAGAAATCGGTCTCCAATTTTTTAAATCTTGCATATCTCCTTTCCCTTTATATATTAGAGTGATAATTCCCTCTTTCATTTTGCCTTGCATTTCTTTATTTATCAAAATATTGTTATATACATATTCTAGAATTGGAATTAATTGCATTTAAATTTTTTTATAAAAATCAGCAGTGAGGCCGTCTGATCCTGGTGATTTTCCTTTATTTAATTGTATTATGGCTCTCTTAATTTCTTCTGCTGTTATAAAGGTTTCACATTTACTTCCATAGTCTTCATTTATTTTTGTAAAATGATCATTTTTACAATAGTTATTTATATCCTCATACCCTATATTTTGCGATGTGTATAAATCTTTTTAGAAATCGTGAATTTCTTGCAATATTTTTCCTTTTTCCGTGAGTACTAAATTATTTTTCTTTAAGGTTTCCATGTTTTTCTCTTTTCCCCTCCTTATTTCCTCCCTTCTATATATGCCCTTTGCTTTTATGTATATATTCTCAAATTTTCCTGCTCTTATTTTATTGCCTGCCTTTTTATAATTTTGTACATTATCATATTCCTTCCTATGTTTTTCTTTTTCCTCTTCACTTGCTTCTTTATTATTACATATATTATCATATCTTTGCTCTACCCCCTTATTTTATCTTGTTTTATGGCACTATATATCCTTGTAAGTTTCTTAATCAAAACTTTTAGAGCTTCCCATGATTCCAAAATATTCGTTGTTCCTTCTGTATTAAAATTGTTTAACATTTCCGTTATTCTTTCCGTATATTCACTCTCCAGTAGAACAGAATTATTAAATTTCCAGTATCCTTGTCCCCATTTATTTCTCTTTTTAGTATTTATGTTTAGTGTGACTGTATTATGGTTCGATATTTTATTTTTTTGAATTTCACACATTAAAACTTGATTTATTTCTCTTCTGGATATGTAAAATTTATTCAATCTACTTCCTTGTCTATTTCCATATTGATATGTATAATCTATCTTGTCTGGATTTATTGTTCTACAGACATCTACTATTTCATTTTTATCTATAAAATTTCTAATGATTTCCCCCTTTCTGGCTTCTAATTCTTTTTATTTCATACCCCCGCTCCTATCTATATTGTTCGTCACCCAGTTAAAATCCCCTCCAATTATGAAATTTTCCATTGAAAATTCTTGATTTTTTTTACATTTATATTATTTGATGTTGGCACATACACATTTAATATATGCCACCCATTTATTTTTATATGGTTTAACCTCCCATTAAATTTCCCTTCAGTTAAAGTTTCCTCCCATTTTAATTTTATTGCTATATTCTTTAGTATTGTTGCTACCCCTGCCCAATTCTCATTCTCACTATTATTTTCTAACGCTATCCCATTTAATATTTCCTCTATTTCCCTCTTTAATTTTTTATCTATATTATGCGATTCCTGTATCAGTATTATATCAAACGATTTTGATATTTCTCTAAGTTGATCTACTTTATCTTTCATTCCATTTAGGTTTATGGTTATCACACGGAGGTTTTGTCCCTCCATGATACCATAAACATTTGTAGTTTACGTTCCTAATTGTTGTTGTTATTATTCTTAAAGTTATTGTGTTAAATTTAAGTCACATTCTTCTGTTTCACTTTCACTTTGATCTTCGTTTTCCCCCTTGGATTTTTGTATAGTTTTGGTCTTTTCTCTATATTTTGCTAGGGTTATTCTCTTTTTATTCCCTCCTGCCTTCTGTGACCTCGGAAGGGAGGCTGATCTCACTGCTTTTGGAGATCTTTGTTGATGAACCATCTCATCAACCTCCTCTCTCGAGGGCCACTCTGCCGATAGGGTGTTTATTCTCTTTCTTTTTTGGGATTGTATTGGAATGTCCCATCCGTATCCTGACTATAATCCTCATCTTGTAATGTAATTTGTGCCATTTGCTCCTCCGTCTCTCTCTCAGTTTCTATCTCTGAGATGGATTTTGGAGCAGTGGCCTCTTTTCCTTAAGATTCTTTGCTTCATCGTCTGATTCCTCGAACGTCGGCTCTATCAGTTATAATAAGGAGCCATCTTATTTTCTATCATTCTTATTTCCTTTTTATTTCTCTTTTGTTGTTTCATTTTTTTTTTTTTTTTTGTTTCTTATCTTCTTTTTTCCTTTTTAAGTCTCAAAGGGTGGACTTTCCTTATTGTCAAAATCCATCCATTCTAGCCCTATTCACCCAATATTTGTTTCCTCAAAGGGCTGTTCCTCTGCTACTTTTGTTTGCCCCTGGGGTTGACAAATGTTCCCTTCCGGTTCCGGTTCGGGATCTTCCCCCTCGAAAGCTTATGCTCCGACTGGGGCTGTGTTGTCTGGTATGTTTGCTGCCTTTGCAGCATAGGTGTTCCCTTGTTCCGGGAGAGGATTTGTGCAATCTCTGAGCACATGCCCCGTTTGTCTACATCTGGTGCAGGGTCGGTGATATATGATATTATGTTTTTTGGAAATATTTCCGTTCAAACATTTGTAAATCTAGGATATATACTGTGTACTTGGTATTACATATCGAAGAGGTATAATGGATGAATGATATGAAAGTATTAGAGGATGTGTGAATGGTTCGTTGTGTTTACTGCAGTGCTATATACACTGCAACTAATAATGTTGCATCTGGAATGTCAGTCTTGTAAGTATATTGTTTGTTATCTTCGATATGGAAGTACTGTAATCACGCGCAGTATATGTAGCCATTGTGCATAAACTGACATTGTGTCATCACGGGCAGTCTCTAACTGCAGCTGACAGTGATAGTTATAGTACAATACTTTAAAACGATTTATTTCGAAGTAATGAAAAAGAATTTCGTTTTTGTGTGAAGATTATATAAAACACGTTTTATACATAAATTTTATATCATAAATACAATGCAACATGGACTTTTCATTTCATAAGCAGCAAAATAAACCTTTACTACTTCTATAACTAAAAGACGCTATCATGTTCGGATTCTTGCTGAACTTTTTCAGTGATGAAAATGTAGAATTGAATGATGAGTGGTAGGGTGTTTTTTTTATTGCTCCTCCTTCGAGTTCAATGATATGGTGTTTGCAGCTCGTCAACTCCAGGAAAATGCCAGGAACAGAATTCCGAACTGTACACGACATTCATCGACCTGACAAAAGCCTTTGACACAGTCAGTCGTGGGGGCCTTTGGAAGATCATGGCAAAATTTAGTAGCACAGAGAAATTCATCGCAATGGTTCGGCAACTCTATGATGGCATGCTCGCACGTGTCGTGGACGACGGCGGGTCATCCGAACCATTCCCAGTCACCAATGGAGTCAAGCATGGCTGTGTGTTGCTCCAACCCTCTTCAGTATGATGTTCTCTGCCATGCTTACTGATGCCTTCCATGACTATGATACTGGGATTGACATCAGATGCCGGACTGATGGCAAGCTCTTCAATCTGCGGAGACTACAGGCAAAGACTAAGTTACAGGAAGTGACTGTTCGTGATCTCTTGTTTGCTGACGATTGTTCCTTTAATGCCAAATCTGAGTCTGACATGCAACAGAGTATGGACCATTTCTCTTCAGCTTGCAACAATTTTGGTCTCACAGTCAGTATCAAAAAGACAGAGGTGATGCACCAACCTTTACCAGGAACGCCTTACGTAGCGCCTGCCATCACAGTAAATGTGGCCTTTGGCAGACTATGCGCAAATGTGTGGGAGCGCAGAGGCATCAGTCTGCAAAGAAAAATGAAGGTCTACACAGCCATTGTATTGCCGACCCTGCTGTAGGCATGTGAAAACTGGGCGGTGTACAGACGCCATGCCAGAAGCTGAATCATTTTCACATGGGCTGACTGAGGACTCTGATGACGGTAAGATGGCAGCACAGGTCCCATACACTGAGGTTCTCACACGGGCAGGCATTTCAAGCATCCACACTCTGCTGATGAAATCACAGATGAGATGGCAGGCCACGTTACCAGTATGCCAGTAGAGCGACTACTAAAGAAGATCTTCTACGGCAAGCTGAAGGAGGAAAGCCTTCTCAGGGTGGTCAGAAGAAGCGCTCCAAAGATTCCCTCAAGTCATCCTTGAAACATTTCAACACTGACCCTGAGTCTTGGGAAGATCTCGCACAGAATCGCTCCACCTGGCGCAGTCTCATCCATACTGGAGCCACAGACTTTAAACTGAGGAGAATTGCAGAGGCAGTGCAGAAGCACAAGCAGCGTAAATCTCAGAACTGCAGCATGTCCTCCATTGATCAAGCAACCCCAAGTGGCATCTCCGGTCAAGTTTGCCACAGACAATTCAGAGCACAAATTGGCCTGATCAGCCACTTACGTACTCACAGAAACAAAACCAGTTAGTGATGTCATAGTCATATTCGAACACGAAAAAAAATCCTAGTCCGCCTTAGAATAAAGAGATTCATCGAACAATCTCGCGCACGATCTCAAATTTTATACTTCACAACCAGTGTCAGTGATAGATAGGGAAGTGTGCTGAAGGTACAAACTGGTTGTATCTTTAGTGCACAAAATTAGCGATGTGTCACATACTAAATATTTCCAATCAATAATAGAGCACCATCTGTATCAGCATATTATACGGAATAATATCGAGAGTAAAGATACAAAGGATTTTAAGGTGGTAGTTGGATCTTACATCTAAATATGCAGGTACAGCAAAGGTTAATTTTTGTGGATTTGTCAGCAAATACAATCCTGTTGTGTTGAGTATAGTGTAGGGTTCAAATTCTAAATTATGTGAATTTATTGCAATGTCTTTTGAATTCATAATATGTGTCCATGATTGTAAGTTGTCCTTTAGTCAGATTATGGTCATTTTGTAAACATGTTTACATAACATTTGAGTTTAAGGCCAGTTTTGTTAGCAGCTGGACTGTTATTTCCATGTCGTGTTGTGACAAAAGTAAGGTACACAAAGTAATTTTCCATACAAATTACTCATATTCTGATGTGAGAATTGTCAGGTACACCTAAATATATATATATATATATATATATATATATATATATATATATATATATATATATATAACAAAATCATGAGCACTGTGTCATTGTTCTTGTCCATCTGTTTTCTCTCCTTATTTTGATATATTTTAAATTATTATTCTCCAAGGTCTTTCGTATTTGAATATTAGTGACTAGTAGCTGCATCATTAAATTTAACAGCATCACATAAATTTGTAACAGGATTATTGATAAAATCACTGTTAATTAGCAAGTGACCCCCCCCCCCAGTTGCATCACCAATTGATGTAATTGCATTTCTTTTGCAACCTTGCTTTTGTAGGTCCTCGGTGTTTATAGCAAAATGTAAGACACAAGGTCCCTTAAATCTGTCGCAAGTTCTGTCAACATTTTATCATTTATCTAATGATAAATAATTGTCTTATTCAAATGATGTTTACAAAAAAAGCAAGTTTCAGGCATAGCGACAAAATCCATAACTTTTCCGTCTTTATCTTTTATGTTACAGTAAATCTGTTAATTTTACCCTTTTTAATTGCTTGTACTGACTATTACCCTTAAAGGAAACAAAGTCAATGTGAAAAACATGTATAAGTGCTAAAACATCTTTGATCGTACCAGACAGAAAGTGAGGTTTGTACAAATTCTATTGGTACATGTATTTGAAGCGTTGGTTTTTACTTCTAGACAGAAAAAATATGTTTTATTAACTTTATTCATGTTCAATGGTGAATTTTCTCGTTGGCTACTCTTGGCCAGGAATGCCAACATATCCACTACCTGATCACTCTTTCATAAACGATTTAAAAGACACGTGAACATTTTCGTGGAAACTATGACTTTCACAAACAAGTCCCCAACGGATACAACTAGTGTTCTCAAGCTTAACTGATAATCTTATTCAACACAAAATATAAAACAGTATACAAAACACAAGATAAATCATTAGAACCCATCTAATTTTAAACATTACCTCAGTAAAGCAAGGCAAATCGTCTTTCTGAAAGATTGTTCTTTTTATTTCAAAATTATCCCTTTATAATCTTTTTCCATGTTAAATTGTTCCATATTGGTTAGTTGTTAGGTAACCAAAACGGTTTACGTATCCTTTGGTCATGGGTTTGAATTAGCAGCTTGCATAGGAATCAATTCCGACCTACATTTCATGCTCTAGTCACGTTGCTGAAATTTTGTGCTTAAAGCTCATTTATTGGGTGCTGTTTATTTTAGAATCATAACCTTTATATTTGGATGCATCTGTTAGTACTACACCTTCGCAACAAAACTAAGGTCAGTTTAACCTATATTGTATGATGTACTAACATAGTTAAAGAATCTGTGTTAACTCGTGTCCACATAGATTTTTCCATGTTGTATCTAGCACTTTATGACCAGTTCAGTTAGAAGTAGGAATAAGTATGTTTATTCAGTAATAACATTTCTATATTAATGACTGTGTTGTATACTATGATAGGGAAAGGGCTCTCTGTGTACTGTACATGGGAATAAGTATTGAAACTTAATTAGGGGACTGCACGCTTTTCATTTGAGAGCTCATATGCAGTGGGTAATCTATGTAATTACTGATGCACGAACTATCATTATAATTGTGGTTATACTGGCTGTCATACCAAGGTTACTCAGATCTACTGACTTGCACGCACTAAATTCTGAATTCTAGAGGTAGACAGTGATAACAGCATCTGAAGCAGATTTTAAGAACAATGATTTTAACTCATTATAGTATCTCTACATTGGTATAATAGAAAATAATGTTCTTTTTTATTGTTTTATGCTTTATATGCTCCGTCATAGGGATCAACATTTCGTTATTAATATAATTTTTCTGAATTTAGTTTCCGCGTGACAATTAATGATTACAAATGCTGATAGAGACCAATAATAAGTTCCTAAAGAGGAGCTATGTAATCATTTAATACACTGATTTTTGTGTTATAAAATTATTTTTCTTACTAAAATGTGTTTCTTTCAGGTTTTCGTTCTTTCAGCATAGTCTTAAAAGGATTGCACTTGTCATCTTCTCTTTTTGTTTTTACTTTCTTCAGTGGAAACATATTTTGAAAATATTTTCATCTGTTAAAATTTTTTTACTTTATTATTTTATAATTCTGATATCTATATTATTTATACTTCTGCATTATATGACTTACAGACATAGTTTTGTTTTTCTGTAGGAAATTTTTGTTGCCTTCTAAAGTGGGTAATTACTTTGTTGAGATAACCTTTTTCAATTCATTATATTTTATCTTATTTAATATATTTGTCAAAAGAGCTTTGCATTAGAAAAGAAAAATGGGTTATCCATATTATCATACCAACATACTAAATACTGATTTTATCCATTATTTATTATTCAATCAAGTCGATGTTCTGTGCATTTCTGGATGAACTATACAATATGTTCAGACAAAATGTTATGATTTTAAAAGTCCGGCCTGTTGACTAAGTGAAATTGCCGCATATAAAGGAATTAGTAGCTTGCTGACTTCATCTTACTCGATAACTAATTTCGCTGGCTTTGAGGTGAACTCAGCTGATATTTTAGTCTCCAAGGCTAAAACGACGTTATAAACCATATTCCATTCTGTTAGCTAGTTTGAGTTATCATATTGCCACCAAATACCCTCCTTTCGAGCAGGCCTTACCAGATAGGTGTCCAACACATCAGCTCCATTGGCTCCCCCAACGATTACTTTGCATAGGTTTCTAATTTTCTCTTATGCAGTTCTTACCAGAGATAGTTTTAAAATTGGTTGGTGTGGGAACATTTCCATCATAATTTTTGCTAGATCTTTCGATATGCACGTCTTTGTAAATTCGCCACGCGAAAACAATGTACAATTACCAAACTTTAATATTTTGTAGTTTTAAAACCTACTATTTGGTATTCATGTTTATAATTCCAAAATATAGAAATAACAGATCAAGAGGGAAAATCATATTATGGTTGGCAAAACTATATATCTTGTGGGAATTAATGAAAATAGTGTAAACAAGGCGTCTAGTATTGTGTGTATTTCAATGAAGTAATGAAAACAGTGATTCAGTAATTCTTCCCATCTTTTCTTTCTTTTGTGAGTGACGTGGTAGAAAAAGAGGTCAATAATATCATAGTGGGCCATAGACATTTTGTGGTCTTTGTGGTTCAAAGTAGTAGTAAAAAAAAGCGATCCATTCTTTTTTTTTTTTTTTTTTTTTGTTGTCTTTTCCTCATTTCTTTTTATTTTGTTGAATACTTTTATGGGAGAAAGGTGTTCCAGAACCTTTATGACAAAGTACTGGATGTACTGAGAAACGTGCCCTAGTATATTTCATTTATGCGATTGTGGAAAACTGTGATACATCTTTATTGGCATCTATTGTCAAAAGTAGTAGTGGAAAAAGTACCAACGCCAGCAACATCAATTCTGCTCTCAATGATTACCTGAATTTAAGCATATTAGAGTGTCCTGACAGTACATGATTGTATTAGGTTATCTTACAGTGGGGTTGGACATATGCCGTTGGTTCGAAGATGCTAAAAATTCGAGTCGATAATGGCGCAAATACAGAACAGTTTCCTGGCGTTTCGAGCTAAACAAGCTCTTCGTCAGGGGAAGAAACAACATTCATCCACAAAACAAACACTAAACACAAAAGCCAAAAGAAATTAATTCACACATTTGTAGAATACTTGCATAGATGTGTTAATAAAATGGCAAGGTTAAGTTATGCTATGGTGCTTCATCTCTCATGTGTCGTCGGTTCGCAATTGTTCTTTTCAGCTTTGCAAAAACCTCTTGACCACTTTACACAGAATTTTACAGAAAACATCCTAGCATAAACGTCTTTTATATTTGTACAAATGATGCTGATCTGCTATCAAATAGGGCTACCATTAGTAAAAATATATAAATTTTACATTACTTTATCTCAAACACCGCTGAACAGAATTTTACCGATTCTGACAGCAAGCATCCTGGCTTGGAGGGTTTTAAAATGAATGCAAATAATTCTGATCTGCCAGAATTGGATCAAATTTAACAGAAATAATCCCAATATATATGGATTTCAAGTTTCTACAAATGATGCCGATCTACCATCAGATTACTAATGATAGAAAGGTCTTTAAATGGCTTTTCGCAAACCTCTCAACAGACTTTAATTAAATTTGGCAAAAAACATCCTGGCATAAAGGTCTTTTAAGTTAACATAATTGGTGCCAATTAGTAATCAAATATTGCCTCCATTACTCAAAAGAGCATAATGTTTAAACGCCTTCCTCTAAAGAAAAAAAAAACACACACACACACACAAAAACGCTAAACAGAACTTAACTCAATTTCAACGAAAGTATCCTAACATGAAGGCCTTTTCTCTTTAAGACCGCCATTACTGAAACTGCTAAACAAAAGACTGTAAATGACATCTTAGAAGAGATCATCCCAATGAGGTTGAATTTAAAAGCACTAAGGTCTTCCAAAATTATACAACTGATGCCTATTTGCCATCAAATGTGGTTACCATTACTAAAATTGCAAACTATTTTAAATGACTTCCGTTAAAAACCATTTAAACAAATTTGACCAAATTTGAGAGGAATCCTTCTTGCATAAAGGGCTCTTAAAGCTATACATATGATGCCAATTGTCCATCAAATATGGCTATTGTCGCTAATAATATCAATACTTAATAACGTTTTACAAATCTCTCACAGGAATTCGCTTAAATGTGATAAAAAGCGTCCTAGTTTAAAGCTTTTAAAATGTCAACATATGATTCTGATCCACCAAATATGGCAGCCGTTAATAAAAATAGACAAAAACAGACAAACATTTACACAACATATCTCAACAATTCAAGCAACATAATGTGACCAAATCTTGCAGGAAGGGTCCTAAGCATAAATGCCTTTCATAATTAGACAAATGATGATGATGTGTCATCAGCTATGGATAACAATACAAAAACTAGAGAAACCTTGAAACAACTGTTTTCATAACATATGCAATCACCAGCATTGGAAAGAATTTATCAGAAGGCATCCTAATGACCCTGACTTCTTTGCCAACTGCTCTTGTACGTCAGTATTAGACACATGTCAGCGAGGTGAGCAATTTCAGGCCCAAATGAGCCTCTTGATCACATGTACAGTACACGCATTGCGTTTTTATGATTCACCACTCAATCCGGTGGAAATGGAGAGATGGGCAGGGGATTAAGTGTCCACTATGAGTAGTGGAAGTCCACTCAGTCAGGTGGATTTTAACCCCAGTCTAGTGTAAATTCACTCAATCTAGTTAAAGTCCGTCAAGGATTTTATTGCAGTCGTAGTGGGTTTTATGGCACCCCTCTCTGATTCTATTGTATTCGGTCCGCGAGTCGACACACTAAACAAACAGATGGGAGAAACTCGGACACCATAAACCGAACATGGCAGGTGTCAATTTCATACCTTTACCCGTACAGCGGTAACATTTCTTGTGTATTTATCAGTAACCTGGCTGAGGATACTGACAAACGCGCGTAACGTAGAAAAAATATGTTTTATATTTCTTGGATATCTTCCCACCCCTGTCCATTGCTTAGCTAAAATGTACATCCCTGCTGATTTAATACATGTATATGTACCTGTTAGCATATACAGATGCGGAAATTAACATACTGTTCTGCATCAAGCGGTAACTTCGATGTTATTTCTCAATAAATTATATTTCATAAAAGTATTTTGTGTACTGGTTATTAATTTTTCATAGTTTCCCTTTAATTTCCATACTATTTCCAAGACCCACCTTAAAGAAATCATTGAAAGCAGTAATACATATAAAGCTCGAAAAGAGATTACAAACGAACTCCGTAATATTTATATCGAACATGTACGATCATGAACACTGGCACATTATGACATGTATGTCATAATTCTTTCCAGAGTATATTAAAATATAAAAGATACACAAGCCATACTATGGAAAGGATCTTCTGTACTTTTACCCTTAAACTTTGAAAATAACATTGTTTATGAGAGAGTACGGCAATTTTGTAAATACACAGAATTGTGTACACTGTATTGACTGTTGCGCTCCATCAGTGGCCATTCATGTCATAAACAAAGTGATTTCAATGAGAAAAAAAGTTACTTCCTGTCCACAATTTTTTCACGAATCTACATTGCATCACCAGGCACTGGCTGAGGAGTATCATTCTTACTTTCAAGCCAGCCGCTACGCCTGTTGCGTATCTTCCTGCCTCGAGTCAACAACAATCTGTCATGACAGTTTCTACATGTCATCAGCTAATGTTCAATGTCGCGCTTCGATGTTTCAAAATGTACAGTACAACAACTGTTGAATGAAAATATCACAAAACCACACACCTTAAAACTAAAATGATATTAGATTTTGAAAAACAAATTTGGAATGAGAAACGCATTTGATGTTGAGTTCTCATATTATCGTGTAAAACTGGTCTCTAGCATTATATGAAAAACTAAATATATTTATTTTAATTTTCCCATTTAGAGACCTACCATTTAACTTAAATTTAGGGGGAAAAAGTGTAATGGCCTTGATGCATGTCTAAACTTCATTTTCTTTTTCTTCTAAAAATCAGAACAAGTGTAGTTGTTTCAAGCTATATCCCATCCCCTCCGTCTCTCTTTCTCTCCCAGCCTACAAACCACCCCACTCCATTGCGTAATAAGCAAATAGAGTAGAAGTCTTAAATGACTTAAATTAGGACAGTTCATAGCAGCTACTGCTCAATGTCATGCTTCGAAATTTCAAAATAAACACTGTTTAATGAAAATGTTTCTTGTTGTCACAAAATCAAATGCTTTAAAACTAAGAAGATATTAGTTTGTGAAGAGTGAATTTAGACAGAGAAACGCATAGCCGTTAAGTTTTGATATTATTGTGTAAAACTGGTTTCTAGAGGTATATAAAGAAAACTATATATAGTATTTTTATTTTCCTGATAAGCGACCAAGCATCTAGATGTAACAAGCTGCAATGGTCCTGATTCACATCTAAAATTATTAATATTTTCTAAAAATCACAACAAGTGTAATTTTGTTAAAGTTAAATCCTATCACACCCCCACCCCCAATAGCACATAGAGTAGAAGTTAAGTTACTTCAATCAGAATTCAAGTATATCATGGAAATATTGTTATGAAAACACCAAGAGCTTCTGTTGAATGAAGCCACTTCAGCTGGGATAACATCCTGTAATGCAAGCGCTAGAAAGATGTGAATGAAAGAGCGTTAGATAAACAATTAGCGCTTCAACCCTGCCCCTGGGCATAAGCGGTAACTTCAGTGTGTTTTCTCAATAAATGATATTTCATAAAAAGAATTTCTTGTACTAGTTATTAATTTGTCATAGTTTCCCTTTAATATCTACACAGTTTCCAAAACCTTCTTTAAAGAAATTATTGAAAGCAGGATACAAATACCTTTATCTGTGGGACTTAGAAAAATGATTATTTCAGCTTATGATAATTTTTAAATGTGCCGAATTCGTCTACACGGTATCAAAGGCTGCTCTCTTTCAGTGGCTGTTCATGCAATAAACGAAGTGATTTTTATGAAAAAGGTTACTTTCTTCGTCACTTTTTCGTGAATCTATCATCAAGCACCAGCCAAGGAGTCACATTATTACACTGAAGTCAGCCGCTACGCTTGATAACAATGGCCATTCAGGAAGGTGTTCAGCTTCTATCTTATTTTTTAGCCCCATGTTTCAAAAGAAGTATTAACTTCTGAATGAAAATGTTTTTGTTGCATGTGGAAAAACGAATTTTGGACTTGTAATTTGGAGTGAAAAAAGCAATGTGGTCAAGTTGTGATATTTTTGCGTAAACTGGTTTCTAGCGGTATATAAAATAAACCATATAAAATTATTATTCTCCCAATTAATACCATATAAAAATGTTATTCTCCAAATTAATCTTGCAACGCAGCGCAAATAACACAAGTCTATCGCAGCAATACGAAGCTATTACATGTTTACGAAAGCTGTGTTACACTACAAGCTTTTTTTTTAAATGCATCTTTTTTTGTAATAAAATGTGTTTATTACATGCAAACATCAGAGAGAGATTATGCACTATAACTTTCAATCGATGTTACCCATAGCTTTAATTGCTAACTTTGAAACATGCATTGATAATAAGAGAGTATGCATTTTTTAAATGTGCTTTGTTCATCCTCATTTTGGAATTCGTCTACTGAAAAAATTTAGAAATAAAATTTTGATTCCACCCTTTATTTAAATAAGTAAATATGTAAATTGCTGGTTAGCAATTCAGTTTGTATTTAACAAGAATTTGTATAATTCCTTTGTCATATTTTCTTATTATCTATTGTCGAATCTAGTCATAATTAACCATGTACAAACTTAATGCTTCAGAAATTTAATAGACTGAAAGTCTAATGAGTGAGCATTACTGCAATAATCAAGGTGGACCTGAAAATATTCGTGACCACCTTGGAATTAATATGAACGGTTCAAAAAAAACAGGAAATATTTGGGATTTACAACCTTGAAGCCAAAACCTTTCCACCTCTAGGTCGGAGTAGTTAACAAAGTTCTACCAGGGATACCTGTTTAAAGCCGTGAAAAACAAGAGGCACATGTTTACAGCAATCAGTGCAGTAATAGAGATATATTTTATAGTCTTGGCAAACACGTGGCTTAGCAATTTCGGGTGATGTACAAGGCATTATTGATAGATATAACACGTTCAACTTGCGTGTAATACAGTACAAGTTAAACAAGTAGGAGAAAGAAGTAATTCCAAAGCACAAAATAAATCTTACTGAATGATACCTTAATTAAAACACCAGAAATTTTACAAGTTTTGCCAACTGAAGCAAATTAATCATGATTACACACTTTTTATCGCTTTCACCCGTCCATTTGGTAATATTAAACTCGTCAGATGACCAAACCAGCAATCCTAAGTATATTTTTTAAACCTGTTGGTCATTGAATGCAGCATCACGTGCTTCATAGGGTCTGAGTAAAACAGTAGGTCTACGGTAAAAGTAAACACGTGTCTAGTTCCTGAGAAAATGTGTCGCATGGACATGTATATTTGAGTCGCAAGTACTAAACCGGCTGGAATAGTAGAGGCTGTATATTGGATAGCGCTGTGTATTTTTCATTGTGTGGGAACATGTTAAGTAAACAATTTAAAAGTGACTGGGATAATTTTAAAAAAATCACAGCATTTCTCGCATTCTTTTATTTTAATAACGGAATGAAATCCACTAATACATGTATTTACGTGTGATTTATTTTTCCTTTTGTTTGTTGAAAAACAGAATCTCTCTCCCCCTCTATCTCATTAAAATTATGATAATTAAACTTTGTATAATTTGTGAAGCATCTAAGTAGTCTCATGACTCTTTGCTTGGAAATTTATCTGTCATCTCTTGCAATACACGTCTGTGAATGCGTTTTAGTAGGCGAGTCTTTGAATATTAAACGGCATTGTGTACAAATTAAAAAGAGCATTCTGCACTGTGTGCTGTAGCTGAGCCGATAGGTAAGTTCCACGCGAGGTAGTGGGCATCGACTATTACATAATTATATTGCTGCAACTTTCAAATGGACAAGCCACAATGTGGACAATCCACGACGACCACTATATCCTGTCTGCGATGGACACAGTGTGAAAAGGATTAAGGTCCACCATGGGAAAGTGGATTTTCATAAAAACACGATGCATGTACTGTATGTACTGAAAACCAAGTTTGTTTGTGAAGAATATAAACTGCACTTTTTTAATCCCTTACAACATCACAGCAGTTCAGATGCATGGATATGTCACTGTTTATATGCCTAACTGTACAGAACTACAAAGTTGCAGCTTTCTAATTTCACAGAACACACTCTACCTAATTGTTTAATAAAATGAATAGTTTGCAAAAAGATCACTCACTGTATTATTATTTAATAACAGTACCAATGAATAAGATTTTCAGTGCACGTTCGGTTAACCTTTTTCTGCTCTCGCTATCCTTAAATTAAAAAAATAGCTTTGTAACTCAAACACCAATTAAAGTTAATTTCACTCACTGTAAAATGTAGAGATCTGACATTTTGTTTCCTCTAACGAATTATATAATCTGCATCGTTTTAGAAAGACTTTTACCAACATTTTACTACTTAGAAAAGAATAGCATCACAAACAAAATATCAAATAGAACAAAAAACGAGATCCTGAAAGTAGACTAGTAGTAGTAGTAGCAGTAGTAGTAGTCACGTAAATCAGCTGTCATTGTTGTTGCATTTCTTTAATAAAGCATGTTTTTGTGTATAATTTTAATGAATAATGATTATCGATTCTTAATACTTGATGTTCTGTCCTGCTTTGAGAAAAAAAGAGAAATACATAAATTGAAACTTATCCTTACCAAAGTCAATTCTGAAGCCACTTTGCCTTGAATATTCAAGTCAGATATGAACATCTGCAGCTTGGCAATCCATTCCTCTTTGTCTGCACCAGTCACTCTTAAATCTCCGGAATAGTGCAGGTTGTTTCTGATGGACACAATCTGACAAGGATAGAGAAATAGCCTGCATGAAAATTACTATATCGTACCTTCTGAGCTGAACTAAACTTCAAAAATTATTTCTTATAAAACTGAACAATTTACAAACGTTTTAAATTGAGATTTAATACTATATTTCAGAAAATAAAATCAACCTACTCTTTGCTGACACCTATATTTATTTTAAGATTTAAATAACATGTAAGAACGTGCTTTATGCACACATCCCATGGGACCTCTTTGTTGTAAACACACACACACACACTCACACTTTTTTTACTACCTGCCAACTGAAGACTTCAACTGCGTCCCTGTTGGTAAATCAAAGTGACGACCCTTTGTTTAAATTAAGGACCTACTGTATTATTTGTTTTAAAATAATTATCTCATTTTACTGTTTGACTTTCAATCCCTTATTGTATATATCCTAACAAACTATAATCTAATGCAGCAGTACTTATTTTGTGCCGAGGTGCAAGATAATGCCTAATTACCAATTTCAAAATATTGAAGAAAAATAAATTTTAAACATGGTTGTGTATTACCTCTACCCATGATGGTCATTACACATTGGCATGTACTCGGAGAGAGGAGGAAGAGAAGCGACAAAAGAAACAGCAATACCAATTCTTTTATTTTACTTGCATTGTTTTTTAAAATCAGATAGATGAAACCTAGGTAGATGGATAATCCCTTCCCCCAGGCGTTGTATGTGCCATGAAAATAAAATCAAATTATTATTTTATGTTTGCTGTATTTTGCTTTAAGCCATCCAAGCAGCATCACCAATGGTTTTAGTAGTCAAGTAATTATTTGAATAGTTCACTTATATAGACTGCTGTAATTAGAATTTCTCAATAAGGTCCTTTATTCATGCAAAGAAATATATGCAGTCGCATTAATGTCTTTACTGTTCACCATTCGCTTTACGTATACTACTAATGAAATGTCGAGTCAAACTCTGAGCCAAATTTAGGTCATCTGGCTAACAAAGGTTATGGTATGCTATTATATCCTTCATGTAAATGTCCGTTTGCTCAAAGAAACCCTCTGCAAGAAGTCTGGCATCAAGGTCCTTTAAATTTGTACATATGATGCCATTTTTTTCAAATATGACTTCCGTTACTAAAACCAGCAAACACCATAAATGAGCATTTGTCAACAATAAGGCCAAGTGGGCTTGAAATTGTTCATCTAGCTAATACTATATCTAAAGCCGAATGTCTAGCAATTGATCAAGAAGTATGGGTTTCAAAATATAAATGCTATATGCTTGAAGAGTTTTTAAAGCTAAAGATCAAAAGGTTTTGGAAATAATAAAAAAAAACTTGAAAGATATTTCTCCAATAAGAAAAGTGAGCATGTTAAATCATGCATCAACATTCTCCATACAAAATTGAAATGTTTTATTAATAAATGGTGCTAAATAGAATTGATTTAAACCGGACAAGCTGTATTCATTTAGAAGTCTGATATTGTTCTTTACACTTTTTACTTTTTATTTTCTATTGTTTGTTTTCAGTAACAGTTGGTCACTGATAGGTTCTGTAGTGCAAATGTTGGAGAAAAATTATGTAATTTGTTTCTATTTTAAGGACTGACAACCTTGCGAAAATAAAGTGAACTTCTTCTGAGTGGGTTAGGCCAAAAAGTTGCTTAACAAATTTACTATTTTTGATAGTAGCATGGCATCCTTTGTATAAATAAGAAGTGTTTAGATGCTAGAATCATCTAAATGAAATTTGATTTTTTTTTGTGTTAAGGGGTTTTAAATGTGGTCATTTATGGCAGATCAGTGTATACTTCATACATAGCTAATAGGTGTTCCTGAATGGACACTACCTATTAAACTTGTTTAAACTGTGTTGAGCAGATTTCAAGAAAACATACTTCGAAGGTTTTGCTCTCTTCACAACGATAACCATATCTGATGTCAGATTGGCATTATTTGTGCAATCTGGAATTATATAGATGTCAGGATGTTGGCAGAAATTTCAAGATTGGATGTTGGTAAGATGTAAAAAAAATGCAAGTGCATGTGGTGATGAACACACCCTGTTAATTTGACCATATTATAGGCTTATCTAACTCTACTGCCAGGAGGGAAGAAAATCATTGAACTAAATTCCACTAAACAAATGATGTAATTATTCATTCAATCTGGACATCATCCTCAAAGATAGAAAAAAGCATTAAAACTGTTGTTCAAAACAGCTTAAATAATTTAGACCAAACTCAGCAAAGAGATAATACCAAAATAATATTATGACTGAGGAAACTCGTTTTATAAATCACAATAACTTTTTCAGTCAATGAAATCGTGTACATACATGCATCCCCTTTACCGGCTCGAGAATGTAGAAAAGGTCCTGCATGTGATAAAAGTCAACTAATGGGGGCTACCTTTTTATTCTGATATGCAACCCATAATGCTGTTCCAGCTGAGAATGTCTTTGAGTCTTTAAAGGTGCTCAGTTTATATTTGAGGTCTGACTTTGTATTTTAAGGATTTTTACATTTATTTTTGTTGCCATTTTCGTTGTTTCGTATGTTTTGATCTTATTCATCATTGTATGGCCAGGACTGTGCAAATGGTCCCTTAAACTCAATACAGAAATATATACATATGTACATACATACATACATACATACATACATACATACATACATACATACATACCTTTAAATGAAAATTTCCAAAAATGGACGCTTACCTCATCTAAAAGCTTCAGATTCTTCAGGTCACTGTGAAATATTGTACAATATTTTATCATCAAAATCATTGTCATCAGATCCAGGTCTTCCCGAGGATCATGTATATGACGTTGCATCCGGGGCACAAATAACCGAGCTACTTCATAGGGGTCCGATGGCCACATGCTTGTGTTTGCATTAGTAAAGAAAATGCTAAAGCTCCTGGGGGAAACATGATACTTCAGAATCTCATTCAGCCAAACACTACATATCCTGTTCTTACAGTTGATAGACAATGTTCCCGTGCCTGGCTCTCTGTGGATTTGTTTCCAGCTGCAGTCGCCACACTGATGATGAGTCAGTTCATCACCTAGTTGAGTAATAACTGTTTCTTTGATTTGTGTGTGCAACTTCCGTACAACACTATCCACGTAAAGAAATAATCTTTCCTTCCAGGCATTAAGGGTCACAATGCAATGAATCCAGTTCTCATATTCTTGGTCGGAAGTTCTTGGTGATTCAGCCTTGGTGCTGGATATCTGCAATAAATATTAAAACAAAACATTTTAAAAAAATTAAATAGGCTCCAAATAAGCTTCGCAACATTCGCTATTTATTTCTTGTCTGACCAATGATCAATTCCAAACTCTTCATTTTGTTATGAATATTTAATAAAAGTAATTATTTAATTTGTAGAAGTTCTTTAATTCTTATTCTGTTGCTCTTGATGATCATGATGCATTCCTTTCTGACATTATTAACAAAGATATTTTTTTCCAACCAGTGTAAAACTACAGTAGAGTGATAAATTAGAGAAATTATCTCTACCATCGATTCCGAAATTTGCAATAAAAAAAACAACTTTGTGGCCGATACTGTATAATTCATTATAGTGTTGCCTTTCGTTGTAATATAACCAATTTAATCATTGTTTTGTCTACCCATTCAGTACATGTATGTTAAACATTCTGCACATTTCTACGAATGGCAAACAGAAATTATCATAAGTTTCAGTATTTCTTATTAAATAAACATCTGCATCAATAGTATGATCATTATTATAAACAGGTATAATGTCGAATAATACTGGCGTTTTAAATCACCTGCAAACATTAACACAGTATCAGTATACAAGGTTGTATTACTTTCGTTTTTTTCTCCATCTAGTAAGTCAATACCATTTTCATTTGGATCAGTATAAATCAGAGATCTCGACGGTGAAATATATACAGATATCAATATAATCTCCTTAATTATATTCTGTAAATCAGCACTTATATATAGTACAACACAGCCCCACATATCACGACAAACCCTCAAAACAATATCTTAATTTACTAAAGTGTGACTTAACAAATACTGCAGCGCCCTGGAATTACTACCAAGACTTTCTTATCATGCACATAACTAAAATCATTGTATCCTTGAAAGAAATAAAAATAAAAATTATATTAAGACATAACTCATATTTCACGAAAACCTAAAACGTCAAAATATTTACAGTAATTACAAAATTTCTAAGTTATTTTATATTATTTGTCACTATAATGCTCCAACTCAGCAGCGAAAAATATTTATTTGCAACCATTTTAATCTTGTCACTATCTACATCATGCCTGACCCGTAACTCTGCTTTTTCAGTGGTAGAAAATATTATCATTTTCATCCTCAATCTGTATGATTATCTCCCCAGTTTGGAAACAGCTCCAACCAAAATTCTTTTATAGGGGTGTTTGAGCTGTGCTGAAAAAAACAAACCTCCTATTTTTCCCAGTCATACATGTACACCAGTCTACCAAGAATCCGTTTATTATACCTAATGTTCGTATATTCCCCTTCTTTCTATTTTTTACTTAAGAATTCATACAAGATCCTTCTCTCATCATGCATAAGATGAGAGTAATACCCCAAGAAATGGTAGCCAATGTCATTATTTAGTGTGTTTCCTGCCTTCCATATCCTTACAAAGGGTAAACTTGAAGTTAATTAAGGTATTGCACGTGCTCAAAATATTTGATCGGTATATCTTGAGTGGCAGCTACATGCTGTGTGTAAAATCAACGAGATTAAACTGATATTTCAGTGGAGGAAATGAAAAGACTAGAGAATGAAATCAACACAAAGTTACATGTGAATGTATAAAAATAGTAAATAGAGACTGTGTCATTGTATAAAAAAATACAATTTCACGTGAATTGTTTTATATCAAAACGATGGATGATAGGCCGAAAGTCATATTTGAACTCAATATGTAAATATGAGGTTTACTTATTGATTAAATGATATGTTTCAAAAGCTAACAATCAGTGCTTCTTTCCTTTGTTCTGCAATTCAGTTTGACGTTCCATACCCGTATTTAAAGATGAGCAAATGTATTTTACGAGATAAACACATGTACTACACTGTGAAAGAATATTTCACATGCAAACCATTCAACATATTTGATAACTACACATAAAATATGACAGTTATGGATCTATGAACAGACACAGAGCATGGTGTAACATGAAATGTTGGCAACATCAATTAAGCTGGCCCGCTTGTATAAATTCATCTGGTTGTCGAATTCACTACTGGCATTCAACATACAGAAGGGTTTCAAGTGAGTTTAATCTGATTACTTCCAGATTATGAAATTACTGAGAGAGTCTGCAATACATTTACCAGGTCAAGATGCTTTGAATTCTGTCAATAAAGGAATAGATATAAAACAATTGAATTTGATCTGCAACAATTTTAACAGTCCATCATTTCAAAGGTAGATATGTATCAATGGAAAAAATATAAAGTATTTAAAAAATGGCATATGCTACTAGCAAAAAAAAAGACTTAAATGGTTTAGAAACATCCGTTTTTAAGCAAGAAAGACGTGAACATTTATGGTTGTATTTTCATATAAACTATGATATGATAGGATGAACCCTGTATCAGACAAAACTGAAAGTATTTTCTGGACTTCTTTTCAGTCTTGCAGAAGAGGGAATAGCAAGATTAACGCAAATAATCAGTTTTTATATAACCCACATCTTAGGCGCACAAGATGGAAACAAAATTTTATCACACAGTAGGTTTCCACTGTCAAAGACTCTGCTAACTTGATAATCGAGTTATTACTTTTAGGAAATCAAGGGCACAACTCAAATGAAGGCAATATTACCAAACACGTATGCATACGAGTTGTTTAACAGTATACCGCCATTTTCCTTTTAATATAGAAACTTGACAAGGTTCTATCCTAAGTTCCAAGACCATCACTTCATTGTGAATACAAACGCCGACCTAGAAAGATGATGAATAATTCAACACGGCAGCCGAGTGAGGGGTCCACTATGAACTCCAAGTTCAATTTCGAGGTCAGCACACACTCACTGATACTGACGAATTTGATGCAGCAACCAAGTGAGGGGCCTATTGCAGACTTCAAGTTCGAAAATGAACTTGAGTGCAATGCTGTGCCTTGCGACCAGAGTGATGGCGATATCAGCGATGCAGCACGACCTTACCACTGCCCTACTGCCATTCGTGTACCTTACCGCTCTACTAGCGAAAGCGATGCAGCACGACCTTTCTGTTTTACTGGTAAAAGTGATGCCGTGTGTATACCTACCTACAGATTTCATCCATGAACTCACAAACCACCCTGGATATCACTGGCTCATCGAGATGTACAAGTCAAAGAAGAATACACGTTTCCTGTGGCTTTTGTAACTTTGAAAATCGACTCAAGTTGTTCAAACAAAGATCTGGATGGAATACCCAGTACCAAAACATGAACCAGAGCTGGATTTGTCTACTCCGGACGAGGAGACCAAGTACAGTGTTTTAGTTGTGGCATGAAGATCCACGAAAGGGAGTATGAAGACTCAGCTTTCCTAGAACATGCCAGATGGTCTCCATGTTGTCATTACCTTCCTTTGGTGGGGCATGATTATTATCAACATGGCTACTTTCGAACAGAACATTCGTAGTGACCCTCCTGAGCTAAGAGAATGCATTTTCAAGCGAAACGCAAAGAAAAATTACATCCTTTACAACATATACTTTTAAATCATTGGTACCTGAATGCAATAAGAGGGATGATTATTTTGAAAGTGTACATATGGTCAGACATTGATCAACTACCCACGACTCTGAAGAATTTCGATGCCACGACTTCTACATACAAGGTTGGAATACTACAAAGAATTCTTTCAGATGATGAAGACTTACAGGATTACACAAATCGTGTACAAGAAGTGTCACCTCAAGACGAGACTTCAAGACGTGTGGTGTGTGTGTTAGTGACTGAAACATATCTGTTCCACTCTGTACCAGTATATACCCTGTGTAGAAAGTATGACTACTGTAAAACACTTTATTTTCGTGGGTTTCAAAATTCGTGGTTTGGGTAAAAAAAATACATATTTTTTTTGTGGGCACCTAATTTCGTAAATCTACCATTTACACAAACAAAAAAAAGGATGCATATGTCTCTGTAAAAGTTTACTAGTTTACGGACATTAATTTTGCATGTGCGAGCAAACAGGTTTAATCTCCGTACTGCAGTAATTAAGTTATTCATTGCTAACATCTGGCGTAAATGCGAAGATCTTGAAGAAAATGCCAACTTTTTTTTACACACATCTGAGTTAACATATTCAATACCACTATTGTAATCTTAAGTAATTAGGTTATCATGTGTTCTTAAAGACCACTTTCAAAGCATAAAGTTCTCAACAATTAGGAATTAGGCGCTTGAACAAAGCCAATGACCGTAAACCTCTTTTTTTTCTAAACAATATTTGCCATATATAAACAGTTCTGCTGAAAGTGAATTTCACCTCAAAAGTTAAAATAAAAATGTCACTGACACAGAGTGAAAAACTTGTAGTAAAATATCCTACTACTGTGGGCCTGCCTGACCCTAAGGAGTGCTCTGATAGGGGAGAAGCTCTTTTTCTGCAAACCGCAAATGATGCTGTTAAAACTCTGTGATATCCCAGACTTCCCGTAAGTGTAAACGAGGCTAGTACATATCATACGATGACCACACTAGAGCTAAAATTGCAAGATACTCTATCGAAAATGGAATCTCCAAAGAAACAAGAACGTTCAGTGCCGAGTTCGGAAAGAAGGTCAGTGAAACAACAGTCCGCAGTATGCGGAATCATTATATTAAACTCAAGAAAGCTGGTGGAGCTGACATGACAAGTCTGCCAAAATCACCCCATTGGAACCCGTTGTTGATGGGTGATCTTGACCTTGTGGTCCAAATTTGAATACGTAAAGTTCGGGTGAATGGCGGTTTTATCTAAAGGCGGTAGCAATCTTTGATGTTTTCAAAGCCATTGCGGAGAAAGGCTGATGTCTCACTGAAAGGAAATGGGATTATACCAGTGTTTGTGCCAGCAGCATGCACGGATAAGTTGTAACCCCTAGATTTAATTGTTAACAACTTTTACAAACAGGAACTCAAATCCCGATTTCATGAGTGGTATTCAACACAGGTTATTGATCAGTTAAATGAACTGGATGACAGTGGAGATGTACATTCGAATCAGGTTTCGGTTGACCTGAAAACATCTACCCATAAGCCAATCCACACAAAGTGGCTTATCTGCACACATGACAAAGTCGCACTTCGGAGAGACCGGATTGAAATGGGCTTTGAGAAAGCGGGACTAATGTGCCGATTGTTTATTTAGCATTTAGTTTTGCAAACATGTATTCACACATAGGAATAATGTGTGCTTTGGGAAATAAAGAAGGACACAGTTGAGTAAACCTGCTTTTATTACTGTACTGTACATCAGGTAGAGTCATTACAATCTTACACAAGTTTCCATGTTCATGAAATTTTGCATTGGAATTAAATTATAATCAATCAGTTTATGTTTTCCTCGTTATGAATGTACATATCCTAATGTATATTTTACATTATCAGCACTATTGACAACCGTGGTATTAAAACAAAGAAAGAAACTGGTGATATTTTTCCATTGCATATGACGGGAGGGGGGGGGAATCGGTTTGTTTGATATTTCATTGCGACTTTAAATTCGTGGTCTGGCTCACCCACGAAAATTGGAACACCACGAATTTAAAGCGTTTCGCAGTATTTCCTCAAAAAGAACAACATTCCAGTGAAGGACTAATCTAAAAGTTTACCATGCCAAGACTTTTGTCCTCGGGGTTGCAACAAATTCCGCGGAAGGAAGTCAATGACAGTGTTCAGGTCTTTGAGGATTACCAAACCTTTTTACAAGAACTGTTTCCAACTACAATTGCACTGAATTTTGGACGACATCTCGTGTGCGCGTTAGTGACTACTTTTTTCGGATTTCGTTTCCCAGGAAATTCATTGTGGACTAGTTATGAACAGTACATGCAGCAAACACATGACTATCAAAACTGTATCTGTGCCCGAAAGACAAATTGTGTTAAAAGTGTTGAGAATATTGATGAAAACAAGTTGTGTACCTCTGTGTGAAGAAGACATTTGTCAAACATTATCCACGCTTCGTACTTACCAAGAAGTGTGTACAGCTAGTTGGCTACACCAACAAATTTACGACTGGAAATAAGTACGTGACTGGAGGAGTCTTGGCTTCGATCCTTGGATACAAAAAAATGGCTGACTATGCCACAGACACTGTTGTGTCACTAATCCAAGAAAAGAAGAAGTTAACTTAGAACCAGTGCAAGAAGTGAACAGTATACTGACTTGTTGATATGCAGCTTTGGTGATTTTAATTTTTGCATCATTGTCTTATGCGTTTTCGTGTTTTAATTCTTGAAATGTAAATATGTTTTTTGCTGTGAGTACACTTTTTGAAAAAACATTAAACGCATATCAAATGTATAAAATGTTTTGTGTTTCTGATTGTAATGTCAGAATCTCAGAATTCTCAAAGCCATAGTTATGGCTACATCCTCCTCCTCTGTTCTCAAAGTGATTGACGAAAAGTTAAATTGTCAAAGTTGGGAGGCCTTGTATCTGTGTCATCTTTTAACATGTTAATTGCTGGACCAAGTGGTTCAAGCAAAACCAAAATTTGTCAAAAAGTTCGATCGAACACAAATCATACTTGTTTGATCGTCCACGACAACGTATCATATGGTGTTACAAAGTGTGACAATCGGCTTACACATTACTCCATGAAAGTCATGGAGAATCCATTTCGTTTGTAGAAGGCATTCCTCACAAAGACAATGGGATTGTTTCTAACTTTAATCCAACACATCTTGTCATCTTTGATGATATGTTAGGAGAAGACGAAGAAGAAATTAAACTTTGTTTTACACGATAAGGACATCATCGTAATGCCAGTATTATTTACATTACTCAAAATTTGTTTCAACAAAGTAAAGCACATCGCACCATCAGTCTCAATGCCCATTATGTGGTACTGTATAAAAATCCAGGAGATAAATCTCAAGTGCAAGTGTTAGGCAAACAGTTAGGAACACCTTGGTTGAATTATGCGTACGACGATGTATCTCAAATACCTCATGCGTATTTACTCATCGATTTTAAACCTACCACTCCCGATTATTTTAGATTTTGCACCAATTTGTCTAGCCATTGGTACCAAGAAGGAGGTCCTGTCATTTACAAGTCGCCTTTGGCGTCTATCTGAAGAAATAAAACTATGCAAACATCCTGCACTTCTTTTTTCTCAAACAGTATTCGGCATGACCTCCTTTCAATCTCATCCTCCTGTCAAATTGAAATTGATTCGTGCATTGTGTGACGTCAGCCGCGAAAAAAATGCACAAGTTCGTGCACATTTGTTAGAAGTCAATCTCAAAGAAGTATTACGATGGTTTTCTTTAACACCACGTCAATCACAACAAGGGATCATTCACATACCCCATCAAACCAAACGTTTTTTTTGAAGAAAAAAAAAGTAGCATTGTCACAACTGGCAGATCCAAGAATCGATACTCAAACCAAAAAAAAACAAATTTTTTAACCTGGTGGAAGTGGCTCTTTAGGAGGTGTCATTATTCGTTCCCTTGTGCGATGGAATCCTAATGCCGAAACTAAAATAAAGAAAAAAGACCAATCCCCCAAAAGACAACAGCAGACCCAAAAGAAGAGTAGTGGTGCAGCAAGTGTACACAAGAAAAAGAAAAGCCCTAAAACCGGAAGTCCCAATAAAAAGCATGTCCTGCCAGAAAGAGAGGTTCTGCTGCTAGGACGCATACGTACTCCAGAAAACCATGCCAATCGATGATGGTGTCTACTACTGCCACTTCTATTTCTTCACCGTTCATGATGATGCCTGCCAAACCTGATTTAAGACCCGTGTTTCCTAATTTGAAAAAAAAAATGGAAACCAATTTTAAAGGAACTTCTTCTATGGCAGCAACGACGATGTCTTCTTCTTGAGCGACTGCTGCTGCAGCTAAAAAAAATGGCTTCACCGAAGACAAAAGTACAAGACAGAACAGGGGTGATACGATGTTTACTGGATTTATCCAAACAAGAACTGTCACTATTTCGTTCATTGAAAACACCTCATCATCGAGTGGTGCCCATAATGAAGTTGATAAGACATGCTGACCATCAGTGGAGACGAATTGCAGTATAAAAAGGAAGTGTGTGATAAGTTTAACTTCAGTGTTTGCTCCTGAAACAAAAGATGTCACCAAAAAGAAGTGCACACCACCACCACCACCCTACTCGTCGCCCCAAGACGCAATTATCCTCCAAAAAAGGAAAACGAAAGGGACTCCCTTCTCGTTTGGCTAAACATTGAGATGTTTTATCGCTACTGACTAAATCAAATCTTTCTATGCGAAAACAACTCATTCAAACAGTACCCAAAGAAATCATCGATACCATGTGTGAATGTTGCTTGAATATTTTGAAAGGAAGGGCACCTTTGTCCAAGATACAGAAACAGTGATTAGGAGAAAATCAGAGCGTTCTTCCCCAAATGGTAAAAAAGGAAATACCCATCAGTCAAAAGAAAAAAATGCTGGTTCAACAATGAGGATTTCTACCCATGCTGATAGGACCATTGCTAAACATAGCTGCTCATTTGTTAGGATCGATTGCAGGACCACTTTAAGGAAGAGTCACGAGATAAGGAAGGGAAAAAAAGATAAAAAGGACACTCTCATCTGGAAAGACAACACACTTGTACCTTTGGATCTTATTTCTATACAAATGCACAAGATAAGGAAGGGAAAAAAAGATAAAAAGGACACTCTCATCTGGAAAGACAGCACACTTGTACCTTTGGATCTTAGTTCTATACAAATGATGAATGGAACTCCATATTTGGTACAAACAATGGATACCTCATTTACCTCAGAATCCTAATCTCACCAAGATGTCACAGTTACAACAAGAATTACAATAGCGATTTGTCCGAAACAGAAATATCGCAACGGTACGGCCAAGTATTGCAACAACTTTACCTCTTTTACCAGAAAGCTTTAGACGAAACAGCTAAACCTACTCTAAGAGATTTCAAGACGATTATGAAACGCGAACCAAAAGCCACCAAGATAGCCACAGCCACATGGATGGCAGAAGAAGAAGACTCAAGAAAAGTGTTCCAAACTCCGTTGGCTGCAATACCTAGTAATATTCCAGCTTCCTTGTTGACACCATCCCCTCCTACCAAAAGAGAAGAAATAAAAGCTTGGGTCAAAAAGATGATGTCCACACCTTCTTCAGCAGGAGAAGAAAAGAAATAAGGGAAGACAGAAGTGAAAAAAGACATCAAGAAAAAAGTCACCACTCCACAACTGGTTCCTACTCCTTGTGCTCATCAGACACGTCAAGACTCGTCCAAACCAATACCACATGAATCTATGAGCAGTATCGAACAGTGGGTCACTTACTGAGGAGCAACAACAACCACAGTCAGCCCCATCATCATGGAGACACTTGTAGCCAGCATTTATTACAATCCTACACATGCTGCCGGTTACAGAGGAGTTCAAAAATTGTATTGTGCTGCTAAAACCAAACTTAAAAGTGTATGTTTGCCAGACGTGTGACAATGGTTACAAGAACAATCGACATACACATTACACAAACAAATTAGACAAACATTTTCCAGAAGTCAAACCAAAGTAGCTGACATCGATCATTAATGGCAAGCAGATTATCTGATATCTCTCATTTGACACCGAACAACTGTGGTTTCAAATATTTTTTTGGTGTCATGGATGTGTTTTCAAAATCATCTTGGGTAGTTCATTTGACTTCTAAAACAAAGTGATTGACATCATTTACGAAAATAGACAAAGGTACTGAATTTCTGAACCAAACTTTTCAAAAAGAATTGAAAAAGACACATTCGTTTTTCACCACTGAAAATCCTTAAACAGAAGCCAGTGTTGCAGAATGTTATGAAAAAATGTATGTGTAAATATGTTACACATCAACACACTCTCAAGTACATCGACGTGTTACCACGTCTAGTCAAAGCTTACAATCAATTGTGCCATCGAAGCATCGGATGTGCACCCAAAAAAGTTATCCCTGAAACGAAGTTATGGTATTTGATCAATTGTTGGTAATGTCACCTACCACCACCCCAATGAAAAAAATGGTGTTAAAGACTGGAGATTGGGTTCACATTGGAAAAACCAAACACACTTTTGACGAAGGTTATTTACCTAACTGGACAACTGAATTTTTTCGTGTTACTGCACAAGTACATAGACGTGATCCTCCTGTTTACAAATTGGAAGACATGAACAGAGAAGTGTTAAAAGGATCATTTTACTTGCCCGAGTTACAATGAGTGACCAAAAAAGATGACACGCATGATATCGAAAGCATTCTCAATCAAAGAACACGTAAGTGGGCAAACGTCGACTTGAAGAAGTGAAAGTGTGTTGGAAAGGATATCAGCAGTGTTGATTCTTGGATTGCCACTTAACAAGTCATCGACTATAAAAAGAAGAAGAATTAACCATATGTCGTTAAACACAGCAGCTACCTCTCCTTATCAGACTTATTCTCCTTTGACATCGAGTGACTCCTCGGAAACCAGAACCATGTAACTATGAATAAACAATTTTATTTAACCTTACAGAGTGACAGTTCTATGGATGTATTTCCCAGCAACACCTTATGCTGTTTCACAGCCAAATTATCTCGAGCCATACAAATGGATGACGACCTCATTGGGAAGTCACATTGCTAGAAATGATTCATCCTACGCAAGTCCTTAATATCAATAAAGGCCAAAACACTTTCATCGTGGTTATCCTGAACGAACAAGTTCAAGAACAGTTGGACAAAAATGATCCTCTCATTTACGAATCCATAAAACCATCACCCACCAATCCTCCATTGAATTCCAATATCATGAGAATTCCTGTTGGGTATTATTTTAATGCTCAACATCTGGTCGAAACGATTGCAGCTATTTTTAATGATCAGTTTGGCAAAGACCTGGAGAAAGCTCGCAAAAGTGTACTGATCGAGTACCATAAAATTGCTCATCGTCTATAATAAATTTTTCTGACAGCAGAATAATGTCCATTACTTTTTGTCCTGGTTTGTTTTCGATTTTGGGTAGATACACTGCTCTGGCTCCTGTGAAAGACATTCACAACAACGATTGATTCAACAAGTATTTTCGCTACCCTGTGGAATTGAACAAAGGACTCAATTTATTGTTTGTGAACTCCGATGTGGTCGAGTACAACGTGGTGGGAAACACAGCCGCTCTGTTACTCAGAGTCATTCCTGTCAACATGGATTCTGCCACTGCTCCTTATTAGGAAGGTGGAAATACGTCTCACGTTCAAAGTGAATTTGTATATCCTCAAAATCTTCCTTTCAGTAAATAGTATTTTGACAGGCTCAACATTAGTATAAAATGAGATCTTGGACAAAATATTCTATTCTTGAAAGGAAAAGTCATGGTGAAACTACATTTTTGAAAACGATTCTCCAGTGAATTGTAACAGATGTATCCTGTGTACCAATGAATCGCTCGACAACGAGGACATGGTTTAGGAGATGTGTTAAAATCACCTTTTCCCACGGTAGCACCTATCTTAAAACCATGGTGGCTCGAGGATTCCATGCTTTAAAAGATGCCACTTTAATGCAAGGAAAAGAATTTCTTCAAAACATCCTGATTGACAAACAAAATCTACAGGAAGCCTTCATGAGGGCAGGAACAAATGTGTTGTTTCAAACTGGAAAAGATCTGTTGGGTTCCTGAGACACCCCAATAAATATGCATCACATTTTTTTCCAAAGAATTACTTCTACTCTACAGCAAGCACGAGGCAGAAAGAGACGACAAAACCCCTTCAGATCTCATAAACAAATTCAGAAAAAGAAGAAGATAAGAACAGGAGCTGTCAGAGAATTAGACGTGTGTGATTACTAATTGAAGAAAGAATAACGATGCACCGAGATTGTTGTGAATGTTCCAAGTCCGAACTCAATCTGTTTACCATGCCACCGATGATGACGATGCAAGAATTCCAATTGATAAACTTTCATTCTGTTTTGTCTTTGATTACCTCAGCCCCTATCGAATATGAAATCGAACGACACACGGAAGATTACATTGATTGATCTGAATCGCAGTTACTTGTACATGAAAGTCAAAGTTCACAAAGTGGACAAGACCAATCCAGGGAAGATGCCAGAGTGGCTCCTGTCAACAACTTTATGCATTGTTCAGCAAAAGTGGATTTGTACTTGAATAAAAAACTGGTCAGCAGCAGCATGGATACTTACCCTTACCAAGCGTACCTGGAAAATCTCTCGATGTACGTAAAAGAGGCCAAGAACACACATCTGGATGCTTCCGTGGTATGCAAACCTGACATCTTGGATGTCCTCAACAACATAGAGTTGACAGAGGCTTACGATCCTCACAATTTTCGATTTAACGACTGTCGAAAGAAAATTAAACAAAGACGCAGTTTAGAACTGATGGATCATTTGTATTTGGACAAGTGGTTGCAAGATTAGTATTTGTTTAGTGGATGTACACCCGAGACTGAATCGAAGTAGTACCATGTTCCATTTGATGGCAAATGCTAATGAGTACAAAACCATTATCGAAGAAACCAACCTTTACGTGCGCCGTGTGGAAGGCTTACCTAAAGTGGGAAACGACATCAGTCAAACTTTGAGCAGACCCACAGCCAAGTATCCCATACGGGTGGAAGTGAAAACCTTTACCATTGCCTCTGGACTCCAATCCAATATCGAATATCATGTTTTCCAAGGACAGCTACCCAAACATTTGCTCATTGGCAACGTCAGTAATGAGGCCCTGAACAAAGCCATTGATCAAAATCCTTTCAAGTTCCAACACTTAAGCGTGTCCAAGATAGAAGTCACTCGAGATGGCCAGACGTTGTGCACCAGGCACTTTAAAACTAACATTACCCATAAAAAATTACTAGAGATCTTACTGGACACTGTTTGAAGCCACAGGACAGTTAGGTACCAACAGCAGCCACAGTATTTTGTACGACCTTGATGCAGGTGGATATGCTTTGTGGGGATTTGATTTCACTCCAGACCAAGGCAGCGATGAAGGACATTTCTACCCTATAAAATCAGGCCAACTTCGTGTGGAACTTCAGTTTGCAGTAGCTCTGGCCAACACAATGAACATCATCTTGTTTGCAAAATTTGACAATACTCTGGAAATCAACAGTCTGAGAGAAGTGATCTTATACTATTATAAAAGATGGAACACAAAATACCTATGGAGATAGGCGATGAGGATTTTTTCTATCCAGAACAAGAACCTTCTGACTCAAAGTTCCTACACAGCTTGTTGAAATCTGTGGTGTGTGATAAAGATGAACTTTCAGATCAAAAACCTAAAGATGTTCAAGCCTATGTCATCAACACAGATGACAGTCTTGGTCCAGGAACCCATTGGGTAGCTGTCTACTTTCCCAACGATCACAGTGTGGAATATTTTGATTCTTATGGATTACCTCCTCTGGAAGACGATATCATCGACTTTATGGGAAGAAATGCTGTCTCCATTCGATTCAATAAGTTGATATTACAAGGATCAGATTCTATGGTGTGTGGACAATATTGTGTGTATTTTCTTCATCAGCGCAGTCTTGGATTTCCCTTAAAACATTTAGTGACATGTTTTGATCGTGAGCGCTCTAGAAATGATGATAAATTAGAAAGATGGTTTTGTGAACATTATGGCTATCTCTTGTCTTTAGCTCAGAAATGTAGCGTGCATCGATGGCAAAATGAAATTGTCTTAGATAATTGGAAGTCAAATTGGACTCAACAACGTTGTCAACCCTGTAAATACGTTCATGTTTAAAACTTTGTCCGTTTTGTATTCCTGTTTTGAGTTAGAGAAGCTTCTTCTTATTATTAAATATGTTGATGTTTGAAAAAAATGTGTTTTATTGTTTTTTCATTGAAAACATGCTCTTTCACATTTCTCTCTATCGATCTTGATCATGTTTTCTTTCACGTCTGCATACTGGATCGGAAGGATGTTCTCCTTCACATCCGTGCTTTTTCCATATAAAGCAGTGCATTCAAAAGTCTGCCACCCATCGTTGACTTGTCAACCAAACAAAATTACTTCAAAGATTACCTGATTGAGCGAAACAATAGTGCACTTACATCAGTTCAGGCAGTACCTGATGCAGATGAGTCCTGACAGGAAGAACACCATCTTCTTAAAAATGGCGCAGGACATAGTAGATGTCCTGCATGAAGACATCATTAATGAAAAAGAAGACTGGGAGAGACAAAGACAGCAGCAGAGACAGCAACAACAACAATAAGAAGTAGAATGGAGATGGAGGACTTTTCCTTGTCCTTTAGCAAGAGCTAGCCTTATGCTCTGATGAGGCCTATGGTGAGAAGAGGTTGTCCTCCTAGAAGATAAAGCCAGAACCTCTCACCAAAACAAAACTTCCCTTTTCAGGGCCACCCACATCCCTAGAAAAGAGAGATGCTAGTCAATTGCCACTTCTTTTGTGTTTTATGTTTTGTGTATGTTTATGTCGTATGTCTTTGTCTTTCACACCAAAAACTTAAAAGCACCTTCCCTTATGAAATGTATGTTTGTTGGGTATAGTGTGTGTTTGTGTGGGTATAGTAGTGTGTCTATATAAACTCCCTTACCCTTACCCTTGTGTAAACATATGTAAAAAATCTGAAAAATGGTTTCTTTTAGGTCCGTGCGATTTCTGTTTCCTCTGGTATTCTGTGTGAGAGTTGTTTTCCTTCATGTCGGCGCTTCAAGCATATACAGCAGCACGTTCACCAGTCATTCCACCCAACGTTAATGTCCGAATGGCCGCACACGTTGTATATTCAAGATAAGTAAGCAGTTGTGCCATTCATCGTCGACTCGTGCGTACAGGAAAATGAAAAACCAGCACTGTAAAGTGGGTAAGCTGATGAAGCCTATCAGCTTCATGGAACGAGTACAGCACCTCCTGTATCGGGTAGAAGATTTGGAGTGCTACCCACACACAAGACACCTGAAGAGGGAAATCACCTCTCTTAGCATCGCCAAAGAATTCGTCAGAGAGATAATGCATGAAGAGATGGAGAAGGTAAAGGTGGTGTGGGCGGAGAAGAGACTAGTCAAAGAGCAGGAGAAGAAAGAAAGGGAGAAGAAAGAAAGGGAGCAGCAGAAGAGGGAGATGTAATTCCCTCTCCTCGATGCCAACTGGATGAAGATCCAGAAAAGGTTCCGCTGATTAGGCCATCCAGATTGGATGCTGAAGGAGAAGGAAGACTGGCAGATGAAGGCCAACAAGCCTAGTTTTAGGCTCGTGGTCTCCACCAAGATATCTTGGAACAAATGGGACAACAATGTGCGACCTGCTGTGCCCAACTTGGGAGGTGCAAACACTGCTGAGGGAGTGGTAGCAGAAACCCCAACAGCCCTTTGCAGGGCCACTCAGATCTCTAGAAAAGAGAGATACTAATCCTATTTGCCATAGGTTTTTCTTTTTGTTTTATGTTTTGTGTATGTCTATGTTGTTTAGAACTAAAACTTAAAACCCATTTACCCCTTATCTTGCGTTTGTATGTGGGTATAGTAGTGTGTCTATAAACACTTCCTACCCTTGTGTGTGATAGTATGTTTGAGTGACAGTGTGTGTATCAACACTCCTACTCTTTTCGTTGGGAGTGTAAGGATGGGAGGACTTTTGATAGTAATAAAAAAGAGGGTTCTGGATAGTATATGTGCTGCCTCAAACTATGTTAAATTCCCCTTGTGCCCCAGACTGCCTCATCTGACTCTAAATTTCTTGGGTAGTCTGGTGCACATGCTAAATTTACCTTGTGTTCCAGAACTACCCAATCCTATGTTAAATTCCCGTTATGCCCCAGACTGCCTCCCCATGTAAACCTATGGAGAATTTTAACATAGGATTTCCCTTGTGCCCCACGGTGCTGCCCGCTTGTTAAACTATAGGCTAATGTCAATCCCCTTGTGCCCCAGCCGCCCTCATATAACTACAACCAATGTTTGCAAGCGCTTCAATAGTTTACTTTTTATAATAATTGAAGAACATATAATTCTGTTAGATCCTTCTCCGATATAAATGCAAATAAGAAACCCACCAATACCAAAACAGATAAAAACAAAACATGTTCAGCTAGGAAAGAATCAATCTGTCCAGCTGTTTTCCAAAGTCATCTTATCACACTACAAATAATCCCATGCAATGCGTTTTTTTTTATTTTATTTTTTTATCAAACTTAAAGAAATAATTACCGATATTTATTAAGCTTATTTTTATTTTATCAATGGATGAATCATCTTTGCTTCCTGATGGAGCAATACATCCTCAACCACCATGTCCTAAATATTTTACAAAATGTTCTATAGATATTTCGCTCCAACTGCATTAAAAGTCCAGCTAATTTTACTTTCAAAGCATTCCAATTGCTCCTGTTTAGGTTTTTTTTCTATACCAATATGGTTTTCAATTCTTCAATCTGTTTTGCAAACATTTCAAAATTAAATTTTTTAGTTTCTATTTTAGAGTTGACAACTTTTACAGTATTTACATACCTCCTTAATTATCGCTGCTCCTGTGTTGTGAATGATCTTTTTGTACTGTATGTGGAAGTTCTCAACTTTTAATTCTTTTGTTAATTATAGTCTCAGCTTCTCTTGTTTATCAAACGACCCATCTGTGTTTATCATTTACATCTCTATTAGACCCAAAAGCATAAAGATGAAAGATTTTTATGGTTGATTTTAGACTGAACTGAACACATTCAAGTTTACTGAATATAGTGCGTTCATTGCCAAAGAAGCACAAGGCAATTAATTTTATTGGCTGACAGAAATGTCTCACTGATTTCAATTAGCTTGGGCACCAATAGTACATGCTTCATGATCACTGATAGAAACTGTAAAGAAGACAAGACGAAATCTTCAGCAAAAACACTACTGCATTTATTTCCAAAGTAGTGTACAGGGAGGACAAGTGTAGACTCAAAAGTCCAAAATAAATTTTGTATGGGAATGGTTACTCGAGCATAAGGAATTCAAGTCCCAGTACAGAAGACTTATGACAAGAATGGCTGATAATGATTTATAGTAGTAATAATAATAATAATAATAATAATAATAATAATAATAATAATAATAATAATAAATACTTTATTTAAAGAGATGACAGAATTAGTTGCATGAAACTGATCCTCGATGTGGCCCTCTATTAGATGCATATTTAACTGCATAGTACATAGTTGTACACAACATAAAGAATGGCGTATACAACTCGTTATTCTTTCCAGAGAAAAATCAAAAACAGAAAACCCCACAAAAATAAACAAGCAAAAAAATTAGTACATAAGTTCAAACCAAAAAATACAACACAATAATAAACTAAATTTATATATTGACATAATAAGTACTGACCATATAATTATTGGGGGCTACGGGGTCTAAGATTTTTCTCCCCCAAAAGGTCCAACTTCCAAATACGTTGAAAAAATATTCTTGCTCTGATTTATAGGAAAAACAGCCTATAATACACTTATATTTTTTTAAATTGTCCGGGCTCGAAAAAAAAAATCACAGCCCCCACCTCCCCTTCTCCCACCATTAAACTGTCAGTCCCTAAATAGAAAATGTTAGAAAAAAAATAATCCAACTAGGTATATACATCACAAGAATAGTGTGTATATACAGTACAAGAATAGTGAGACAACAAAGTGAAAGGTTTGAGAATCCATTCTTTAAGTTGTAATGTATTTCTCAATCAGGTTCCAATTTTCATCCCCTAAATTAGGTTTTAATTAAATGTATTTATATACTTGCACAGTCTCTGATTTCCTTTGGGATTTTGTTCCAAATTAGTGGCCTCGACTATTGAACATTTTCATAACGAGTTATTTCTTTGGATGTGGAATGGAAAGATGGTTAGCTGAAAATGATCTTAAATTGTGAGTGTTGTCTTGTTTTCTAGAATGAAATACTTCCTTGAAATATATTCGGGCCATATAGTTTTAAACTTTGTGCCATAAGTTTTGCCTTTCTCAAAAATATTTGTTCACTTACACTTAACATTTTAATATCATTCACTGCATTTGGAATGCTTTCAGTATTATCTAGAATGAATCTGCAAGGTCTTATTTTGCAAGCAGAATAAGTTGCAAATATTCTTGTCAGAAGTGTTTCATCAAATAACATTACCGTAGTCAAGGTATGGTTGCATATAGCTTTTGTAATATATTAACCTGTATTTGGTTGATAGATATGGCCTTATCCTGATTAATAAACACATATATGAATTCATTTATGTAATAAATATTCACTTGTCCAGCAGTTCATATATACTTTAAACCAGTCATTATTCGCTACAATTTATTTGTAAGCTAAAATAACCATGACCTGAACAGTGGACATGGTTATTTTAGCGGACAAGTACACTGGAAAAACCATTCCGTAGTCTGACTCTACAATGACTGATTCAAAGTATATAATGCTGAAAAGTGAATATTTATTGCAAAACAATAACAAATCTATGATGCGAGTGCCTGTGATAATTATATGTGTTTCAATTTCTTGAATAAACAAGATACATGTAAGAGTATTAGCAACCCCTGTTGTTTTTTTCTCTAAACGACCCTACTTTTGACCTGGTAGACCTATTGGGCCCTACATTTTCCATTTCATGAATGAATGCCGCTTATGCTATTAAAACATCTTACCGAAGCTATGGATGAATAACTAGTTTAAAGAATGTCAAAAGTACAAACATTAATTGAACATAATTATCGCAAATAGAACAAATCAAGAAAAAACTGACAAAAATGTAAATGCAGACATTTTAGAAATCGGATAAGAAAACTATAAATCAAGAAGACATATGCAATCTTTGGCAAAATTGCCCTGCTAAAACTTCAAAATGTTCCAAATTTTTGTCGGATGTTGCAATGTACATCAGCAAATGTCTTCCAACAGCTACATTCAGACAGCTTACATAATCAATTGAAAAATGGTCACATTATATCATATACTTCACTGGAACTTTTTCTTTCATGTTAAATTTTCATCTAACTAGTTTGATAACTTTCAAACATATCATTCTCAAAGGGTCGAAAGAAAATAAAGAATCTGGAGAAAAAAAATTGAATGCTTGAGACATAAATGTGTACCGCTTGCTTCCTTATTGATACATTTATTAATTTAACCACAATGGCTTCAACAGTTGTCCATACACGAGTGGCTGCCTACCATGCAATAAAGTTTTACAGGAAAAACAATGCTATTCTAACTCTCTCAATGTTGAAGTTAGCAACCTTAAAGGATTCAACTTTTCCCTTATGTTTTTAAATCTCTTTAATAGAAGACATTTTATTAGTTCTTGAAATGTTTTCCCATTCTATCACAAACCGGATGTTTGACAAACAAAGGCATTTTCTCTGTTGTTCTAGATCAGACAAAGAAAAATAGCCACATATTATGCCATGATGACATGATCAACATTAGGGTCATCATAACTTACAGCATGAGGTTTTGCGATGTTTGGCCATCTATGGTAAAAGTCAACTGAAGGAACATTAAGTATTTTAAAAGTTTGTTTTTAGACTTATGCCAAAACAAAATGCTGTTTCTTCCTATGTGTGACATCATGTGGTTTTCTCATTTTGGTATTTTGCCTGTAATGTTTATTATACTGATCAGTGTTTTATTCTCTCCATTTTCTCATGTGGTCTTTCTTTTCTATAATCCTCTTCTTCATATCTAGGATTTAATTTGCTCCATTAAATTTCAAATTATTTTTCACCACTTAAAGTAGCATCTTAAGTCAGATTTCAAGTAACCTTTTTTAATCTTTTGAAATAGTTTTAGGTTATCTTTCCAAGTTTTTTGTAACCTAAATGTAAGGTGAACAAAGTAAAATTGAAAACAAAAACAAGCAAAGAAACCTAAAACGGTTATTTCACAAAAGCCAAATATAATTGAACTTGTTACACAACTTGGATGACATTCAGTGCAATTTTAAAAATCCAAAGCGAAACATTTAAAGAAATAACGAGAAAAAATGAAGCATTAAAGTCTCTGCGAAGCACAAAATCACACGATACTGCTACCACACTATGTGAAAGAAAAGAAACAAACTCAAATAAACTCTATTATCTGATAGACGATATTATAGGAGTCTTGTTGATTTGGTCAAGAAGCAAACTTGTTTCCGTTTTTTAAATCTGATGAAATATTAAAAAATTTAAAATTAATTTTAGAGACCCAAAAATTCAATATTATTAAAGAACAACAGCATAGCCCATATTGAATTCAACATAAGACGACTTTGTCTACATGCAACGTTAAAACTTTACTTTCCATGCAATGCCTTAACTTTTCAGGTAATAAACAGCGTCTGGAATAGCTAAGCTTTGACCTATAGATCAATATTGAGTGAAACAACAAATATTATTAAATCTATATACCATTCAGCACTTAAATCTGCTCTCACATTTGCCCACAGCATGCAACTGAAGTTGCTTAAGTTGTCAGTGTGTCTACCATCCCATGTGGATACCGGACAACTGCAAAACTAATTAGTCCATTTTAACGTTGCCAGTTCACAACTGACTACCTAACAGCACATGGACTTTTATCAGAAAAAATGTTACACACTGGACAGGCAAACGTAATATAAAAAATGCATTGTGAAAATGATTTCACTTTTTTAGCTAATAAATAATATAACTTTTACCTAAAGACAAATGTTGAATGAAACAAAAACAATATCAACAGTTTACCATTTCACATTAAACTCTGCTCTTTCTGTCGTCTAAGTTTGCTTTTGAACAAGGTATTAGGTTTGCATTTAGCCCACCGTCAAACATAAATACTGAAGAAATTGTAAAGCTAATTAGTCAAGTTTATTTTAGCCAGTTCACAATTGACTGCCTAATGACACACAGGCTTTAACCGGATACTATTGTTACTCAATAAATGAGTACTGTGGAACTTAAGCAAAATATAATTGACAACGATACTAATTTCAGGTTGCAAATAAATAACAACATTAAAAATAAATTGGTTAAATATCTCTAACACTTTATAGACGTTAGAAAGAACTACAAAGAAGTGTATAACGTTTTGAATTGGATGGAGGTTAGCATGGCTACATTTAAGGTGGTATAAGTGTAACAGCAGCTGAATCAGGTGTTGGAGGAATAGCTACTGGTGCATTTGTTCCACGGGCTTTTAGTTGGTCTGGTGCAATAAAAAGCTATCAAGGAAACATTGATCTGCATAAAAGTTGAAAAAACATGATGAAATAGTTACATCTGCAATCAGTAAGCTGATCAGTATTGATAATATGACAAGCAAGGCAATCAGTGATATTCATGGGACTTTTAACTGATTTTATTCAATACACCCGCAGACCCCCTTCTTGTACAATCTGAAAATACGACACCTGTGATACTTAGTAAAATACTTGACCTTGTTCAGTATACATTGTGCATATGGGGAAGTAAGAATCATTGCAGACTAGAAAGTTAAGTTAATGTCCTAGTTTCAACAGTGTTGCCTTGGCTTGCCATTTCTATTGGAAGATAGGTTTAACCGGTCTCAGCATCTATTTACAAAAGAATTTTTGATAGAGAGTTCAATTTGGAGTTTTATCAACCTGTTAAGAATCACTGCGATTTATGCATAAGATACACAAATTTTAGTGATACAGAAAAACTGAAAGAAATATAAGACAATCATATCAGGAACAAAGAAATAAGGCCCCCAAAAAATATGTGTTTCCAGTCAGACAACCATCCCTGTTTCTCGTTGCCAACCCTACCACTTCCCACCCCCCCATCCCCCGCCCCCAAAAAAAATCACATTACCTAAATTGATTTGTGCATCCAAATGGGCCGGTTTTGCCCAGTACTTTGAAGCACTTTAAATATTATTTGATTTATATATAATGTTTAAAAAAAAAATTATTAAAAAAAACCCTACCTGCCTACCCTCATTTTACAAACAGTCCAATAGGAAACACATATATTTTTTTATTTGGCCTAAGTAGAGAAAACTAAAATCGAGACAATGAACAGGTAGCACAGTCTCATAGTGAATTTGTTTCAGCTTGCTTTGATTTAGAAGAGTTCCTTATGACACCGAACAAGTTTTGAGTCATCCTGCTACTATAAGAGAAGACCAAGTAGTTTGAACCTCACACTTTACAACCTTTGCAATTCAGATGGTTTAAGCTTCTTATGGAATGAGAGTATACCTGCAAGAAGTCTGTGTGAAATTTCATCTTGTATTTACATATTTCTGAAAGTCTGTGGTGAAAATGGAGGGAAAATGTTGTGTTTTTTTTTTATTCAGGCAACCTTGGAGGCCTAAAACAAAAACACTTCTTTTGTATCAATGATGTGGTGGTATACCTTACAAATATTCAATCTTACATCAATTGACCACAGGTTTCTAGAAAAGGGTCACACCCAAAATGAGAATGATAGCATACATCCAGCAATAGAAAATGCCAGTAGGAACATAGTAGTATACTCAACTCCCCAATGGGCTGCCATAGTTGGTGCAGCAGGGCCTCATAAACCCTACATCGTAAAGGAAATGGTCATCAACGATTTCAACAATTTCAACGAAGTGTCAAAACAATTTAAAACAAATTAATCTGGGTGTAAATAGGGAACAATTCTACTAATCTATGATTACAATTATGAAAATTACAGCACAAAATCCAAACATTCTACAGTTTCAATATGAATATGAAGGCCCTGTCTATGAAATAAACTTTGCTCAATGTCTTCGGCAAAGCCATGAGATTCTTTCCAATCCATATAACATCATCCTGCAACAAGTGAAAGATCAAAGACCTCTCATCTCAAAAGAAAACTATGATGATTTAGTATGCCTTTGCCAACAATTTAAAAAAAGAAAAGAAAACAATCCCTTTAGTACATCACCAATTCTTCCATTCACTACCCTATGCATGAAACATTACTACTACAAACTGACATGTCTATCATCAGTTTATCTACTACATACTGAAAAAAAATGATTACTTCATTGCTGGTTGCATAAATATTTGTCATAAAAATGCCTTAAGTTTCTGAATTATCTATGAGCCCAAGTTGCATCTGGTTTATGCACAAGTTTATCATAAAAGTTCTTAACTTGTATATTCAGGCACAAAAGCTGCTAAAGCTGAATGCTCAAACAGAGATTAAATAGACAAGTTGAAGTCCATGAGGTCATTTTCTGAATTAAATGCATATTATTTAATTATCAAACTGACATTAGTTTAGAGCCCACCATAAACACTTTCAACTAAATCCAACTTGGGCCAATATGGTCTTACAGTGTATACACAATTATGTCCCTGTTAATCAAATACAGTCAACTGCAGGTTCATTGCATTAAAATCAATTGCAAAAAACAATGAAATATTGAGTTAATCGGTTTTTAATCATATCGAGCATAAAAACATAAACAGGATATGGGTTCGTGTATTAGGAGATCAAGAACCTTACTTCATAAGATTTTCAATTCAACTCTAATTTACAAAATCTGCTTCAGCAATTATGCAACATTAGCCAATTTAATGCAGGAGTTTTGATCTTAGTGGGAGTTTTAATATAATAATTATTTCTACCCATGGTTTCTGATCTTCCTACCATTATTTCTCCTTCACAATCAAGTAAAACTCAATTTTCCCACAGTATTTCCCATTCCTGGACTTATGCTTTTGTTTTCATTTTGGGTATTCATCTCCTTTCCAATCTCAAATTCTTTTTTCATATTAAATCTTTAAATTATATGCAGTACTGATTATTATGTTTTGAAACATATGAAATTAGTAAGATAAAGAAACAAGCTGGTTTAGATCATTTATCAAAGATGTGTGCTTTGGGAGGTTCATGGACCCACTTCTTTTTTCTCTTGCTGAATGTATAATCTTCATTTGTTATGGTGAGCACTGTGTGCAAGAAATGTTACTTGATTCCACTGTTAAAACAATTAAACTATGCTATGGGATTGTTCACACATTATAATTCTAAAATTGAGTAACATCTTGCGCATGAATACAAAATTTATATTTTTGGTTGGTTTACAAATAATCATCCAAAATAAAACAAAACGTGATTTGTTACTATAAAACAATTCAGATAAGCAATAAAAATGCAGCTACAAGATAAATTAGTTTTCCCTGCTCTAAAGTTGCATCAATGTAAATATTGCATCCATTTCCAGTGTAGCCTCTATTGTCTAGCCTATTATGTGGTGTTTAATAGCTAGGAACCACTGCAGTGGTCTGTAGGTTTATTATAAATAGATGTAGTCTTTTGATATGCAATTACAAATGAAACAGAGAACTCCTGTACACAAAAGCGTGTTTCACCATGCATTCAACAAAAAATGATTTTAAACAATCCCTAAACCCCTGACAATTTTTGTTATTAGGGCATGAATTGTGCATTTATCTAAGTTCGAAATTGTGCAGAAAATAAAACATTAATTGCAAATTTGATACTAGTTTTAAAGTGAAACGAAATTTTCAAAATGCATTAGAATTGTTTAAATATACAGTATTAGCAGTTTAGCATTTAAAATTTAATTTATTGTTCAAATTTTGAAAGTTGATTTTAATAATTAAATATTTATTGTATTTTATATGTTCATAAATTTAATTATAACACCATTTTGCTGGGACACTGTTGTAACTTACTTAAATGTTTATTTTTTTGGTTTAATAACCTATTTTTTACAATTTAACTTTTGTTGGCTTTTATCTATGTTCGATATTGTTGTTGATTTGTTGTTTTACAGCACAGCAACACCAATTGGAGTAAAGTGCCTTGCCCAAGGGCACACCACGGTAGCCGACCAGGCTAATCTGATGGTAGGATTCGAACCCACACCCTTTTAGTCGCAGGTCTTGCACGCTAACCACTAAGCCACTGCACCTTATCTGTTATTTTGTACATATGATGATATATATAATCAAGTGTAATGGAAAAATAATTTTTTTCCTTCTCCTGTGAAATTTTGAAAATTCTAGTTACAGTAGTTTTGCGTTGAATCCTCGATATAGCCTCACACAATCTGACATGTATTTGCATGACACGCATCCACATACATACATATGAACACATATATCACAGAATAAACAGCACATGAACTGTAGAGAACTAAACGCTCTTAACAATTAAAAGCAGCCACAATTTAAGCAAATAACACATCAGAAGAACCGAACATTTTCTTACAAGTTTGTAAGAAGTATGCATAAAAGCATGCCAAGGATACGCTATTCGATTCCAACTTTTGATAAAGTTCTTAAAGTCATTAAAAGCAACTGTTCTTGCGTTATTTGGAAGCAAGTTCCATAAAAAAGATTCGGCTGTTTTACCATACCTGGTTTTGATTTGGATATTTCAACAATATTGATCTACCTTAAAGAATATTTATAATCTTTTTTTAGAAGACCATGCAAATGTGGAGGGCTAATGCCATTTAAATCTTGTAGTTCTCGATAGCCATATGCCTATGCCCGTTTAAATGCTGAATACACAGAGTTGGCACAGGTCCTTGAAAAACTTGAAAATGCTTGAATTTTACTATAGCAATATCAAGATCATGAACATGCTTCAAAATGGAGACTTTGCCAAAAAGTGCTTGAATGTGCTTGAATTTGAATGGCAGAAGATCGATTGCGTGACATAAATAGAAAAGAATTAAAACAGTTGCAGTCATTTTAAGTGCAGCTGGCAGAAAATAGCAGCCGCTATATAAATGTATAGTACAAAAGCTAAAAATAGACATACACTGAGTTCATAACCTGGTTACTTCCCTACATTATATTCCTCCATGTAAGAAAATGAGTTAATTAGGTCATTGAAAACTTTGAGTATGGGTCTTTGAAAGTCCTTGAAAAGTCATTGAATTTTCAACTTTTGAGGCTGTATGAACCCTGAATACACGAATTGGCTTTTGTTAACATTTCATCATAGGCACTAGTGTTATTTAGATATTCAAATTATGTGCTCTGAAATGCAACTTTCAATATTATTAAATGCCATACCATGGGGTAATCATTAAAATTTGACATGATAAATACATGGTATATGGCTTTTCCACCCTCTAATGTAAGAAATTGTCCAATCAGTTTCAGTACATGTATTTGTCTCAAGGCTTTCATGTAGATGACTGTAAAGGAAGAACATAATAATGACATCGTGTAAATGGAACAAATGTCAATACAGTTGGAATGGTAGGTTTATTATTATGTTTGCATACGATAAACACAGGGCTGGTAAAGTGGAAACTAAGTGAACAAAACATTGAATATGTGTGAGTCATTTGTACCCATGGGGTATATTATGTGTGAGTCATTTGTACCCATGGGGTATATTATGTGTGAGTCATTTGTACCCATGGGGTATAATATGTGTGAGTCATTTGTACCCATGGGGTATATTATGTGAGTCATTTGTACCCATGGGGTATAATATGTGTGAGTCATTTGTACCCATGGAGTATATTATGTGCGAGTCATTTGTACCCATGGGGTATATTATGTGTGAAATATTGGAAGGAATGTTAAAAGGCATGAAAAATGGGTATAATAAAAGACATGAAACACATATTGTGTCGCCCATTTATTGTTGCCAGTAGGTAAAATAATCTACGTTCATGCATATGACCTACCATTGGGTTATGCAACCATTAACGGGACTATAAGAAAATGGTTATATAACCGGGGTGGTCTTAATATCGGGTTCCGCTTTCGGAATCTGTCAGGTAGTGGTTATGTATGTATGTATGTATGTATGTATGTATGTATGTATGTATGTATGTATGTATGTATGTATGCATCTGCCGATATATTGATAAATAGTTTCGTCGGAGACAAAGAAGACATACACATAAGTTATAATTATATATTATTCAACATTTTGGGGACTTTGTGCGAGACCGATTTTGTTCGCCCCCCCCCTACCCCAGTCCAAAGAATAAACTTATTATTTTAGGTAGTTCAATAGAAGTTGGTTCCGTTCTCAAATTCATTACAAAGTCGTGCAAAAGAACATTTGTCTAAATTTTAATATGAATTGGTAATAAGAAAACACTTCCGATTTTTCTTTTTCGTTTTCAGGGTCCTCCGAGTCTTGGGGGACCGGTGCAGCACACTGCCCCTCCCCCCATCCCCCCACGCATCCACCACCACCACCCTTCATGCCGGCCCTGGTTGTATTCAGCGGGTAAAATATCAGTGGGACGTATGGACTGGGATAATAAAGTACTTCGTATACGTATAGAACGAAAAATGAGGGTCAAAGTTAAAAGGACGTGAGATCAATACTGATGTAATTTTCAAACACCCATGTAGATTATCATGTTCTTGAGATGGAGAGTAAAACGTTGGGTTTTTGCATCGACTTTAAATGATGTTTAAACACATTTTAGTGTTCAAGGAACATTGGTAGAGATGGCTAAGGTAATGGCAAGATACAGCGTCCGAATCGTGTACTGCAGATAGCTTGCACGATTATAAAATAATTAACAGGTTAACAACAACACCAGAAGTCCACCCTTATCTGTAAGATTATTCGAGAGAGATATAAAATAATGATATGGTCTTCAATTGAACTTTGATCTCAGATTTACCATTCATAAATAATATTGAGAATATGAATCTGAAACAAATAGCAATTACAACAGTGACTTTTTCGAATCAAAATCGGACTACAGAGTCTATACATGTAACTCGGTCGATCAGTGTGAAATGTCCTGTTTGAAGGACACTTAACCTCAAGCACTGTCTGCTGTAGTACGTAAATGTTTTGCAGTTGATGTTTATTATCTTTATCATTGTGAAATAACGCTCAGATGATGATGGAAATCGGGGAGGTTTTGCTACCTTTTGTTTTTCTTTTTCCGACCAGTATATTGGGGGTGGTCTTAGTACTGTGGTGGCCATGTGAAGGGGTTTTATATCTTTTAATTTTTAGAGTAAACTGAGAAACACAGAATTATTTCCATAGTTCTGGGGCATGGTAACAACTCAAGGAAAGTATACTATCATTAAAGTATTCAGTGATGAATAAATAATGTCCTGAGGTTTTTGGAAAAGTTTTAGATTAGTCTAGGTTTCTAAAGTTTCACATGTAACCATCCCCCTAGGAAGATAGTTGGGAATAATCATAGCAGCCAATATAGACAACGACACATGTCTCATGGTAATTGCACCAATTTAAACCTTTCATACACGTTTTTCTTTCGAGTCAAGGTATGTGGACATCAAGGAAGTCCGGCGCATCTTTTGACTCCAAAATACTCCAATAATCGTAAAAATTATAAAATGGTCCAAAACATAATTGATTTAAAAGTGTATATAAATACTCACAACAGTAGTATTTCTTATACACTATTAATCTTCCTAAATATTCATAAATGATGTAAACTTAAAAGCCAAAATTGAGAATGAAGTCCATTATTTTTAGCCGTCTTAAATACAATTTCTATTTTGTGGGTGACAAAAATAAAATAACCTTGTACCCAATCAACACAAATAATTTTTTGAAAAAAAAATTATAGAGTCAACATTCGAAAGTGATGACTATCAATGAAACTGGCTACAGTTTTTGATTGAATGAGAAGACTTTTACCAAACACACCGTAAACAACTCTACCATACTCCATGGCTTCAGTGGTGACATGACATGATAATTTTATTTTCATAAATGCATGGTATATATATATATATATATATATATATATATCGTAACAAAATCTATTTTACATTACAGATATTTTGCAAGATTTATCCGGAAAGTTTCGGTAATTTGTTTCAGACATGATCACGTGAAGGAAAGACAAAACGGAAACCAATAACAATATGGATATTTTCTATCAAAAACCAAGAAAGAGTGGTGAAATAACATCTATTTAAGTAAACCACAACCACAAACATACAAAAATCACTGATGTTTTGGACTATTTTATAAATTTTTACGATTATTGGAGTATATTGGAGTAAAAAAGACGCTCCCATGGAAGTCACCATATTGAAAACCTAGCAGGTCAAGTATCGCTAAAAGTCCTCTAATTAGCAACTTAATCCTGCTTGCTATAGACAGTAACTTTTCATTCGCAAGAGGGCAATTGTTCAAACCACTGTTTTGGCGAACTGCATGTGTCAAGAGTCGATGTGGAACGAAGTGGATTAAGATGACCCTTGGTTAGCCAAAATATAGCCCCTATTTTGGCGCAAAATTCATAGATATTTTTACGTTTGACTCAGTCGGTTGAAGTTCCAGCTAGACCATTTTAAGACTAATACGAATCGGATTGACTAGCAGCAACTAATTCATGAACCAAAATGATAAAGGATCCACAATTCTAAACCCGATCGGAATATCAGATTTTGATTTAAGTAAAACCAAGACCCTAATCGTAACTCGTAAGACTTATACTACAGCCATTAGCATTTTTATACATGTACTTCAGGTACATGCTATCAGTTCGTTCCGTACAGCATCGCGAATAATATCCCTGTCTGTTTCTCATTTAATTTTCACGTCTGCGTTTCGAAATGTACCTAAAATTACCAAATTGGCTTCGTGCACGAATGACTGAAGCATAATTCGTACCAACATACAGCGCATAACCATTCATTCGATACATGCTGAAAATAGTGGTCTGCATACATGTAATCCTTCATGTTTGTTCTGGACTTGTGGAAGAGTCTATATTTGATAAAGCACTGAGCTTTATGGGGACCGTCGCGTGCCACATGTAAACAAACATCATCTGCGTCGTCTATAGTTTTCTTTAATTTGCGTTCTACTTTCACTTCAAATGTAAAAAAAAAATATTAAACAAATTGACTAAAAATGAATGTAATTAACTTTAGATTATAAAGAAATGTACAGTAAACAGCTTTGAATAATAATAATCATCAGAATGAAAACTTTCCTGCTCATCGATTTCACTTGTTCCAAATGTTATCTTAATTACTATTTAAAATGATTGCTGAATAGCTTGATTTCAGTATATTATTTATGATTCTTTAAAGGTAGATAAAAATATATTTATATTCATCACCTATATTTAAGTGCCCAAAATAACATTACATCAATCGTGTAACCCCTTTATTTTTATTACACAAGTCCATTGTTATCAATTTTTGCCTTTATACATATATATAATCCAATAATAAATTCAATTTCTGGTGTACAGCATAAACTACATCCCAAGAACATAAAGGTGAAAAGAAATTGCAATTATTTCACTTATGCAAATTTTGCAATATTTAATTCCAACTAATATTTTATTTATTTACATTACATAAGTTGTATTTTGTATTCCACAGTATTTTTTCTTTATCCACATACATTATAAAATAGTGTAAGAATATTGATTTTACCTCCATTTATCCATTTGTCTGTATGTTTATTACCATTGGTATCTATTGTACATGCCTTATGGATATATTTCAATAAAATTGAATATAAATACAAAGACTAACTTTTTATCATAGCTCAATATAGCTTGCTCCCAGACTGACCAAGCAATGATTAGATATTAGATATAACTTATACATTTTATACACAATATTTTCAGTTGAAACATACATAGGAGGGTGGGGGTCAGAGAAAGCAAATTAACATGCAACCTAAAAGCCATGTTTTCTAACATGACAATAATGCAAGTTCCAATTTAATGATGATAGTATGAGGTATTTTGCCAAACATTTACAAGGCTTCCCAACACATACAAGATCAAACATCGCTCTGGGAATGTTAGGATGGACATCAGCTCAGTCCGAAATTGATAGAAGAAAATTGATGTTTTTACACAGATCGTGTTTGATGCCTAATAACGTACATACTAAACGTGTGTTTAACGTTGCGTTATTTCACTTCATTTTGAGCATATGCATGTCAAGCTACGGGTTAATTTCAAATCTATATTATACGTTAAAGAAGTTTGACTTGCTTGAGTATCTAACTGATTATTTGCAGCATTCCGAAATTCCAGATAAACAAAATTGGAAAGAAATTGAAAGGTCAAAAATTGCTGGTCTTGAAAAGAGCCTCTGGAGAGTTCGTATGTCTAATCAAGCAGATTTTGATCGATTCTCTTCTATACACGAATCCTTACGACCTGCCTCAGTATGGCAGTCGGCTAAAACCAGACAGCACACTAAGGTATTTACATATGTAGCTAAACTATGGGCTGCTGTTCCTCAAACACAGCTCGATATGTGTATTCGATGTGGGAATGTTTATACAGACTTGATACTTCATTGTTGTGTTGCTTGTCCTTATATGTCGAATTTCAGAAACTCTTTCTGTCATTTCCTTACTGATAAATTTCCACTGAGCCTGCATATTACGTTATTTAATGCAGAAGATGAGCTGCTACTGCAATATCTTCTAGGTAAAAGGTTACCAGCAGGTGTAATCGACAAAGAAAACTCCAAGTTATTTGCCCTGTATGCAGCATACTTTGTCACGCAGTGTGCAGCTATCTTCTGCAAATAAGGTACTTAAACTTGCAACTTATGCAGCTGAGGAACACTTTAATGATGGATATACCGTAAGAATTTGTATTCTAGTATTCTATTTTATATCATAGACGAACAATGTTATGATATTCACACTATAGATCTCTTGACATTATTGTATGCACGAAGTAATTGATGTTGGTTCTACGGCGCCCCGGATTCACAGTTTGCTTATTTTTGTTTTATTTTTATTTTTTTTATTTATTTATTTATTTTTTTTTTTAACTCGTGTTTGTTTGTTTTGTATTCATTTCTTTATTTTGGTACTTATTTATTGATTGTATTCAGATGATTTATTGTTATATCATGCACTCTTCTACGGAAGGAAATAAAGATGATGTCATCCACCAATTACAAAAGTTTTCTATTGCTACTCCAGGTATAGTTGGTTGTGAATTAAAAGAGTTCAGACTGGATGTCAAACTTGTTTCATGATTTCCAAACATGTATTCTTGACTAGTAGAATGCCACTCCCTTTGAATTCATATAATGCTGAAAGGATCTGCAACAGTTTTTACTCTAACTGTTTGATAGTATTCATTTATGGTAGTTTTTTTTAAATTGACAATATTGTTTTCAAACATCTAACCTGCATATATATCTGTGCATGTGTGAAAATTACTATATTAAATGTATAATGCACCTCATTCAAAAACAACTCTATTATTATGTGCTCCATTTAATTTTTTTAAGATAGTACAGTTTATTTTGCAATGCTCAGATAATTCATTTTTGTCTCATCTCTTTTAGTAGAGAGCACAGTTATCATATTTTAAAACCAAACTTAGTTGATTTCCTGAACAAAAGTTCAAACTTCAAAAGAAGAACAAAATAAATATTTTATATGAATATTTGTATTTTGATTATTCTGTACCCTTATATATATATATATATATATATATATATATATATATATATATATGTGTGTGTGTGTGTGTGTGTGTGTGTGTCAAATGCATCCTGTAAGAATATTGCGCTCATATGGTCACAGGTATTTAAATCCGTTCCCATGGATCACAGTGTTATTAGGCCATAGACCGCAATCTAAATGTTTCTGAAAATGAATATGCTATCCTGGTAAATTTGACATATATTGTATATAAACTTTGATACAACAAGCCTTGACTATCACTTTTAAGCCATCAGCAATAAATATTGCACTGCTTTTTTTTCAAAACTAAATTGCAGTGTACTGCCACCCCATTTGTGTGCAGAAAGGTAATTCACAATTTTCAAACGTCATATGGGATGCATACATTTTGATTACAAGTAACAAAAATGAACCTAATTAAACCATTAACTTCATACTTTTCATTCACACTCCTTCTAATATCGTCATTAAGAAACTTTATTTTATATACCTTGCATCACAGGATTCACCAATGGCACTCATCCCAAGTTTTAAATGTTACCTTCAATACACCATCACATCTAGACTGATTCTGTAGACTATAAGTAATTATTGGGGTATATCCATATACAGCCTTAAGCAACATTGATTACCACCAACTTTTAATGGTTATTTCATGACTTCAATTGTGCTGACTGTATTATGGACTAAGACAAAAATACAATATTTTCATACAAGTACTGGTATGTACCAACATATCTGTGTATATATGAGTTGGAGAGTTCCATCTCATTCTTTTCACTAGAGAACCAAAATACTAGTCAGAATGACCTAATTAGAAGTAAAGCCTAATATTTTTGTATCATGTATTATGTATTATAAATGTCATGACCATTCACTCTATGAAGAGGTGATCAGTTTCATCTTTTACTAACCTAACAAGCACAATGGAGTGAAAATGGACATTAAACGTTTTGATTTGGTATAAAAAGTAAAACACAGAATCATATCAGAGAAATTTAATTAGATTCACACATTTTTGCTAGCTCATGCTAGTTAGGACAGGCAATTATCAGCACCTGCTTAATCAATGACAATGCTTTACTCACAAAGATTTCATAATATTTTCAATAATTATGCAACAACACAGTCAAGATTTCTTGCTACTTATTACAATTGCAACTGTATTATGGGTAACATTGACATATATTATTTATATTACAAGTTTATCATAAACTTTATCTTGGACAATAAATTAATAACAACTAACTGGATTTTCAATTTAAATCTGAACATAAACATGGAAGCTAACACACAAAAAGCCTCCACTTTTCAGTTGCGCATCACAATTACATGTTTTCAATGTGGCATTACCTCCTTTGCCACATTATCATCATAATGTGATATGCCTCAATTCAATTCAGTTTCATATTTCAACACACTTTTAAATGATCATTGATAAGTTATTTCTAACTAACAAAATCTGTGCAACTATGCCAAAGGACAATTTGTATGCAATTTGCACCATCCCTCTGTAAGAAACATGTCATATAGTTACAGTGTACTAAACCTGGGGGTGGGGGGGGGATACACAGTGGCTGAGTGGTTAAGGTTATGACTCGAGATTGATTTCATATCAAATGAGGAAATGTAGTCATAATGCGGACTAAAGAAAATCCAGCTAGTCTTTACAATCGACAACATAATCTTACATTAGGATAACATTTTTTGTAAGAATCACTGCTTCTTGGAACAAGTGACCTGAAACAGGTTTTAAATGCAGTGAAGTTAACCCAGACTGGAATGATTTGTCCTTTGAATTCTCTCCAGACTGTTAACAATGTATACACATCCCAACATTCCTATATGTTTAAATAAAAATATGTAAAAGGGTCCTGAAAAGTTCACAAAACAACAGATGATCATGGATCCAACATGTTATTAAGTAAGTTTTGCAAGTTTAAATACCAACAGGATGACCTTCAGGTTCTGAAGAATGGAGTTGCTTTTGCTTTTTAAACCCTCCTTACTGCAGACCTTGTTTGGATACATGCACTAATATTAACAAATAACAAAACTTCCACACTGATAGCCACATATTATCAATAAGCATCCGGCAAGTAATTATTGCTATAAAAATTAACCAGTCACGGAAAACTGTACAATAATTGGGTCAATGGAACCTTCTTTTTATATCCATTGAAGATGCTATATCTAGCCATAACAGTTGTATGAGCTGAAACATATTCTGGCGACTGTTTAAAATTTGTCGGCAATATCATGGTGATGATAATTTTAAACTTTTGTGTCTCTGTCACGAATATGCAAGGTCACTATCCCAGTGCTGATTTATTTGTCACTTTAATTCGTTTATTTTATAGTCTCTGCAAAAATAACTTCAGAAGGCAAATAGTAAATATTAAACCTGATTGCATGCGGGTGAAGTATAGTATAGATCAAAGGTTATACTGATTTGTGTCAAAGTATATTTTTCATTACCATGCTACCAGTTAGCGTAAGTTCTGTAATAAGTTGTCTTAATGCTAAATTGTTATACTATCTTAATACTTCAATAAAGGATGCCGTGGAAATGTACGGCCTCGAAAATAGATAACTGCATGTGGATGATGATTTGAAATGAAATATTTAAAAAAAATAAAAAATGATCAGCTATTTTAAATTACTAGCTAATATCTGTTTATGCTACGATTTGTCTGATGAGCAATAAAATCTATATTTCAATACAATGAAAACGACTTGTTGCTGGAAGTATAACGCCTGACAATTTAAGTACATGTATATGTATTCTCTAACAGCCAAATTTCGTGACCTTAACGTGACTTTTAACGCTTTCGTTATAATATTGTGAGAATCTATTCAAATACCATAAAAAGTGTTCAACTATATCTACTTCCTTTAATCATCGTTAAAAAAAAAATTGCATTCATGTTCAGAATTACCGTTTTTTCGAGCGTGTGTAAGTTTACTTATTTCCGGAAGAGAGTCCATGGTTCGTGACTCTGACTACAAAGTCCCGTGGCATATGACCGGAATGTGCCAGTTAGTCCAAGGTAAGGATATTATCAGTTTATAGCGTCTCCGTGTTTTGAAAATAAAAAAATAAAAAATTTAAAAATGAAATTTTTTTCCCGTTCATTCTATATGCAGTTTGTGCACTTACCTTACTGCTTGCTTGTTCTTTACGAATGCTGACTGATTCGGACCATGGCTGATTCGTACCGTGGCTGGACCAAATTACGGGCTCATTCGGACCAAATGCCAAGCTGATTCGGACCATGTGAAATATTATTAAGTTTCGTCTTGGATTTAAAAGTGTTATTCACATTTGTTTAAAATATGATATTTCTCATTATTTTCCAGGTACGTTCAGCGGTCCAAATCTGCATTTAATGAAACAAACCCCGATTTTACACGAGATAATGGCTTTGTTATATATAATGAAACGAAATGATGTAAGACTGTTTATCTCATACACCTTTGTGCAAAATGTACATATTTCACTTTATTGTATTGTGAAATAATAAAATTAATAACACCAAAAAAACAATCGTGAAAACAGTGTGTTTTCGTCTATATATATATTGGTCTCAGTATGCTAATGTTTGGTTAGATTTGTTTCGTCTCTATATACTGGTCTGAGTATGTTAATGCCTTTTTAAAAAAGTAGATTTATGTAGAATTTATCTTTATGCTAAATAAACCTTATAAACTAAAATAATGCGCACCGTAAGTTATTTTCAATCGCTGAATTTATAATGTATTATTTAATTGTATGCACATTATTATTGAAAGTGAATTCGCAAAACCCGTTTGATCAACGCCGCTATAATTAAAGCCCTATTGATGTCATTTGTCAATTTACTGAATTTAATACCATTCTAGAACACAAAATATAATGCTGACTTGAAATAACTTTGTGATCTTTGGCTACATGGAAGTGTTATTACATTATGTGTTTAGTATAGTAAAAGATCTATTCAGAAATCAATATTTAATGGGTTGAATATGTGCTTTAAATAAAATATTTTCAGATGTTTCAAAGATTAAAATGAAAATAAGTTGATTTACTGGTTCGAGATTTTACTCAAAAGATAAAAATTTAACGATAACAGTAAAGTACGTTATTCTATGGTGTTACTCATCAATGACCTTTACACAACATTTTTGGGAGCAAATATAATGCGAAGAAAGCACGATTTGCATGAAAAATCAATAAAAACCATGGGTAAATTTATATTACATATGTTTGCGAAAACAGTAATAACTAAAATAAATCAGGTGTATATATATATATATATATATATATATATATATATATATATATATATATATATATATATATATATATATATATACGAATAAATGTAACTGCATTGGCCATGTTTTCACGATTTTTTGCAGTTAATAATTTGCATAATATTAAATCATTCATTATGAATTCACAGAAAACAAATAACATACTGTGCTATAAACAAAGATTTGTAAAATATATTACATCTTTCAACAGAGATAACACCTCCATTTATCATTTTCTTTATTTAAATTATTACGAGGTCCACAAGATTAGCAGAATATGGACGTATAATATTGATGTATGATATTGTATTGAATTAAATCATAAATTTGACAGAACCTCAGTTTAATTTTTTAGTATAATATAAATAAACCAGAATTTCGCCACTCCCCCTAAGAAAAAAATTTGTGCACAAAGGTGAATGAGCTGCTTTGAAAATATTTCCCTATTAAATTGCCGATGCAAGATAAACAGTCTTACATCATTATAACAACGTCATTATCTCGTGTAAAATCGGGTTTTGTTTCATTAAATGCAGATTTGAAATGCTTAACGTACCTGGCAAATAATGAAAAATATCATATTTTAAACAAATGTAAATATCACTTTTAAATCCAAGACGAAACTTAATGATATTTCACATGGTTCGAATCAGCCTGGCATTTGGTCCGAATCAGCTCGTAATCTGGGCCGAATCACCCCGTGATTTGAGCCGAATCAGCCTGGTCCGAATCAGCCATGGTCCGTATCAGCCTGATCCCGTTCTTTACCATATAAATACATGAATCAATAGAGAGAGAGAGAGAGAGAGACAGATACAGGGACAGTCGGACAGAGAGACAGATTGAGAGAGAAATTTAAAAATAGACACTGTCGAATGGATACACATTTTATTATAATAGATTCAATGTCTTTTGATCTAGAATATATATTTATTATGAAATAATACTGAAACGAAAAAGTCCATAGTGAATATACATTTCCAGTGTACATTTTTCTAACGTTGTATAAGAACCCCACATGATTAAAACCAAATATTTACATTGGCTTTGCCGTTGTATAAATTCCCAAAGTGGGTTTTCCTGTTCAAGATATGTAAACAAAACCAACATGTGATCAGCGGACCTATCTTTAGCATATAATAGAAAATTCAAGGCCAAAATGTCGGACACAAACAAGGCATTAGTGAAAATATAGATTTTCATTCTGATTTTTTTAAATTGCATTAAATTACCTGTTTAAATCTCATTTTGTCTGATTTTACTTATTAAATACTTGCTGTCACTCTTGAAGAACGCTGATGACACAGTTGATGACGTCATTATCTCGAAACAAGCGCGTTAGGTCGCGAGAAACATGGCGCATGATCGAAGGAAAGTCACAAAATCAGGCTGTTCGACGAGTATAGTAATGCAACTGCCAAGAAATTACAAGGGAGCCAACTACATTATGACTGAAGATAGCCGATAGGAAAAGTTATCATTCCTTAATAAGCCATCTACTCTTCCACAGGTCATTATGTCGTAGAAAAATTGAATGTACACAGACGACCCTGTTTCGGCATGTATTTAATGAGATGTGTTACCAGTCCTATGACAAAGGTAGTTTGATCAACTCAAATTGAGCAAATTGATTCAGGTTTTGTTATCATCACCTTGTGAAATAAATTACACAGTACTGTTAATCTAAACATTTTTCTCCACCCTGTAAAAAGATACCTTCAATGTTAGGGCTGGAGATACATAGCATGATTGTTTTGGTCATTCACATTTTCAGTGTATTTGTAGTAACAAGATATAAACATATGTATATATACATACACCATATATACTTTTTTCGTTATTTCGTTTTCAAACTGATGCTGGAACACTAAGAACCATAATTTTTACACAAGGTAATTATTTCTTATTCTTTATCATTGTAATACTTAAAAACATTTATTTTAACATTCTTATAATTTCCTGTTTTCTTTTTACATTCTTTGATTGTGTGTGTATAATAGTGCATAGCACTTAACACTTCCAAGCCTCCTTGTTCCGTATATATCATAGTAAAGTGTCCTAAATTTAAAATGAATATGTCAGAGTAATTTAAAATTATTACGTATAATTTATATAGAGTATATTTGTACAAAACCCCTCTTGGTAGGCATAGTAAAGTCAAACTGAATCTGATACTCTTCTTAACCATAATAACATTGGCACATTGGTAGGTATCAGTAACTATGTTTGTATCACCCTTTGCCTTTAATTTATATATCGACGTGTAACTTAGAAAATGTATTAAAATTCATCCGATATCATGTGAGATGCAGGTTTGACATTTACAGAAGTACAATAAATTATGTTTACTGACACAGTAAAATAAAGATCATGGTATGTTTATAGAAATTGAAAGCTTGTTGGGTTCTTTTTATAAGAAAAAACAAAGAAATTGGAATGTGTTCAGAGAACAAACATGCCGACGCCAATATAGTAAAATTAAAACAAAAATTTAAAGATGTAACTTAAATTCTTAGATCAGTTGAGGACCAGAATCCAGAATAGTAAAGGAAACAAAAGGTGAACATTTAACTTGATATAGATCTTGTAAATCTATAATCACAATACAATTTTGTACCGAAGCAAAATTTGTGATGCAAAGATAATCTTCTAAATCAACAAGCCATTTCTTAGTCACATTTTCACATAAAATCTCCTTGATGCTAAACTCGCACCAAAGGACTAGCTTCACTTTACCTTCTAAACGGTCCTAAAATCTGTTTTAAAAAATACATTTTCATCCATAGTCTTATCTCTATCATAAAATACTACACTACCGATAAGTCTTCAAATGTGAAAGAACTAAGCTGGGCCGTAAATGCGCTCCATATTAAAATTAAAGACAATTGTTCTTTATTTCTCTTCAGAAGACCATCCTAGGATCACATAACCAACATACATTTCTAAATTTCTAAAACAAAATTGGGGAAAATATGACTATTTAATGATAATAGGTTAAGAAATATTAATACAATACGTGTTTTACGCTATTTTCATTCATACGGCATCCCGGCGCTGATTTGCGAAATTTATATCAAACATATGAGATATATGAACGTAAAATCTTTGAGTGAGTATAAAAACTGTAAACACGACTTCATTTTATTATTTTAGAGAAAACTTAGAGATATTTAAAATTAAAAGGCTGCAACCTTTACAAAACTTTATCAACGTATCTACAATACACTAACCAAAATGATGCCGTTTAATCGAGCCTATTCGAATATCAGCCTTTCGTCCGATCTGCACGTTCGGCTTACAGCTGACTGCTATATAGATGTATATGGAATTCATTGACTGATCTATACAACTTTGGAAAAAAAGTATCTATCCAGTTTTCCAGGTTCAAAATTAACTCGGCAAACACATTTAACTGCAAGTGAAAGAAAGAAAGAACAATTCGTCTATACTATAAACTGCTAAAACATTCGTATGGCATAAATGACTATGCGAATATATATATATATATATATATATATATATATATATATATATATATATATATATATATATATTCGCCACCAAAGAGTGGATATATAATGAATTTTTGTTTGAAATCAAAGGAAACGAGGACATAGTTGCCATATTGCACTTACAAAATGTTTACAAGATATAGGCATTCAATAAGGACATTTTCCTTCACATTTCATAATCAATCATTTGTTCCCACCTCCGAGGAGGCCAGGGCTTATTCAGAAATTGATTTGCATTTGCATATGAAAATGATTAAAAAGTATGTGATAGCTCACCAAACATGATCAATCACCGTATCAATACAAATAGCCTTTCAAAAAGCACAGAATTACCTTTCAACTTATTTTATCAAGGGAACAATTAAATTGCATTGATAATTTGGACACTTACTACCGACTACAGTATAAAAGCAAAATATTTGAAAAGACGTTGAACAAACAGTCTATTGATATAGACCCACGAGTTAACAATATTTGATAAAATAGCTACGCGTATCTCTCAGGAGTCCTTTCATATACTTAATTGACAAATTGTACAGGTTTGCGGTCTTTTCTAATCGCTACACAACCACCATTATATAATTTGTATTTGTACTGAATCTGTTATGTTTATTGCTAGACATGAGTTGGCAATCAAGTTTAGCCTAGCACTGTGTCGTTACAAGTGCTCTGTTGTGTCTGTAATTTAACTGTGTAACTGATTTAAGGTTATGTAAAGGGTAATATGTTAGTAAGAATCGTTTAATATATGTGAGAAAGAGATAGAAACCCTAATTCAGTCTACATGAACGCTACTTTTGTGCTCATTCTTCTGTATGTATTTTCACCAAATATATTTGCATATCGCCATTGTATTTTGATATTATGTTTAATTGGACTGAATAATTAATAATGATCATGCGTATTACGATAACGTATTTCTGCTTGTATTGATCGCTTTTGACACACAAAAAAAGAAAGGCATTGGTAACTAGTACTGCAAAACTATTAAAGTTTTAAAGTAGAAATGCCCTGGGGAGGGAGAGGGGAGGAGGGGGATAGAGAAGGGAAGAGCAAGGGGGGAGAGATAATGGGCGTTTAAATTAAAGAGGCGACTAAACACTAAAACATGGTAAAGTTGGAAATATTACATCGATAGAGCATTGGAAATGTGTTTCTGGTATAATGTGTTCATAAACCAACTTATTACAAAATTAATTTGTTGGGGATATCAGGTTTCCCCTATTTCGAAACGAACGAATGGGCGCAGAATTAGTCACACCCTATTCCATCCATTCGAGTGTTTGTTGTCTGATAGACGTTTTAATCGGTCTCTCACTTGTCTGAATGAATACTATACAATTATTGGAAATTCCGTATGTGTTTCCGTACAATTATTCATTGGAAAACATCAGTATCTGTCCATAACTCCGCTCACTCGTCTATGCGTTTCTGTGTCCGTTTTCCGTCTCAATCTGACAGTCTGTTTGTCCGTGTATGGGCCAGTTCGTTTATATGTTCACCCATCAGTCGGCACGTCCTTCCGTTCTTTTATCGTCTATAAGTTTGTCTGTCCATAACTTCCCTCAGCCATCCGTTCGCCTATTGCCTATCTGTCTATTCGGTCTTTCCTGATCCGTCCGTTTGTCTTTTCATAGCTTTGTCTGTATGCCCGTTCGTTCTCTTTTCAAACAAAATGTCAGCATTTAAATGGGCTCCAATTAAACGCATGTCTGTGCAAAATCAGATATGTCCTCTATGGCAATTATCTTAAAAAGGCGACAATTTCTTTTTTTGAATATTCATTTTTAAAGTGATCGGGTTGAAGGACTGATGAACATCCCAGAAATGATCACCTAAATGTTTAGATGGTTCTAAATATTCACGCATTGTATTTTGATATTATGATTAATATTGGACTGAATTGTAAAAGTGCTTGTTGTTATTCCCTTTTGGTATACACGTTCTCTTAATAATGAATTGTTTATACATTACAATTATAAGACATTATTGGTTATGCTTCCCGATTCTTCTGTTTCTATCTCTAAGTATTCTCTGAGATAAGATAATAATATAATCTTAGTCAGGTTTTTTGTACCCCTCACAGTTCATTTTTGTCGAGCCTGCCTTGGTAGAAGCTTGACTTATTGATCACTTTGGTGTCCATGTGCGTGTCCCGTATCAGTCAGTTCATCCACAACCTAGATTACAGTTAATGCTGACGTTGTTTACTTTATAGTTAAAGTAAAAGTGGGCTCAAATCTCTTTGAGTTTTCTCCATACATGGATGCAGACAAGATGAGCCAAGACTAATTAACACTGTCTGTAAGATTCTCACTTGACCCAGGATTATTGTGTAATTAAATCTATTAATCAATGATACTACATTTTGCGATAATTATTATCAGGACCACAATACCTTGATCATTATAAACTCTCTCTCTCTCTCTCTCTCTCTCTCTCTCTCTCTCTCTCTCCTGTACTCGAATGCTTGCACACAGACTTTCTATCCTCATGTGTGGAGGTATCTTGTTACAGAACTGGTGGAGTACCTTGCTCAGTTAGAGTCGATCAAACTACCTTTGTCACGCTGTTTGTTCATTTGAATAGTGTTGGAATAGTTCGTGCACGAGACGAGTTAGGTATTTTTAGCTACATTTAAAGACGCTGACCTAAACATTAACTGAGCTACACACGCGGATATCATTCACGATGCTTTGTGGAACGTACTATAGTAATCTTATACAGACAAGACAACACGCTTGCTCAGTTGCAAAACAGTCATGATAATGTTAGAGAAAATATATTTTTTTTTCTTTCAATCTGATACTTTCTTTAAATCGAATTATTATCTGTAAGTAAGGAATAAGTACTATGTTATTTATCATGATTATTGATTATTTCCCGAGGACGCTACAAGGATATTTTGAAAATCTCCGATCCTCCAACCATCTACCCTCCGTTTTGACATTGCGTCCATCCATCATACCTTTTTCTCCAACATTATCACGCAGAATCACACAAACTTGATAATTTATTTTCCCACATTCTGATATAGTTCAGAGATAATGCATACACCAAATATTTTGAAAACCTTTAACCAACTCCTTTCTTCCATCCCAGTTTTTATCCCCTCTAGTTCATCGGTCATTCGTGCCAACTTGACAGCAAAGTTACACTAGAAACGTTGATGAGTGAATCTAAATGCAGACCTTTTATGATTCTTTTTGGAAACGGTTCAGTTACACATGAATAATAGCTGTAAGTTGCAAATCCTATACCAAACAGAGGGGATGTATCCCTGGATCGAGCTGGAGAAAACGTGTTAATATGAAGTGAAGCTACACAGAAAATCCTCATTATCTAAATGAAACATGCCCGAGAATTATAATTTGTCTCCCACTGGGAATATAGCTAAGAACCGAAGCCCAAAGTTATGCTCTCTCTCTCTCTCTCTGTCTGTATGTCTGTCTCTCTGTCATGCACAGACCTATCATGTTTACTGTCAGCATGCATAATTTGAGACGGGTGTAAATATGAGGATTTTCATATTGCAGGTAACTCGGAGAATCACCCTTCTTAATATGTTCGTATGTTTCCTATTCTTACGAGAGTTTGTTCACTTAGGCATATGGAATATTTAATACTTTGCAATTTATGCACGTACAACAAAACTTCCAATCGTCACAAATAATCTGTAACGTAAAAGCAGGTCCTAGGGTGAAATACACACTGATAGCTTTGTTAGATAATTTTTTTTCTTCAACCGGCATAGAATCAAAGAAGAAAATACAATAAAGAAAATGGATGGTTGTCTGTGACATTGAGCTCATAAATATGCATTAGAAGGTTATTAAATACATTAAATTGTATTAGCTTTTGCAATCGAGAATATTTTTTATCTTTCTTCTGAAGAAAACTCATTATCTATGTAAAACATGTTATTGAGTAATACTTTGCCTCTGTCTGTCTGTCTGTATGTATGTCTCTCTCTCTCTCTCTCTCTCTCTCTCTCTCTCTCTATATATATATATATATATATATATATATATATATATATATATATATATATATTTCTTTTCACTTAAAATGAACACCTTTCTTTTTATGTTCTCACTTTCCAGTATCTTTGAATTGGACCTGATGATCATTTTTCTTTCGTCTTCTCTAAACAACTGTACAATGCGTGTGAAGGCGATATATTCTACGCACGCTACATCTTGTACAAAATCGTCTTCATATTATTCACAGAGAGCAGATTATAAGTTACATGTACAGTGTAAAATTGTTTGCTAAAAGACTTTATAGCATTTCCCACTACATCTAATCAAGCTGATGTTACATCCTTACAACCTTAAATGTATCCATGCTGACCTCCATACAGTATAACTTTATATGCTACTTTGTTCTTATTTCTAACACCTATATAGTGTTCGATGTATTTAACCAACTTATATTTGATTTCGTTAATTGTTTGGGACTTAAAATGAATATCATTGTCAGTTATATTTTGCATTGAATAACAAGATCATCTGGTTAAAGCTCGTGTGTTATTAGTTTGTCAATTGTCTGCAAAGAACAAAGTGTAATGTTAAGTGGTTCATTGTGTTGATAATGTTTTTGTTACATTGTTCATTTGTATGTACGTATACGCTATACTATTTACTAGAGAAAATGATAAATCATCTTCGCAATATAAGTTTAATTGTTCAGTGTTCACAATTTTATTTGGTAAAAGTTCATGTGCTATCAGGTAGTCAGTAGTGAACTGACAAAGTGAAAATGGACTAATTAGTTTTGCAATTGTCCGATATCACCGTGTGATAGTGGACATAATGTTCATAATTTGACATAATTTGAGAGAATTTCAAATATATACAGATTGGTAACTGCGAATTTACAAAATAGTTCCCCAACGTTTCGAGCTAATCAACTCTTCGTCCAGGGATATAACAACTTACATCTGCAAAACAAATGCAACACAAAAGCCGAGAGGAAACCTGTAATATTACATGCTTGAATGACAGGGTGATCTACAGACAAGAGTTAATAATGGATAAAAGTTACCAACGGTCTTAAAAAGAGTAACATAGTTTGTCAGATTAGCAATATTTCATCAAAAATGAGTGATATGAGTAATTACGTGTTTATTGTACGGAGAACTAAATTGTGTTGACATCCTTCCAGACTGAGAATAAAGGACAGAACTATGTGTGGCGAAAATCACATAAATTTATGGGAAGAATTAAGGACTATATACTTTGCGCACATATTGACGCAAGAATTGAGCACAGGTTATACGATGATGCCTGACGGAAATTTTTATAATATCTTTTTTGGGCAGGATAGACTGTTTCATTTAGACTAATTCCTAGTGAGTTCTCAGCTTCAGTATCCAATATCGTTCATTACGTGTGCGTACTATATCGGTCGACCACAGCTTAGATTCGGTAGTATCTCGACGAAACGTACTGAACGTCCAGTTGAGTTGCAGTTGTTGGCGAGTTTCGCGTTGATTTTGTTTCGAATATGGTTCTTATGGTTATTCATTCGTTTTCTAAAATCAAGGGTCTCGCCAACATATTGAGTGACACACACACACACACCTCTCTCTCTCTCTCTCTCTCTCTCTCTCTCTCTCTCTCTCTCTCTATATATATATATATATATATATATATATATATATATATATATATATATATATATATATATATATATAGACATCATATGCTTACATTAAAATAGAATAAACTAAAAACAATTACCACTTTTCGAGGTGTGCCCAAGTCTTCTTCGCCATAGGATTCGTAGCTTTTAGGCGCGGACGCCATTTTTGTCTGTATCGCTTCTACCTTTGAGTCACACAACTATCGATCATATCTCTCTTTATCAGGTATGCACATGTGAGCCAAACAACTACCGAGATAAGAGGTCTTCTCTTTGACAGGTAAAAACCTGTGAACTGTACAACTAAGTATCTATGTAATCTACAAACAGTCGAGTGAGGATTAAATTTCAACATCAGAAGTAGTATAGTGTGGGGATATAAGGACAAAAATTACCCTATACAGACAATGGGAATTAACATTACAGCCGCCATCTTGGACGTATGACCCTATAAAGACAAAGGGAATTTAACATTAAAATGGCTCTATAAGGAACAGAGGATTTAAAAATAAAAATATAAAAAAATAAAAATAATAAAGTAGTTGTGGGAATGGTTTTAAAATGGCACTATGGGAACAAATGGATCGGTAATGTTACAAATGTATATAAGTTTAAAATTCGTACGGCGCTGTGGCGACAAGGGAAGACGTAATGTTAAAACTGCACTTACTAATCAACACACTGTTTTGACTGACCAACACCCAGTCATCTACTGACCAATACATACACTTACTAACCAATACGCAGTTTGACTGACCATCACCCTAACCAACGAAAGAATAGGGGTTCTAAGCTAATACATACGCACGCATATTATTACCCTAGAAAGGGTAGGAATGTTCATACACATACCTACTAACCAATACGCCGTCTAACTGATCAGCACCCACACCTATTAACTCGTACACTGTTTGGACTGATCATCACCCATTCATCTACGTAGCAACACAGGGTAGAGTGTAATAGAAGCGGAATGAAATAGCAATTAAACCCCTTATAAACAAGACTAAATGCCCCTACTACCCTTATCCCCCTATAAAGTCCCAACCTTTCGATTATAAACGAAACTACTACCCCAACCACCCTTATTATCCGTATGACCCTAGCAGTGAAGTGTAAGAAGAGAAATGGCGAGGAATGAACACACTATACACACAAACATATTGATATGCTATCACTCACAAGGGTAGAAGTGCTCACACATACACAAACATACTATCACCCCTGAAAAGGACAGGAATTTTCACACACACACACACACACACACATAAATATACTTATACACTATCACATATGGAGTAAAAGAAGAGAAAAAAGTAGGAATATTTATATACCTACATAAACATACTGATAGACTATCACACAAAACAAAAGGATGAGGTTTAAGTTTAAATTTTATCAGACATACAAAACACACAAACAGTACAATTTGTAATACTGTTTTCATATTTGTCGTCCTTGATTGAATTCGCTCACCAAACGACTACCTATTGTCGCTTCGATAAACATTGGCAAAAAGTGTGTTGCAAAGAATTCAATGTCATTTTGGTTCACTTTATTACAAATGTTTTTGTCGCTCTAGATTTAATACGCTGAATGAAATCTTACCTATGGTAATGAGATGTTGGTGAAGAGATACGAGAATTAGTTTGCCACACTGTAAAAACGAGGTCCGAACCTGTTCACAGCACACGGCTAGAACCTACTAGGCGATTATACATGGAATATATAGAACAAATGGACGGATACAGAAAAAGCCGACGTTCTACTGTCAATTGGAATATCTGCATTTTGCAACTGGATGACAACCATTCTAAGCAACAAACAACTGAACTATATATATATATATATATATATATATATATATATATATATATATATATATATATATATATATATATGTACGTCTGTGTAGAATTACACAAAGCGCCAATGCACTAAAACGACAAGAAATAAAACCATACAAAGAAGAGCATATTCATGACTAAAATAATAGATATAACACACACATTTATCTGTAGTATTTACTTACTAGCTACTTGTCTCGCTCTGCCGTAAAACACCAAACCAAACCAATTATTTCCATTGACGTCCTTTGAGAAATAAAGATGCCAATTCAATCAATGCTAGCCGAGCTAAAATTTAACATAAAATTTGTGCATGATCTTCAGTTTGACTCAGAACGATATTATGATCTTACGTAGGGTCTCTCTCTCTCTCTCTCTCTCTACATATATATATATATATATATATATATATATATATATATATATATATATATATATATAGAGAGAGAGAGAGAGAGAGAGAGAGAGAGAGAGAGAGAGAGAGAGAGTGTGTGTGTGTGTGGCCTGGTCCAATGATCCAATCAATCTTGCAGCGTCCACCATCATACCATCATGAAGAAATCAAACCTTGCCAAAGAGAAACCAGAAGCAAAGCGACGACATTCTGTGTCGCCTCATACCCAGAAAGAAGTGCTGGTAGAAGTTCTCCCTAGCGATTTTGAAGAGGAAATGAGTAATCCCCATCAAACAAAACCCAATTCCTCCTCTCCAAAACCGAGAGAGTCAATATCAGTCAAGAAATAAAGTCGTTTGGTAGTCCCTGAAGTTTATTTTCATATTCGAGCTACTTACAAAGTGACTTCCAAAACAATTTGAACGACTGTCTACACTAACACTGTTAAATTTCAAGAGTTCAAGTCTCAAGTCCTAGCAGAGAAAGCAGCTGTCTTCATTATGGACTTATTGGAATCTATGTAGAGAAGTTGAAACGACAGTGCCAAGCTATAGGTAAAAATTGTCTGCGACTGTCCATCACTCACGACAGTTTGAAATCTCCTGTTTGGATCGAGTTTAGTACACCTGCAGGATGGAAAAGCTACCCTTTCTATGGCATTCGTTTCACCTCCTTCAGGCAACGGAAAATGCAATATTTTTTTTATATCTGTGGATCAATTTCCCAGTACCAAACAAAGTATCGTCTAGATTAACAACAACCAAGATCCGATATGTTGAGCCCGTGCCAATGTGGTGGCTCAAACTTATGCAGAAAAAAAACCCATACAACGGAATGCAAATGATTATCGACAAGTTTTATCAAATCTGACATAGTCAAACAACAGAGAAAAGCAGCAATCCTTTTGGAACAAGCAGGAATCATCGAAAGAGACCATGTGTGGAGTTCATGAAAAGCAGAAACTTCAAGACGTATTAGCCCCTCGTTATATGTTGAAAGTGTACCCTGGAGTCGTTCGTGGAGATCTCTTGTTTCAATGACCGAATTTTCCAGACGGAAAATATATAGTCATCACCAAAATCATTTCGATACTATTACTAGAATCACGGGATGTGACCAAGGATTTATCAAGAGAGAGAGAGAGAAAGGGGGGGGGGGAGGGGCGGCGGGAGAGAGAAATGTCGTGGCTGTACAGCTTCTAGACGTTGTATTCCTAAAGAACAAACATCATTCGATGCTTTACTTGCAGACGAACATTCGCGAGTCCAGTATGTTACCAGCGATATCATATGAAACAATTCCAGCAACAGAAAAGTGCTTGCGAATTATTGACAGTGTCCAACTTGTGAACAACATGTTCATACCAATAACAAAAATTTACATGTTTTTAAAGGAAAGAAACGATGTTGTATTTGTGGCCAAGTCGACGAGTCGGATCATCAATGTTATATTCAAAGATAGGACAACGAACAAGAGAAATTATTGATTGACCAGAACAAGAAAAAGAAACGAAACTATCGTGTCGATTTTATTCTTTTTTTTTTTTTTTTTTTTTACATTGTATGTACTCCAGAGACTGGAATTTACATTCCTAACTGTTGTGTCCCTCATCACACATGCCAGGAACTTTTATTTCATCACTGTCGGAATTGTAGTGTGGTTCCAGGGGGGATGTGGAAAGATATTTCGTGGCTCCCATACTCTTTCAGATTTTGTTGTGTGGATTTGAGACCCATGGAACGAAGAGGAGTTGTATCGCTACGGGAAATGTCATGAAAACGCTACAGTCATTCCTAACGATTTCTCAGAATACGACGGACAGTTTCATTTGAAACACTTTTCAGAACAAGGATCCGAATTTCCATCAGTCACCCTGAATGGAGTCAAAATCATTTACATGAAAGTGGAAAACGTACAGTTCAAAGATTCCATGAGTTGTTTGGTCATACCTTTGAGTAGAATGCGTAAAACGCTTGAAATGACAGAAGCCCGTTTATAGGATCCAGACAATATGCGAACATAATAGCGAAAAGTTTTCTACTCTTGGTATCAAGTCTACTCTTCAGACCCTTTTGATTTTCAAGGAGAAATGTTGAAATATTGTTGGGGACAATTTCGACAGTTATTTCTAGTTCACGAAGGTATGGGTTCCTTAAAGGAAGCTTCTACTATTGCCAAAGCGTGTGGATTAGAGCACAGAAACAAGTTCATCAAACCAAATAAGTCCTATCAATCTGGCAGCCGTCGATATTCAGCCAAAGCTTTGCATTGGTTACATTACTTAAGTGAAACTCAAGACAAATGGATACAACATGCTAGAAACGGTGGCAAAAAGAAGATTGGATCTCATCCCGTGGATGGTTTGGATTTGGAAAACCCACAGATCGCGTACGAAGTTCCCAGGTGTTTATTTCATGGATGTCACACCTGCTATCCTCACCTCGACCCGAAAGTAATTTGGCATGGTTCACCACGGAAGGATTGTAACCAATCCTACCAACGACGCCAGAGTTTCGAAAGTCAACGATACCAAGTGATAGAAATGTGCAAACACGAATACGATCGACGCTTCAAAACCGATCCAGAATTTAGACGCATTGCCGAAAATTACGACGTGGTGGATATCGAACCTTTAAATCCAAGCGACAGTTTGTTCGGAAGACGAACCAATGCGATACACTTGCTGTACGACGTGCACGAATCTCAAAGAGAGCAAATCAAATACATCGATGTGTGTTTCTTGTATCCTTGAGTGTGCAACTATACTCGATTCCCTACCGGTTACTCTGAAAAGTTGACAGGTTTGGTTTTGTGGGTTAAACGCTATTTTTCAGCACACGATATAGGCTATCCATGCCAGCAACTATATTTGGTGGAGGAAGAACCCGGGAAAACCCCGGGAAGAACCACAGACCCACTGGAAGCTACTGGCCAGCTTTCTCACGAACCCACACGCACAGAGGCGATATGTCAGTGATCTGTTAAGGCGAGCGCCTTAGACCACTCGGCCACCCGGGGTTCCTAAAATGTTGACAGAACAGATTGATGTAGAACACATTCGCCAATACAATGGTTTGATCAAATGCATAGTTTGTACCATCCTGTTTTACCTCATCATTGCCATGGAAAAGTGCTGAAACATGTAATCAAGACCAACCTTATCGTCACAATAATCAAGAACGCGCCCTGACAGGAAGGTGGGCGAGTGTCGAATTGTTTCATGCTCTCGATCGCGGATACCAACTGTTAAAAGTATACGAAATTTGGCACTTTCCTACCACAGAATAATAACAAAAGAACGACAACTCTGTAAAGGTGCAAATTTATGTCGATGTCTTCAGGTAGAGCACATTAGTTTAGCACATAACAATTAATTAGATTTATGAGGAAAGATACCGTATTAAATCGCTAGACTGCCTTGGTTTTAATGTCCTTGTTTGGGGGCGAGATTGATTCTTAATTAAGCATTCGCTTATATAACGGTAGTACACAAGGTTAACTTGGGTCCAGGTATTGAAAATGTCAAAGTTGAGAGGATGCAGAGACTATTTGTAAAGCCATTTTAAGTTGTTTTATCTTTTGAAATTTTCCAGAATCCATTATTTAAATAGCGCGTGAATCAGAGTGTTACGCTAACCAAGATGGGCGTGTATTTATAAAAGGCGGTAGATACGTTTAATCTGATTGGCTACGCTAAATAAGAGGTGTGTTTCCCAAACGAAATTTCATGTTTTAACTATTCCACATCGCAAAATTTAATCAGTCCAAGTTTTCCTGCGAAAGGCTGGAAGAGATCTTGACTCCGACCAGAATAAGGCGAAATTCTCTTGTATAAACAATTGTTCAAGGGACAGGTGTCTGGAAGTTGAGAGACACGATTCTGGCGGTAGAAGCGAGCGAGTTTTGAAAGCACAAGGGGAAAATAGCTCCACCTATCCACCTACCTACCCACCTATCTATCTACATATCCACCTACCTACCTAGAGAGAAGAGGCATCCAACACACAGTCTGAGGACCGAAAGAGGCTTGATAAGAGAGAGAGAGAGAGAGAGAGAGAGAGAGAGAGAGGCAAAAAAGGGAGAACATCAACCTTGACCTGACAGCAACATTGAATTTGGAGTGACCAGCAATAACAAGATTATGCAGGTATGCTGGGCAATTGATTCGATTGTTCTCTCGATTCCATGACGATTAAAGTCTATCGTTTGAAACACATCGGTTAATTACATAATTATATTTGTGTTGAAATTCGGTAAATGATTTCAAAAAGAGGTGTATCTTTCTAATGTTATGTATTATTTCCGTTTGTTTTATGTAATTGATTAAATTGTTATATTTCATGTACGGGGGCTCGTGTTATTCTGTTCTATATATCTGCTCAGATCTCTATTTATCCCGTCTATAAAATTTCAGATTTTATTTCACTATTTACTCGATCCGGGCAATAACACCGAGGTCGATCATCCTCCAGATAACGATAACCAACCAAATCGTACACCTGTAACGAGTGGTGCGTCACAAACTCCAATGACTACGTCAACGAATATCTAAAACCGAAGCAAGAAGCTAGCGGCTGTCCTTTTTAGTGTCAGACTTCAGAAGACAAAGACAAATTCAAAGAACGGTACTGATCCTTAGAAGGCATCACTTTGAAACACGTGGAAAAGAACAAAGGAAGACGATCGCTTGCAAAAGTCATGTTGAATTGTTTATGGGGAACATTGGCTCAACGTCCGATATTGTCAAAGACGCAATACTTGGCAGATCCAATGTGCTACTTTCAATTTGTGGACAACAAAGGAAAACTCAGGAAACACGTGAAGATCTTTATGGTTGCCAATACAGAGACCAAAATGGACAACTGCATAACAAATGCAAAGTCAAAGAACTTGTACTCAACTATCGTTTGAGTCAAGTGGACAGTGCGACTTCCAGACCACAACATCGTACCTTACGCACAGGCCGATCTTCCGTATAAAAAGGATCCGACAAAATAAAGAAAGATCATTGCAAATGCAAACGTCGAACTCGAAAGATAAATTCAACACGGCAACAAAGTGAGAGACCCACTGTTGACTCCAAGTTCAATTTTGAATACAGCACACTTTCACCGATAATGATGAATTCGACACAGCAACTGAGTGAGGGGTCCACTGCGGACTTCAAGTTCCACGAACTCGAGGGCAATGCTGTGCCTTGCGACCAGTGTGATGTCGTACCGTGCGACATCAGCGATGCAGCATGACCTTGCCGCTCCTCTACTCTAGAAAGCTATGCCGTTCGCGTGTTTTGCCGCTCTAGTAGCGAAAGCGACGCAACACCACCTTTCTGCGTTACTGGAAAAAAGTGATGTCGTTACTATGTTTATCTATGGATGTCATCCACGTACTCGCAAACCGCTCTGGATACCACTAGCTCATCGAGATTTACAAATCAAAGAAGAATACACGTTTCCTGTGACTTTGCCTGGCTATTGTGACTTTAAAAGTCTATTCAAGACATTCAAAGAATGGCCTACAGATCTGGATGGATTAGCAACAACCAAAACTTTTTCCAGAGCCGGATTTATTTACTTGGGACAAAGAGACAAAGTACAGTCTTTCAGTTGTGGTGTGAAGATCCACGAAGGGAGTGTAAAGATTCATCTTTCCTGGAACATGCCAGATGGTCTCCATGCTGTCACTACCTTCCGTTGGTGGGGCATGATTATTATCGTCATGGACACTTTAAAATAGATAATTCGTAGTTTACATCCTGAGTTGCGAGAACACATTTACAGAGAGTTTGTACAGATTTAAGTGAAACGCAAGGAACAATTACATCCTCTACGACACAGACTGTTAAATCATTGGTACCTGAATACTATAAGATGGTTGATTACTTTGAAAGTGTTGAAAGTGTTCAAATGGTCAGACATTGATCAACTATCCACGACTAAGAAGAGTTCGATGACACGACTTCTACCTACAAGGTTGGAATACTATACAAAATTTCAGAGGAAGAAGACCTACATGATTACAAAAAACATTTAACAGAAGTGTCACCTCAAGGTAAGACTTCTTCAAGACGCGTGATGTGTGTATTAGTGGCTCAAAAATTTCTTTTCCACTCTTTCCAGTAGATACCATTTGTAAAAAGTTTGACTATTTCCTCAAAAAGAAAGGCATTCCTGTGAATGACTAATATTAAAGCTTACAATGCCATGACTTTTGTTATAAGTCTTTCAGCAAATTCCGTGTAAGAAAGTCAACGACAGTGTTCAGGATTTAATGGATTACGAATTACTGATACACAAACTGATTCCAAAAGACGACAGGATTCCATTGAATTTTGGCTGACATGTGTTGTATTTGTTAGTGACTACTTTTCTCGGATTTCGTTTACCAGCAGATTAATTGTGGACAATTTATGTATGAACAGTACATGTAGCAAAGACATGACTGCCAAAACTGTATCTGTGCACGAAAGACTCATTGTGTTAAAAGCGTTGAGAATAGTGATGAAGACAAGTTGTGTACCTCTGTGTGAAGACATTCGTCGTACTTTATTCACGCTTCAAACTTACCAAGAAGAGTGTGTAGCTAGTTGGTTACACCAACATATTTCCTACTGGAAAGATGTACGTGACTGGAAATGTTTTGGCTTTAATGCTTGGATACATGAGGTTGTTAATTATGTCAAAGATATTGTGTGTCACTGATCTAAGAAACGAATTTAACATAGAACCAATGAGAGAAAAGTCAGAAGTGAAAATGGAATTAGGGACAATTTTAGAAACAGTGGTAGAAGAAGAAGAACCTGAAATAGAGGAAGAAATAATACTAGAGCCCACGAGAGCAGCAGTAGTAGTAGTAGTATTGTACAGGTAGAAAGAATGAAGAAATGAGAGATTAGTGTCACCGAATTCGGCAGAGACTAGACCGCCAGAGCGTTTACATAGATTCAGTGTGACACAAGTGTGCATTACAAGTGTACGGAGTCATTTATGCCTTATGTGCTTTTGTGTTTTAATATTTGTACAATGACTTTAAATGTAAATATATGTTGTTGGTTATTGTATAAAATGTATTGTGTCGTTGATGATATCTCAAATTCTAAATACCATTGTTATGGCGGCATCCTCCGTTCTCAAAGTGATTGACGAAAAGTTAGATCGCCAAAGTTGGGAGGCACTGTATTGTCACCATCCCTTTAACATTTTGAGTGATGGAGTGAAGAAACTCAAGGACAATCGATATCGTTTGTAGAAGGCATTCCTCACGAATAAAGTGGGATAGTGTCTGACTTTAGTCAAATACATCTTGTCATTTTCAATAACAAGTTAGGGGAAGACGAAGAATAAATTAAACTTTGGTTTACAAGAAAAGGACATCATCGTAATGCCAGCCAGTAATATCTATTTATCTACATTACTAAAAATATATTTCAAAAAGGTAAATCGCACCACACCATTAGTCTCAATGCCCATTATTTGGTCTAGTTTAAACGTTTAAAGGGACATATCTCAAACACAAGTGCTTGATAAACAGTTATGAACACCTTGGATGAACTATGCTATGACGATGCCATTCAAACACCACGTGCGTATTTACTGATCGATTTAAAACCTACCACTCCCAATTATTTGACTTTTGTGCCAGTTTGTTTTGAAATTGGTGCCTAGATCGATGCCTTCGGCGTCTGTCTGAAAAAAAAAATATATAAACGTCATTCACTTCATTTCTTTCTAACAGTATTCAACATGACTTCCTTTCAATCTTATTCTCCTGCCAAATTGATTCGCGCACTGAATGCCATCAGTCGCAGAAAAAATGCGCAAATACGTTCACATTTGTTGGAAGCGAGTCTCAAAGAAAGTGTTAAGATGGTTTACTTGGACAGCATGTCAATTACTTCCAGACATTATTCACATTCCACATCAAACAAAACTTTTATTTTGAAAAAAAGCATACGGTAGCGTTTTCACAACTGGCTGATCCAAGAATTGATACTCAAACCAAAAACCAAATCATTTTGAAACCAGGTTGAAGTGGATCTTTAGGAGGTGTCTTTATTCATTTACTTGTAAAATGGGATCCTAATGCGGACGCTAAAAAAGCCAAATCCTCGAAAAGACTGCAGAGCAAAAAGAAAAGAGGTGGTGATGCAGCAGGTTCGCACTCTAAGAAGAAAAAGAAAAATCCCTAAGAAGAAAAGTCCCAAGAAAAAACATTTCCTGCCAGAAAAAGAGGTGCTCATTTAAGACCAGTGTTTCCTACTCTGATGAGAAAATGGAAACCCGTTTTTAAAGGAACTTCTACTTCTCTGGCGACGACGTTTTTCTTCTACTGTTCTAGCAGATGCTGCTGCAGTCAAAAAGGTACTATCTCCTAAGACAAAAGTACGAGACAGAACAAATGTGTTACAAAGTTTACTGGACTTATCCAAACATGAACTGACAAAATTTAGTCCGTTGAAAACATCTCATGGTCGAGTGGTGCCCATAGTCAAGTTGATACGATGTGCCGATTACAACCTCTTTGTTGCCACATTCCCCTACTCCCAGACGAGAAGAAATTAAAGCTTAAGTCAAAAAGATGACACCTTATTCAGCAGAAGAAAAAAAGGAAGAAGGAAGACACATGTGAAAATAGAAATCACGAAAAAGTAACTCAACAACCAATGACAACTCCTACTCTTACTGCTCGTCGGACATGTCAAGCATCATCAAAATCCAAACCAATACCACACGAACAATAACCTAAGAGCAGTGTCGAACAGTGGGTGACTTATTAAGAAGGAGCAACAAATACAGCCAACCCCATCATGAATACATATTTGGCCAGCATTTACTACAATCCTGCTCATGCTGCTGGTTACAGAGGAATTAAAAATTTGTATCGTGCTCCTAAAACAAAACTCAAAAGTTTACGTTTGCAAGATGTGTGACAATGGTTAAAAGAACAATTGAAATACATGTCATACAAACCCATTCGACAAAAATTTTCCAGAAGTCAAACTAAAGTAGGTGCCATCAATCATCAACGGCAAGCAGATTTATCTGATGTCTCTCATTTGGCAGCGTGCAATCGTGGTTACAAATATTTGTTTTGTGTTATTGACATGTTTTCAAAATCAGATTGGGTAGTTCCTTTGATTTAAGAAACAAGTTCCGAGTTAGTGCGGGCTTTAAAACTGGTTTTGACACAAAGTGGTCGACATCCTCTACGATGGCAAAAGGACAAAAGCACCATATTTCTGAATCAAGCTTTTCAAAAAGAATTAAAAAAAAGACATTCATTTTCACTACTCAAAATCCTGAAACGAAAGATAGTGTCGTGGAACATTTTCGAAAAACTTTGAAAGAACATTCAACACTCAGTTTAGTCACAGATTTATATATATATATATATATATATATATATATATGTTGCTGAATGGGCTATGTTTTCACGAATTTTTTGCAGTTCATAATTTGTATAAAATTAAAACATACATTATGTATTCACAGAAAACAAATAACATACTGTGTTCTAAACAAGATTTGTAAAATATATTTCATCTTCCAACAGAGATAACACACCCATTTATCATTTTATTTATTTTAATTAATTTATCATGGTTTTTATTGATTTCTCAGGCAAATCGTGCTTTCTTCACATTATATTAATTTTAATTATTAATTTTATTATTTCACAATACAATAAAGTAAACTATTTAACTTTTGCACAAAGGTGAATGAGATAAACAGCCTTACATAATTTTATTTCATTGTATATAACAAGGCCATTATCTCGCGTAAAATCGGGGTTTGTTTCATTAAATGAAGATTTGAACTGCTGAACGTACCTGGGAAATACTGAGAAATATCATATTTTAAACAAATGTAAATATCACTTTTAAATTCAAGACGAAACTTAATAATATTTCACATGGTCCGAATCAGCCCGTAATTTGGACTGAATCAGCCCGCGATTTGGAATCAGACCACAATTAATTTTCCTATATAGTCTCTACATTTGTTTGTCAGTACTGAACTTTCCACTGTGTCCAAATCCTAATAAATCATATGTTGCTGTAAAGTATCTTCAAAGATGAACTCACGCTGAAGATCTTGTCAAAGGTTAACTGGCATTCTTGTGAATGACTGGACTGTAAACAAAGCAACGTGCAATGAGTCACAGATTTCACTTCCGGATCAGCACCAATGCCTCATTACTCACTGTGCACTGTCGCCAAAATACACACAGACAACCACACTATAATGCTCATATTCTAAACAATAACCAATTTCCTTTAAATCAATACTAAGAATGACTAAATCTAATGCATACATCACCACCAAAATGAGAAAGGAAAAAATGATCTAAAAATAGACTCGGACTACATTCGTAGGTACTGAACCGGAAGTATTAATTGTGTCCTGATTCCTATCAGGGTCAGAAATTTTCACCTGAATGGAAAAAAACTAAAAAAAATGTGTCTGAAATACTGCTGCAAAGTTTCAATGAATTTGATGCATGCATATAAATTTTATCTGACACCATTGTATTACAAACAGTATGAATTTCAAAATGGCCAACTGTGAACAATGCACAAAACTTAAAGTTGAATGGTTAATTTATTAATTAAGATAAACACTTGAAATAAACTGTAGTTAGTTTTTAGTCCTCATACAAATCTGGAAATTACTAGAAATTAAACCTGGCTGCTAAACTCTCTGTGGAGAGTCAATTTTAAAATATGATACATATTTTTATTTAAAAATTTGAATTTAAATTAAATTATCATGAAAATTTAAAAACTCAAGTTGACAAATTTTGTTCTTTTGCAACATGTCTCCATTCCTTTATCACAAACATCAATGGTTTTCCTTATCAGGTGTGAAGTAATTAAACCAGGGCCTGTCAATAATAGGTAGCACCTGAAATCTGGTAGCATCTGAATACGCTAGTTTGGGGTAGTAACTAAGGTAGTGATGTAATTTTCACCCCTTAAGGGGAGGAGCTCTTAGATGTTAAGTTTCCAATAGTATTAAAGAGTTCGTGAAGTTCTATGATACCAGGGCAGCACACCTTTTCCCAGTTATATAAGGGGAGAGAGGATAATTCTTGTACTTTTACATGCAGTTATTTTAACTGAAACCATGAAAGGGTACACCAAGAAGAAAACTTTATTTAAACCAGGAAATATTCCACATAACAAAGGGGTCAGATTTCTGACTGATGATACTTTACCAAGTTCCAGTGCTGCATCTGCTCAAGTGACCAGAAGAATGGATGCAGACAAGTTCTCTCTCATGGCAGTGACGAAGCCGACAGGTGGGGGTCTCCAGTCAGTTGTGGCACCAGACTGTAATGGCACACCTGGGTCTGCTAGAATTCTACGGCCATCATCCAAAGCAAGACTGACCCTGAAAGAGACAGAAGTGAATCAGCATGAGGGGACACGTATGATCTGTATGAATAAAAATGTGGAAATGTGGAATGATATCATCCATCGTAATGGCAATCAAGACAACAGATGTGAGAGTCCTGATCTCAAACAGTGCAGTTCTGCAACTTTTAGTGAAAAATATGTTTCTGGGAATAAGAACAAGAGAAGGAAAAAAGCTTAAGCAGACAATTCTCAGTCAAGATGTTAAAGCCCGCTGCAGTTTTGATCTTCAAACAAATGATGGAAGACACTGGTGGTGATGTTAGAATTATCCAATGTCAACTTCCCCAAGTACTGGATTCTGCTCTACAATGTTATTCTGGGGACTGCAACAAATGTCAGCATTATTCTAAGGTTTGTGTGGGAGGAAGTACTAACAGTTGGTGGATATGATTTGCATTTCTGGGACTTCATCAAGTGACTCATCTAAACATGACAGAAAGTGATAAGAATATTCTCCTGGAAGTGCTGAAAATGAAACTTTCCTGTGATGTTGTACAAAGACTGACTGCAACTTAATACAAACACACAGAAATGTGAGGCTGTGAACAGATCAATCAGTGTTTCCATGCCTAAAAATGTTAACTATTCAAGAAACTTTGAGGCAAGAGTGTATTCAACAATTCACAGACTCAATAACAGACTTGGATCATCTCTGAAAACAAAAGTAAAACACTTGGGTGGGGGTATACTTTCACCAAGTACTCTGAGATCACTGGATCAAATGGATAAAACACTATACTTACCATCATTTGTATCAAAAGTATCTGGAAAACAGGAAACATGTACTGGAAAGACAGGAATATATGATTCAGACTCATTTGAGGTACAGAACTCAGCCCAGCAACACAGGAACTCTGACTGCCGAGTTATTCCAAGGGCGATCACTCCTACACACAGGTTTACCGGGAGACAAGGACACTGCAGACAGAAAAGATGATTTTAGTCCATGTACAAAAGGACAGTGCCCAAAAGACACAATGAAAAACACATAATACAGAAAGGAAAACTGTCGTGGGGAAATCTGTAGGTAAAACAACGCATGCTATGTGCAGTTGTGTTACCTACTACCACCTGATGAGACCTATGGAGAGGTCAAAACAGTTTTCTCAGAATATCAAGACATAAATAAAGAAATAAACAAACAAACAAACAAACAAACAAACAAATATTTTAACATATTCTAAAATAACATGAACTGACTGACTGACTCTCTGACTGACTGAATCAATGAATGTAGCATTGAACGAATGAATGAATAGTGTATGTATGATTTAAGATAAAGCTGTCATACCAGCATCCTCCTTACTCAACACAAACAATCATCAATGCATACATCTATTTATCAATCAATCAATCAATCAATCAATCAATAAACTAATCCCATTTTATCCATGCAACAAGCAACCCAGCCATGTCATGCTAATGTACATTTCTCTATGGATGTAGGTGGGTGGGTGTGCAGGGCATATCATTATACCTGTAATTATTCCATATCACAATTTCAACTGTAGCATGCAGTTTGGAAATTCACCATGTCCAAAATAATTCCTATATCCTATGCAGTACTGCCTATTTGTTGTTGATATGATGGGGTTCCAGGCTGAGGTGATCCGCATTCACACACAAACTATTGTGGCAAAAATGCGATGCATCTAACTCTTTTGGAATGTTTACACTTCCCATCTTTATCATGAATGCCAGTCTATGGACATGTTTCTTTTTCCAAATGTTAGTCTCAGGGTCCCTATATGACAATAGCCCATATAACCTATTTGATGTTACATTGCCTGTCCAAAGTATACAAATACTGTTAGGTGCTGGCACAGATTTGAACAAGATTTTCTCTGACAGAATTTCAAAAATATCCACCTTTGTAACTTGTATAAGATGTAGAAATACATACATGCTGATAATAATGAGTATCAACCCCACAGGGTGCATTTAAAAAAAAATAATTAAAACTTAAAATTTTATTTTTAAATTAATTTAAATTTTTAAAAATATTTAAATTTTTAATTTCATAGTTCTATTTTTAAAGGTAATATACACAAAATGTCCAAATTTCATGCATCTACCTTCAATAATAAACTCAGGATAACAATTTAAACTTTTATAACCTTCCCACTGACAGGAATCAGACCACAATTAATTTTCCTACATAGTCTCTACATTTGTTTGTCAGTACTGAACTTTCCACTGTGTCCAAATCCTAATAAATCATATGTTGCTGTAAAGTATCTTCAAAGATGAACTCACGCTGAAGTTCTTGTCAAAGGTTAACCGGCATTCTTATGAATGGCTGGACTGTAAACAAAGCAACGTGCAATGAGTCACAGATTTCACTTCCGGATCAGCACTAATGCCTCATTACTCACTGTGCACTGTCGCCAAAATACACACAGACAACCACACTAAAATGCTCATATTCTAAACAATAACCAATTTCCTTTAAATCAATACTAAGAATGACTAAATCTAATGCATACATCACCACCAAAATGAGAGAGGAAAAAATGATCTAAAAATAGACTCGGACTACATTCGTAGGTACTGAACCGGAAGTATTAATTGTGTCCTGATTCCTATCAGGGTCAGAAATTTTCACCTGAATGGAAAAAAACTAAAAAAAATGTGTCTGAAATACTGCTGCAAAGTTTCAATGAATTTGATGCATGCATATAAATTTTATCTGACACCATTGTATTACAAACAGTATGAATTTCAAAATGGCCGACTGTGAACAATGCACAAAACTTAAAGTTGAATGGTTAATTTATTAATTAAGATAAACACTTGAAATAAACTGTAGTTAGTTTTTAGTCCTCATACAAATCTGGAAATTACTAGAAATTAAACCTGGCTGCTAAACTCTCTGTGGAGAGTCAATTTTAAAATATGATACATATTTTTATTTAAAAATTTGAATTTAAATTAAATTATCATGAAAATTTAAAAACTCAAGTTGACAAATTTTGTTCTTTTGCAACATGTCTCCATTCCTTTATCACAAACATCAATGGTTTTCCTTATCAGGTGTGAAGTAATTAAACCAGGGCCTGTCAATAATAGGTAGCACCTGAAATCTGGTAGCATCTGAATACGCTAGTTTGGGATAGTAACTAAGGTAGTGATGTAATTTTCACCCCTTAAGGGGAGGAGCTCTTAGATGTTAAGTTTCCAATAGTATTAAAGAGTTCGTGAAGTTCTATGATACCAGGGCAGCACACCTTTTCCCAGTTATATAAGGGGAGAGAGGATAATTCTTGTACTTTTACATGCAGTTATTTTAACTGAAACCATGAAAGGGTACACCAAGAAGAAAACTTTATTTAAACCAGGAAATATTCCACATAACAAAGGGGTCAGATTTCTGACTGATGATACTTTACCAAGTTCCAGTGCTGCATCTGCTCAAGTGACCAGAAGAATGGATGCAGACAAGTTCTCTCTCATGGCAGTGACGAAGCCGACAGGTGGGGGTCTCCAGTCAGTTGTGGCACCAGACTGTAATGGCACACCTGGGTCTGCTAGAATTCTACGGCCATCATCCAAAGCAAGACTGACCCTGAAAGAGACAGAAGTGAATCAGCATGAGGGGACACGTATGATCTGTATGAATAAAAATGTGGAAATGTGGAATGATATCATCCATTGTAATGGCAATCAAGACAACAGATGTGAGAGTCCTGATCTCAAACAGTGCAGTTCTGCAACTTTTAGTGAAAAATATGTTTCTGGGAATAAGAACAAGAGAAGGAAAAAAGCTTAAGCAGACAATTCTCAGTCAAGATGTTAAAGCCCGCTGCAGTTTTGATCTTCAAACAAATGATGGAAGACACTGGTGGTGATGTTAGAATTATCCAATGTCAACTTCCCCAAGTACTGGATTCTGCTCTACAATGTTATTCTGGGGACTGCAAAAAATGTCAGCATTGTTCTAAGGTTTGTGGGGGAGGAAGTACTAACAGTTGGTGGATATGATTTGCATTTCTGGGACTTCATCAAGTGACTCATCTAAACATGACAGAAAGTGATAAGAATATTCTCCTGGAAGTGCTGAAAATGAAACTTTCCTGTGATGTTGTACAAAGACTGACTGCAACTTAATACAAACACACAGAAATGTGAGGCTGTGAACAGATCAATCAGTGTTTCCATGCCTAAAAATGTTAACTATTCAAGAAACTTTGAGGCAAGAGTGTATTCAACAATTCACAGACTCAATAACAGACTTGGATCATCTCTGAAAACAAAAGTAAAACACTTGGGGGGGTATACTTTCACCAAGTACTCTGAGATCACTGGATCAAGTGGATAAAACACTCTACTTACCATCATTTGTATCAAAAGTATCCGGAAAACAGGAAACATGTACTGGAAAGACAGGAATATATGATTCAGACTCATTTGAGGTACAGAACTCAGCCCAGCAACACAGGAACTCTGACTGCCGAGTTATTCCAAGGGCGATCACTCCTACACACAGGTTTACCGGGAGACAAGGACACTGCAGACAGAAAAGATGATTTTAGTCCATGTACAAAAGGACAGTGCCCAAAAGACACAATGAAAAACACATAATACAGAAAGGAAAACTGTCGTGGGGAAATCTGTAGGTAAAACAACGCATGCTATGTGCAGTTGTGTTACCTACTACCACCTGATGAGACCTATGGAGAGGTCAAAACAGTTTTCTCAGAATATCAAGACATAAATAAAGAAATAAACAAACAAACAAACAAACAAACAAACAAATATTTTAACATATTCTAAAATAACATGAACTGACTGACTGACTCTCTGACTGACTGAATCAATGAATGTAGCATTGAACGAATGAATGAATAGTGTATGTATGATTTAAGATAAAGCTGTCATACCAGCATCCTCCTTACTCAACACAAACAATCATCAATGCATACATCTATTTATCAATCAATCAATCAATCAATCAATCAATAAACTAATCCCATTTTATCCATGCAACAAGCAACCCAGCCATGTCATGCTAATGTACATTTCTCTATGGATGTAGGTGGGTGGGTGTGCAGGGCATATCATTATACCTGTAATTATTCCATATCACAATTTCAACTGTAGCATGCAGTTTGGAAATTCACCATGTCCAAAATAATTCCTATATCCTATGCAGTACTGCCTATTTGTTGTTGATATGATGGGGTTCCAGGCTGAGGTGATCCGCATTCACACACAAACTATTGTGGCAAAAATGCGATGCATCTAACTCTTTTGGAATGTTTACACTTCCCATCTTTATCATGAATGCCAGTCTATGGACATGTTTCTTTTTCCAAATGTTAGTCTCAGGGTCCCTATATGACAATAGCCCATATAACCTATTTGATGTTACATTGCCTGTCCAAAGTATACAAATACTGTTAGGTGCTGGCACAGATTTGAGCAAGATTTTCTCTGACAGAATTTCAAAAATATCCACCTTTGTAACTTGTATAAGATGTAGAAATACATACATGCTGATAATAATGAGTATCAACCCCACAGGGTGCATTTAAAAAAAAATAATTAAAACTTAAAATTTTATTTTTAAATTAATTTAAATTTTTAAAAATATTTAAATTTTTAAATTTTTAATTTCATAGTTCTATTTTTAAAGGTAATATACACAAAATGTCCAAATTTCATGCATCTACCTTCAATAATAAACTCAGGATAACAATTTAAACTTTTATAACCTTCCCACTGACAGGAATCAGACCACAATTAATTTTCCTACATAGTCTCTACATTTGTTTGTCAGTACTGAACTTTCCACTGTGTCCAAATCCTAATAAATCATATGTTGCTGTAAAGTATCTTCAAAGATGAACTCACGCTGAAGTTCTTGTCAAAGGTTAACCGGCATTCTTATGAATGGCTGGACTGTAAACAAAGCAACGTGCAATGAGTCACAGATTTCACTTCCGGATCAGCACCAATGCCTCATTACTCACTGTGCACTGTCGCCAAAATACACACAGACAACCACACTATAATGCTCATATTCTAAACAATAACCAATTTCCTTTAAATCAATACTAAGAATGACTAAATCTAATGCATACATCACCACCAAAATGAGAGAGGAAAAAATGATCTAAAAATAGACTCGGACTACATTCGTAGGTACTGAACCGGAAGTATTAATTGTGTCCTGATTCCTATCAGGGTCAGAAATTTTCACCTGAATGGAAAAAAACTAAAAAAAATGTGTCTGAAATACTGCTGCAAAGTTTCAATGAATTTGATGCATGCATATAAATTTTATCTGACACCATTGTATTACAAACAGTATGAATTTCAAAATGGCCGACTGTGAACAATGCACAAAACTTAAAGTTGAATGGTTAATTTATTAATTAAGATAAACACTTGAAATAAACTGTAGTTAGTTTTTAGTCCTCATACAAATCTGGAAATTACTAGAAATTAAACCTGGCTGCTAAACTCTCTGTGGAGAGTCAATTTTAAAATATGATACATATTTTTATTTAAAAATTTGAATTTAAATTAAATTATCATGAAAATTTAAAAACTCAAGTTGACAAATTTTGTTCTTTTGCAACATGTCTCCATTCCTTTATCACAAACATCAATGGTTTTCCTTATCAGGTGTGAAGTAATTAAACCAGGGCCTGTCAATAATAGGTAGCACCTGAAATCTGGTAGCATCTGAATACGCTAGTTTGGGGTAGTAACTAAGGTAGTGATGTAATTTTCACCCCTTAAGGGGAGGAGCTCTTAGATGTTAAGTTTCCAATAGTATTAAAGAGTTCGTGAAGTTCTATGATACCAGGGCAGCACACCTTTTCCCAGTTATATAAGGGGAGAGAGGATAATTCTTGTACTTTTACATGCAGTTATTTTAACTGAAACCATGAAAGGGTACACCAAGAAGAAAACTTTATTTAAACCAGGAAATATTCCACATAACAAAGGGGTCAGATTTCTGACTGATGATACTTTACCAAGTTCCAGTGCTGCATCTGCTCAAGTGACCAGAAGAATGGATGCAGACAAGTTCTCTCTCATGGCAGTGACGAAGCCGACAGGTGGGGGTCTCCAGTCAGTTGTGGCACCAGACTGTAATGGCACACCTGGGTCTGCTAGAATTCTACGGCCATCATCCAAAGCAAGACTGACCCTGAAAGAGACAGAAGTGAATCAGCATGAGGGGACACGTATGATCTGTATGAATAAAAATGTGGAAATGTGGAATGATATCATCCATCGTAATGGCAATCAAGACAACAGATGTGAGAGTCCTGATCTCAAACAGTGCAGTTCTGCAACTTTTAGTGAAAAATATGTTTCTGGGAATAAGAACAAGAGAAGGAAAAAAGCTTAAGCAGACAATTCTCAGTCAAGATGTTAAAGCCCGCTGCAGTTTTGATCTTCAAACAAATGATGGAAGACACTGGTGGTGATGTTAGAATTATCCAATGTCAACTTCCCCAAGTACTGGATTCTGCTCTACAATGTTATTCTGGGGACTGCAAAAAATGTCAGCATTGTTCTAAGGTTTGTGGGGGAGGAAGTACTAACAGTTGGTGGATATGATTTGCATTTCTGGGACTTCATCAAGTGACTCATCTAAACATGACAGAAAGTGATAAGAATATTCTCCTGGAAGTGCTGAAAATGAAACTTTCCTGTGATGTTGTACAAAGACTGACTGCAACTTAATACAAACACACAGAAATGTGAGGCTGTGAACAGATCAATCAGTGTTTCCATGCCTAAAAATGTTAACTATTCAAGAAACTTTGAGGCAAGAGTGTATTCAACAATTCACAGACTCAATAACAGACTTGGATCATCTCTGAAAACAAAAGTAAAACACTTGGGGGGGTATACTTTCACCAAGTACTCTGAGATCACTGGATCAAGTGGATAAAACACTCTACTTACCATCATTTGTATCAAAAGTATCCGGAAAACAGGAAACATGTACTGGAAAGACAGGAATATATGATTCAGACTCATTTGAGGTACAGAACTCAGCCCAGCAACACAGGAACTCTGACTGCCGAGTTATTCCAAGGGCAATCACTCCTACACACAGGTTTGCCGGGAGACAAGGACACTGCAGACAGAAAAGATGATTTTAGTCCATGTACAAAAGGACAGTGCCCAAAAGACACAATGAAAAACACATAATACAGAAAGGAAAACTGTCGTGGGGAAATCTGTAGGTAAAACAACGCATGCTATGTGCAGTTGTGTTACCTACTACCACCTGATGAGACCTATGGAGAGGTCAAAACAGTTTTCTCAGAATATCAAGACATAAATAAAGAAATAAACAAACAAACAAACAAACAAACAAACAAATATTTTAACATATTCTAAAATAACATGAACTGACTGACTGACTCTCTGACTGACTGAATCAATGAATGTAGCATTGAACGAATGAATGAATAGTGTATGTATGATTTAAGATAAAGCTGTCATACCAGCATCCTCCTTACTCAACACAAACAATCATCAATGCATACATCTATTTATCAATCAATCAATCAATCAATCAATCAATAAACTAATCCCATTTTATCCATGCAACAAGCAACCCAGCCATGTCATGCTAATGTACATTTCTCTATGGATGTAGGTGGGTGGGTGTGCAGGGCATATCATTATACCTGTAATTATTCCATATCACAATTTCAACTGTAGCATGCAGTTTGGAAATTCACCATGTCCAAAATAATTCCTATATCCTATGCAGTACTGCCTATTTGTTGTTGATATGATGGGGTTCCAGGCTGAGGTGATCCGCATTCACACACAAACTATTGTGGCAAAAATGCGATGCATCTAACTCTTTTGGAATGTTTACACTTCCCATCTTTATCATGAATGCCAGTCTATGGACATGTTTCTTTTTCCAAATGTTAGTCTCAGGGTCCCTATATGACAATAGCCCATATAACCTATTTGATGTTACATTGCCTGTCCAAAGTATACAAATACTGTTAGGTGCTGGCACAGATTTGAACAAGATTTTCTCTGACAGAATTTCAAAAATATCCACCTTTGTAACTTGTATAAGATGTAGAAATACATACATGCTGATAATAATGAGTATCAACCCCACAGGGTGCATTTAAAAAAAAATAATTAAAACTTAAAATTTTATTTTTAAATTAATTTAAATTTTTAAAAATATTTAAATTTTTAATTTCATAGTTCTATTTTTAAAGGTAATATACACAAAATGTCCAAATTTCATGCATCTACCTTCAATAATAAACTCAGGATAACAATTTAAACTTTTATAACCTTCCCACTGACAGGAATCAGACCACAATTAATTTTCCTACATAGTTTCTACATTTGTTTGTCAGTACTGAACTTTCCACTGTGTCCAAATCCTAATAAATCATATGTTGCTGTAAAGTATCTTCAAAGATGAACTCACGCTGAAGTTCTTGTCAAAGGTTAACCGGCATTCTTATGAATGGCTGGACTGTAAACAAAGCAACGGGCAATGAGTCACAGATTTCACTTCCGGATCAGCACCAATGCCTCATTACTCACTGTGCACTGTCGCCAAAATACACACAGACAACCACACTATAATGCTCATATTCTAAACAATAACCAATTTCCTTTAAATCAATACTAAGAATGACTAAATCTAATGCATACATCACCACCAAAATGAGAGAGGAAAAAATGATCTAAAAATAGACTCGGACTACATTCGTAGGTACTGAACCGGAAGTATTAATTGTGTCCTGATTCCATTTAGGCCGAATCACCTTTGGTCCGAATCTGCCATGGCCCGAATCAACCAGTATTAACCCTTTGTGATGGCTTCCAGTCTCGCTGATCTTACGATCTCACTTGATAGTTTCGTATTTTGCCCCCCCCCCCCAATATTTAAGATAGAGGGTGTGAGCCTAATAAACACGAGTCTTGTGTTTATAAATTCATACAGAAACTAAATCTGTGATTTGGTTTACATTTACTTTGAGTTGGGCTTGAAAATGGTTTTGTTTAGTGACTACATTTGGTAGTTATTCTAGCACAGTAGATCAAATGCGCAACTTGGCCTTCAAACTTGCTTTGTGTGTTATGTATGTGTGCCACGGATGTAAAACTAAACATGTTTCCCATATTTGCCACAATAAAGTGTGCACAATCCCATTCATTTCTGAATGATTACAAGGTGTTGGAATGCCATATGCATGGAGTTGAAAAATAACAAGCAAATTTGATATTTTTTAAAATAATGCTAACACTGTCAACAGTCTTCTAATGTCATGCTGCTTTTTTCTTGTCTTTGTCTTTCTCTTGTAGACCTTAAGGTCTTGGAAAGCTCACCTGCCAAAGTAGTACTTCTAGTTGTAATAACCTCATTGATTCCTTACGAGTCAGGCGCACCAGTTGCTGCGGAGCTTTTACAGGCAGACATATACGTATCAATTTTGAGTATTAAATGGCAAGGTATGATAAATGTGCCTTTTTAAGTTTAATTCATGAACCCAGTGAATGATAGAGATCAGTGTATGTAAGATGTGCTTCATGTGTATTGTTTAAAAGCTTCATAATTCAAATTTTGCACAATGACTTTGAAAAAACTGAAATAATTGTACATGTTCTATCCACTACATTTTGAGATTGCTCAAAGAATTTCACTACTTGTCTTGCACTATGCAATAAATAGCTCCAGGCACTAACATTCCAGGGCTGATAAAAAGCTATGAAACTTCATGAAACTGACATGTGAAAAATATAATTTTAGGTATAAGTGGGAAAGGTAAAATATGAAGTGTAAAGATGTATCATAGCCATGATCCCTATGAAAACTTCTCGATCACTGGGGAATGCAATAAATTATAGCAAACAAACCACTGGAAATTTATAACTATTTAGGATGGTGTTTTATTCAAAAATTGCCCAATGTTTTGGAACTGTGCCTTTTTTCCACTAGTCACATTTGTGTGTAAATTCTTATGGTCTCACTGGATTGTTTCGCATTTTGACACCCCACCCAATTTGTAAAGTAGAGGGTATGAGCATAAACATAAGCCTTGTGTTTATAAACTAAATCTTTAATTTGCTTTACATTTACTTTGAGTTAGGCTTGAAAATGGATTGGTTTGTTTGGCGACTACATTTGATTGTTAGGCTAGCACAGGAGATTAAATGAGCAACATAGCCTTCAAATGAATGACCAACTTGGTTTACGTGTTATGTATGTCTGCTATCGATGTAAATAGCTCAAAATCGAGATGGTTCAGTGGTAATGAGAAGAATGCTAATTTATTATAATAACAGTGAACTTCAATCATGTATTGGGCCCATATTATTTGTTTGCACATCCTTGTCAAAGGAAAATTTCAAAACAGCCCCAGACTGTTAGAAATTGACACTATAAAAGAAGGGTTGGGGTTGTGATGGTTCAGTGTAAAGGCTATCAGTTGTACAAGAAATTAACCTGAATACCTTGGGCAAGATCTTATAATCATGCTTTCCACAAAAATCATTGGTTACTTTTTATGTGGATCTTTAATGTACAATTATTCTCATTTTTTTTGCAATGTCATTGTCCGATGAAAATTCACCAAAGCTGTCCAGTGAGACCTGAATGCTACAGCTACAATAAAGGTCATGGTTATGAATCCTTTTCTATCACTTTGTATCATCGATGAAACAAGGTGCTGTGATAGGGTCTGCTCAGAAAGTTACACCTGGGTCAACTGCATCAATTTTGTTTTTTTAAAAAGAGAAGAAAAAAAAAGAAAAGAAAAACAAATCCTTTTAGGTATTTTAGACCTTATGGTTGAGCTGTTACTGATAAAGGCACCTAGTAACCACTTTTAAAATTAAGTAAGGCAGAGAATCGGGTATCACTGCAGATTTTTATTTTTAGTTTGTGGTATGTGTTCCTATCGCTAACAGCTTGATTGTATGGTCTCACGGTATGCTTGTTAGCAGCTGGATAAAGCTAACATATCTAATAGATTTATTTCACTTTATTTCAAACTTTTTGGATCATGGAGACCAAGGGTTTGTTTTCTTTTTAATTTGGTGGATACTATGATCATGGTGGTTGAGAATTTTATGTATATTGTGTGGAGAGTAGGGTGATGGTTGTAGAAATAATAAATAAAAGAACGGAGGTAGTGGCCCAGGGCATATATGGTCTATACAAATGGCACTTGAATTGGTAAATGAGTCAATTGATTGTGCACATATTGTTGTATATTTGTGCAAAGCTATTCATATTTCTATTTTTAAAAAACTCAATGAGGTTATTTTTCAATTTATACAATTCAGTGTTCTCACGATTTCCACGAGTAAGTGGAAACATTAAGCAACTCAGTGCATTGATTAGTATGGAATCTGTTTATTATTTGTATTATGGTCAAGTTGCATTTATTAATTAGTTTTAGTAGTAATATTAATAGTATAAATGTCACTATTACTGAGCAAATCATATTGCATTTATATTTCATTATCGTTCTAACATACTGTCAGTGTTCAGTATGCTCACCTCTATTTTGATGTACCACATGATAATTTTGTATCTATCATTGTCTGATGTACCACATGATAAGTTTGTATCTGTCATTGTCTGATGTACCACATAATAATTTTCTGTCATTGTCTGATGTACCACATGTTAATTTTCTGTCTATCATTGTCTGATGTACCACATGCTAATTTTCTATCTATTATTGTCTGATGTACCACATGATAATTTTGTATCTATCATTGTCTGATGTACCACATGATAATTTTCTATCTGTTGTTGTCTGATGTACCACATGATAATTTTGAATCTACCATTGTCTGATGTACCACATGCTAATTTTCTATCTGTCATTGTCTGATGGCCTGTATTACAACATAAAGAATTTCATCTTCAGCAACCAGTGAATACCTTTTAGAAAGTTTCTAAGGTCAGTTCAGATTTACCTTAAGATATTTTAATGAAATTTTGCCCAAGTATCACATACCACAGTCATGCCTGCTACTTCAAGGTCAATGTCATGGCAAGAGAAATTATAAATTGGTGACCTCAGTCTATATATTGGTGTAACTCTGAACCAAAAAAGATATGTCAATGAACTTTAGCCGATAATATATACTCTGACTCGACAGTTTTTCACATATTCAGTTATACCTCCCAGCCCTCACGTTCAAGGTCACTACAAGGGATAATGTAAGTCAGTGGTATGTATCTTTATCCAGGATGTCACTTTTTATGCTCTGCAGTCATTTTCTTGCAACTTTATAAAACAATAGTCAGGTCCCTAGCACAAAGGTCAAGGTCATTAGCATGGAAAATGTCACACGATGGGCATGAGCTGTTTGCAGTACTCTTGTTTTACAATGGAATCCTAGCAAAAACATCAAACTTAGCTCTGTTTCCCAACACAAGTTCCCTGCCAAGAAAATTCTAAAATGCATGGCCCTTTGTGATGCACCATCACTGATAGTTCTAGCTTAAATTAACAAGTGAGGGGTAGAAAAACCGATTAACTATTTTGCTATTAAACATGCTGGTTAACCCAAGACTGCACAATAAAGCACCATGGTTTGCTGGCAAGATAAATAGTATCAATCAAATGCACTGCGTCAGTTAGCTAAATCACACTCACATATCAGAAACTGCAACAGGAAGGACCCTCTTCCGAGTCCCTGCCCACACATTTTGACCAGGGTGGGATTTCCTTTCCCCTCACCAATACATGTTTTTCTTTCTTTCATTTCTGTATCACATAATGTGGTTTTGACCATAACAGTAGATAAAATGAAATGTGTTACAGTTGTCAAATTTAAGGCATGATGATGTCAATTTCATGTCATCTGGCAACCTAATTAAGCAATAGTTATTTATGAAGAGGGCAAAATCCTTGGGAATGGACTGCTCTCATGCCTGGGCCTGGACAACCAGGTTGAAGGCAGTCCATACACTATGATATTGCCCTCTTTAGAAGTTACTAACACTTTTATTGCATGGAATGATCTTTTTCTTCATTTATTCTATATGTCCTGCAAAATGACGTGCATGATGTCACCTCATCCCACTGATATGAACTAGTCACGCATGTCATATTGCAGGATATAAAGATCATTCACTCATTATGTCCTACAAAGCAACATATGTTATGAATGCCATCTTCTGATATGGACCGGTCACTGTCCTAAACTTGGACTAATAGAGTATGTACCCAAGAATAATTAATACCATGTGATCAATATTCAACCAAAAGGACAAAGTTTTACATCTGTGATATGCAATAGTATTTCATAGTTTTATCAACATAGCTTTATCACATGGGCAAACTACAGTATATCACAGATGTATGAAAACAAGAGAAACAATTGATCTGCAGAATCCATCACTGTATTTCAGCGACTTGTATGAGCCACTATTAATTGCCATATTTCATTCCTTAAGGAACTTAAAGGCTAATAGTTTATTAATAAATGTCGTATATATATGTAATAGAGAGAGAGAGAGAGAAAGATTAGACATTGCATTCATGGAACACACATTTCAAGCTTTAAAGCTGCAATGTCTGTATTTTTGTTCTAATATTTCTTGCTGAAATTCACATTCTCACAATCTCTTTGAATTCTGTAATTCACATTCACACAATCTCTTTGACTTCTGTAAAATAGTCTTTCACAAATTTCACATGCTGTATTGTTATTGAGTCAGATTAGTGTCGGGGCATGGACCACCAGATTAGTGAAGCTGTCTATTTTCACATTAACTAGCCACTTTCATATATGTGCATCACTACCAAATCTATATTGAAAACAAATCATACCTTAAAACGACCATTTTGAGGTGACATGGTATCTTGATTGACATAAACAGCTCATGGTTGTTGCCAATATATTTTCGTTCGTTTCTTTTCAGTCATTCCGTTAGACAATTTGCATCTTTGGAAATCCCAGAAAAGACTAAAGTAATTGGAAACTTTAAAAGTTTCGTGCGAATAAATTGGTTTGAAACTAGCTTATTTGTTAACTAATGTTACTGACAATTTATGAAAGGACTACTTCAAACGAAACAAATAGAATTTTATAGATTTCAGTCATTTCTAAACTTATAAAAGTAGACACTGCAGCTTTCAATTTCTTATAGAAATATCACTTTATTATTATTATTATTATATATATATATATATATATATATATATATATATATATATATATATATATATATTTTTTAATTTTTTTTTCATTCATTCATATATACATTAATTAGAATCAATGTTTGTGGGTTTGCAAAAAAATGATATTTTTTATTAGTATTTGTGTTTGTGGATTGTAATAATGGCTCATATTGTTTCTACAGAAGAGCCACTGATTGTTGAGTCTTTAAAGACGTGGTTTCTTGCAACAATAAAATCCACAAAAATTAGTATCTTATGATAAATAGCAAATATTTTAGTAAATTATGTTTCTCAGAGAAACCTTACCAGATCACATTAATGTTAGGAAGAAGTTCCTCTACCTCTCTAAACCAGCAATCATGGAAAGACGAAAAATTCGTCTTTTCCGTCCATATGCCATATAAAAATGGGAAGAAACTCTTTCCAACCCTTCCAGTCACCTCCCCTCACCATCACTTGGTGGCTACAGTTGTTTACCAGATGTTTGCTTGAGCAATACCTCAACGAGGATGCTTACATTTGCGGGGAGGTGTAGGAGGATTTAATAGTAATGTGACAGGTTATGTATCCTTAGAAAAATATAATTTACTAAAACATCTGCTTTCTTGTTTGAATACATTCCCCAATCACATTAATGTTAGAAGAATAGGTAATAGGAGGAGGCAATGCTGAGCATCCTATCTCTACCATGGTCACCTTCGAGGGAATAAAATTCTTACCTGTTTGAGGTAAACCGCACTCTTAATATCAGAACAACACAACAGACGATCACCTAAGCTGCGATGTCAGTACCTGGGTAAGAGAAAAGGAAGTAAATGGCTTTTTCTTACCAAGTAAAATCACCTGGTAAATTCAGTGAAAGTGCTGCTCTACGCCTGCGGTAAGGTATTGTAGACTTGAAACTCAACTGCTGATGGTCTGGGCTGCAGCCAAAGGACCTTCCAGATTCAATTCTTGTCTCTACAAAGCTAGATCACGCAGATAGAAGCTTGAGAAGGTTGACGGTGCATGCCAGACAACTGCATCTCTTGTCTCGGATTGGCATGTTACATTTGACTGTGAGGCTTGCAGACATAACCAGGTGTGTCAGAGTAGCCTCTCTAGGCATGGATGAAGCACCTATGACCGTGGTTGTTTGAGCAGGTTGAGTCTCATGGCGAATTTTCCTAGGAACGTCTATCACTAGTTAAGCAGATTGTTTATCCAGGACCTGTCCCACCTGAGAGGGGCTATCAGCATCACTTTGCATTTGTGGCTCCTCACGTTTTGAATTATTTTCCGTACCAAGACTGTGGAGGGGGGGATAAACTGGAGGGAGGGGTAGATGTAGCCACAAATCCCTCCCAAGTGACTGTGAGTGCATCCACAGCCTATTGCTCTGGGTCCAGGATTGGTGAGATGAAGGTGGGCAGTTTGTGAACATGTCTATCATCAGATGGCCCCTAAGTGCACAAAATCCCCTGAAAGATCGATGGGTGGATGGACCTCTCTGTGTGACAGGTCTGGCTCCTTCCTGACAATGAATTGGCCAGGACATTGAGCCTATCGGAAATATGTCTCATCTGTGCACACCAGCGGAGAATATCCCCAAACCAGTATGCATAGATCGGGTGATTTTTGTCCCCCCCCCCCCCATCAGTCCTCCATTTGCAGCGGAATTGTCCATCATGACAAGGACTACATTTCCATATAATTGATTCTTCCAGAAATGAGACACATATATAATATGGCTTCCCAACTGTACGAGCTGGTGTTCTATTCCGTACAGACCATAATTTCCAGTTGTGGTTTTTTTGTGGTTTTTTTAGAGGTATTTCTGTCGTAAGGCTTTATTTTTTCTTTTTCTTTTTTTTTTTTTGCACTGGAAAGACACTATTTCATCCAAGATTATGATTTGTTGATCTAGTCGACCAGAAAAGTGTTGCTATTGGGCTAGCAGAGCCATTCACAAAGGGCACATGAAATGGAAGCCAAGGAGAATCAAATCTACCACCACATTGAGTAGACTGAGAATTTTCAAAAACTCTCAAGCCCAGATCCACTCCCTGTTGGAAATAGACTGTGTGAGCTTGATAATTCTCTGAATTGGACCATGACTGATTCGGACCAAATCACGGGTTGATTCAGACCAAATTAAGGGCTGATTCAGACCAAAGGCCAGGCTGATTCAGACCATGTGAAATATTATAAGAAAAACAATGGAATACACATACCTGATTTATTTTAGTTGTTATTACTGTTTTCGCAAACATAGTAAGAGAATGCAAAAGGTTGATTTTCAGCTCTTAAATTTATATGATAGTTCTTCGTAAATTTCTAACCGAAGTCCGAAAATAGATACGAGCTATTGCATTTAGATTTTTTTCACTAATATAACTTTTAAATGTTTACAATAAAGAACACATAAAGCTGTTCTTTGAATTAATATCTTTGAAAAACATTTTGTAACTCTTCATATATCAGACCTGTATGTCCGACTTTTCCCACTATCAAACAGTAATGTATATAAATTGACCTATGGCTTTTATTGATTTCTAATGCAAATCGTGTTTTTTTCACATTATATTTACCAAATACAATATTAAAACTTACTTTATTGTTTCATTGAATATGTATCTTGCAAGTAAAATCTCTAACCAGTAAATCAGCTTATTTTATTTTCATTCTAATCTGTTCAAATTCTGCATAGATTAATAAATGTAAATATTTTATTTAAAGCACATATTAAATCCATTAAAGCTTGATTTTTAATATGTATTTTATTGCATTAACACATATATAATATAACAACACTTGCGTGTAACCAAAAATCACAAAGTTATTAATAATGTCAGCATTATATTTTGTGTTCTAGAATAGTATTACATACAGTAAATTTGAAATGACAACAAAAGTCAAACAGTTTTGTAAATTGATGGTCAGATGATTTCACTATTATTGTTAGCAATTAAATTAAGGGCATACTGATCAAACAAAGTATCAAACAGACAGTGATAATATGATGTTTAATTATAGCGGCATCAATCAATTCAGTGTTACTAATTTGAATAAAATTAAATACATTAGGATTTCAGGGGAAACAAATTATCTTTCAGTTCTTTAAACAAAGAGTAGTTACATATATTTCATCTTTCAACATAGATAACACCATCATTTTTGTTATGTTTTCATTTTCTTTGTTATAATTAATACGAGGTCCATAAGATTAGCAGAATGGTTCGGCTGAAAGTAGGTGCAGACAGCAAGGCAAGTTGAAGCAGAAGTTCTTGTGATGCCTTCTTACGTACTTCCTAAATTTTTCTGGCAAACAGTTATGGCATGCCAAAAGGTGCTGACCACAGGGCCAAAACATGATGCAGCTTTCGGGAGGACAAGCACAGTGCATGCGTCTCATTTCACGAGATCCATGTTAGCCGAAGCTGTCAGGGCATGAGCCATTGTGTGATATGCAACCCTGTTAATTCAAATTGGCAATGAGGGTCATAGATTCCCATGCATGATCGCCATCTGCTTCTTCAGCCAGTCGAAAAATTGCTTGCGATCATGTTTCACACCAACTTGGAGGTGGCATGCAAGACATTTGGTCCACCTTATAAAACAGAGGGTTGTAGAATCAGCGTATGGTAAGTCCTCACTGTTATCCATGCACTCACTGTAGGGATTGTCTTTATCTGGCATTGTCATCAGAATAAAACATTTCGGAGGGGGGACAGGATGAGGTAACGATTTGATCTTGCATAAATTTCGCAAAATAATGATTGCAACATATAGTAAATATCTTTACATCCAATTCTATACTGACTTTGTCCATGGATGGTCAATAATCCACAAGATTAACTTAGATTCTATGAGAGCTATTAGATACAATGTATATCGTATCAGCGAAAGCTAAAACTGGCAAAGAAACATAGCGAAGTAGTGCTGGTGAGGGGAGGTAAGGGAAGGGTTGGGAAGAGTTTCTTCCCTTCATCTGTATGGAATATAGGCAGGAAAGATGATTTTTTAGTCTTTCCGAGATTGCTGGATTCGAGAGGTCGTGGAGCTTCTTATTAGTGTTAATGCTTTCAGGGAATGTATTCAAAGGAGAAAGTGAATTGACAGTAACTGACATGTTGTGTATTTTATTTTGCCATTTCATTTCAGCATAATAAAACCTCCTTTCTCAGTAACCTCACCAGAGCTGAAATAAGCCTTCAATTATTGTTCTCATACCAACAGCTAAGTTATCAGGATTTTCTTCTGTTTCTTTTTGTACCAGTAAAACTTAGCATTTCACAATAATCTGGAAAGTGTACCCTGCACCCTTGCATTTCTGGGAAATATTTTCTACCATCATCAAAGGAATCAACTTCAATATTAGAATTAATCATTTTGTCCAGATTTGTTGTATGAAAAGTAATTTCAGAAAAGGCATGTGAACATGTATGTGCAAGGCCAGGTATTAAGGTGGTAGGAGGCCCTAGAGCAATTTCAAAAAGCGTAACCCCCATATTCCCCAGTCCAATACCATTTCAGTGCATTGCAGGGCCCCCAGCCAGGCAGGGGCCTTGAGTGACTGCTTCATTTGTTCCACCTCTAATCAAACTTTGTGTGTGTGTGTGTGTATTAAAGAGAGAGAACGAGAAAGCGATTTTGTCTTCATTCTTATAATTCCCTAGTCAAGCAAAGACCACCCACTTATCTCTGGTGAAATTGACTTATTTATGAGAGAAAGCATTTGGTTTATTAACTGTGCACATTTATTTTTCCATTAGGCCATGGAACTAGAAAATATACAGACCCATCATTGGTTGATCAGTGGCTGTAGTGCAGTGATAGGACAGAATCTTCTAGAAGGAATAGATTCGATAATAGATGACATTGCTTCTAGGATTTTTAAATGGACTGATATTGTGATTCATAAATTAGATGGATTGTAGACTCTCAATATGGAATATTGTAAACTGTGTAGCACCATCTCGTGCCTCACACAGGTCTGACTGGTCCACAGATTTTGTAGAAGAAATGGAATAATAAGATTACTGAACACAAGTCTAAACCATGAAAGAGCATCCATTATGTGACAGTTTGAGAACTACATTAAAGATTATATAAAGACAGAAATAGTGCTTTTAAAGCTATCTTGGAATTGCTATATACGGTCAGAAAACATACAAAACAGATAAGAGAGGAGTTAGTTTTGAACTTCATCTCTTGAAATCTTAATGTGATGAAAAGCAAAGAAAGCTAAATTTATATATTAAAGCAATTACACCTTTTGGTTTAAATCTCTGTCATTTGAATTAAAATAATATGAATGAAGCAAAGCCTTAATGTAGTGTGGACACCTGACTGACTTCTGGTAAAATTATGTTTATGCTGACATACATCACATGACACCATGCTGATTTTCCACACCGCAGCTCGTGCACATTCTTAGCCACTACAGAAGAAACAACTTTTAACAAAATAGCTTTTGATTTTCTTAAGCTTGTGTCCATTATTATAAGCAAAATAGATTTATTTCTTTATTCCAAACTGTTTGACTTACCTATGAATGATATAATGAAACCATGACTTTTTTGTATAAAGATATATGAGAGTCAAAAGATACTAATTTGATAGCAAACTGTGTCAGAGTTAATTGAAGATATTAATTTGATAGCAAACTGTGTCAGAGTCAAATAAAGATATTAATTTGATAGCAAACTGTGTCAGAGTCAAATGAAGATATTAATTTGATAGCAAATAGTGTGATAGTCAAATGAAGGCACTAATTTGATAGCAAATAGTGTGAGAGACAAATGAAGGTACTAATTTTGATAGCAATGGGTGTGAGAGTCAAATAAAGACACTAATTTGATAGCAAACAGTTTTAATCAATACTATGGACCCGTTTTAAAGGATACTAAAGGGAGCACAAAGTTCTGTTCTTTTTGGTCAGGTGTCCTTTTTAAAGATGGAATATAAATAGGTAAATTAAGAATATGAGTTTATATATGTCCTGTATATCCTGGTGTTCTGTATATGGAGGTATCCACATTAAGAACAAAAGTTTATATATGTTCTGTATATACTGGTGTCCTGCATATGGATGTATCCACTTTAAGAACAAGTTTATATGTCCTGCATAGACTAGTGGTATGTATATGGAGGTATCCACATTAAGAACAAAAGTTGATACATGTTCTGTATATACTGGTGTTATGTATTTTGAGGTATCCACATTAAGAACAAGAGTATGTCCTGCATAGACAGGTGTTCTGTATATAGAGGTATCCACTAAATCAGGTTTCGCTCTAATTGCCAGTGTTAGAAACACATAATAGCACCATGGTTGAAAATTCAAAGTACTCTAATACAATTAGTCATGTGGTATACTTAACTAGTGAAACATCACTTGTGTAAAATATGCTAGATTATTTCATATTATTTTCCTTCTGAGACTCTTTATTTTCCATATTGTGTACAATATATAATGAATGTGAGAAATCTTTTTGTAATATCTTGAGTTTTTTATTGTTCTCTTTACATTGTGAATATTTTTATCTTCAAGTTTTCTTTAGGTAACGTAGGCCACTAGCCCAAATTATATAATACATGTAACATTAACAAATATTTATTATTTGTCTTCAAACTGACAACTGATTTTTAAAAATACTGTACTGGATGCTATTATTATTCTGTCATTTTTTCAATGTAATGCTACACAGCTACATTCTGATGACATGAAACGATTCTGATAACATTGTCAAATGTTCTTATAAAAATAATGTATCTGTGGTCCACAAATTACTGAAACAAACTTGCAAGAATCCACCATTCTTTTGATGACTTTATTAACTTTTAATTATTAATAAAGCAGCCAGTGCATGTTGATAAGCTTGTAACTAATTTTAGAAATGTTGCCCTAAGGAGACGATTGGATGATTGGGTAGAAGCACATGTTCTAAAACTGTGTCAGTATTTTTTACACTGAAGCAGTGAAGTTGGTATGACTATAAATGTGTTTTTGATGTGGATGCTGTATTTAACTTCACGTTTTTTGGCAAAACCACCTGCCTCTCCATCTCCACCATGTTATATATTTGTTATGTTTCTTGCATAGTATACTATTTCAGCTCTGTTCTGGGCCATAACCAAGTTTCATGCTTTCACAACTTCACTCTTGCCCCCCCCCCCCCCCAATTTATGTAAGTACTTACATGTATTCAATTATTATTATGCCCATTTACTTCATACCCACTTCCTATGGCACATGTCTGGAGTATCAGCTGCTATTTTTATCATAGCAATCTTCTGGATCAGGCTTCTCGAGTTTCAGTTATTAGTGTCCCTATATACACTGTATCAGCCACTTTCAGCTCCACATATTGGTATCAACATTCTTCACAACCCTACAAACTCGCCCAAATCTCTTCCTGAGGTGTTCATCCAAGAAAATTCTGAGCTTGGTTGGTGCAGTGTGCTGTGATGAGATTTGCCCCTGTTATGCCAAAGATTATTTTATTCTGTACAATAAATTTGAATTGAACCTATGTCTTGTGTATTGTTTAAACAGTAGGTGCATGCATCATCACAGTATTAAAAATATTTGCATTACATTTTTATGATTCAGAGAATTTTTTCACTGTATATTCATTCCAATTATTTTAATTTTACCAGTTATAGTGGTTGGTATCTTGCACATTGTATACAGTATAGATGTACCGACTTTTATCTTTACCTGCATGAACATCACATCACAACCATGCACCTTACGATGTACATTAGGCTGCTCCATCTACTAAAAATAGCATTTCTTTAACACAGCATTCACTGTTGACTACTTTATTTTTCCAAATTACAAAAGTTTGTGCTGACGGAACACAGTTTGATTTGAAATTTGTAAGGTTTAAAGGGATTAAATAATCCTCAGCTAGACTGTAACTGTGCCAGGTAAATACTTTCAAAGACCGGAGGTGGGGTACGATTCATAATGAAAGGTTTTTAGATGTCAATATCACTGTAATATTAAGATGTCTTGTATCTACAGATTATCAATTGTCCACTATTCAGTTTCTGATGACCACTGTAAGCAAAATATTAAAGTGACGTATCTTCTGGATGTCACATGTCCACTATTCAGAGTTTTAGATGACCACTGTAAGCAGTATATTAAGTGTCCTGTATCTGCAAGTTGTCAGGTGTCCAATATCTTCAGTGTAAGGACAGAATTATCCAGACAACTGACAACAATCTCCATCTTTCCATCACTGTCGATGTCAGCTGTGTCCATACTGTTTATCCAGTCAGGGGTTGTATACTGACCAACACTCTGTAAAATACATGCAAACAGTTTTGTGCCTTGACTAAGCTGTCTGGGAGACATTTACAGTACCTTTGTCCCTTTAAAATGATCAAATATGGAGATTTTGCAAATTTTATGAGACCTGGACAATGTCAGGTAGGCAAATATTCTCTTGGCTCACTCAGGGTGCAATACTGCACAAGTATATTAATATATATAAATATATAATCATATATTGTTCTAAGTTGCTTCTGAATATCAGAATTGCATATTCCCATTTTTTTCATTACATAAAATTTCCTATTTCATTTACATTATTGGCAAACAATTTATTATTAATGTACTTATTTGCTGATTTGGTCCTTTAGAATTATGACTGCATATTTTCCTATATACAAAATAATTTTCAAAAACACTTGGAAAAGTGTATGAACCCACAGGCTTACATGTAACTTTTGGATTCAAAATTATAGCTCACCTTATCGCAAATGTTTAATCTTTGCAGAACAAATACGAGATTTTTAATATTCAATATTTTAACAACTGTTTACTAAACAGCTTGCCATTGTGTAAAAAATAAAATTTCTTAAAATTTAAGCTCCAATCAAAACACCGATTTAATTAATTTAAATCTCATGAAGTCGGAAAGAGATGACTATAATAACACTATAAGCATCAAGTCCTATTATTGGCAAGCTTCATTTAATCTGGTTTTTCCCTGATAATACATGTATTTCATTTATATTTAAAATTGCAGGTGAAAGTAAAACTTACAGATGGAATGATGAATAGATACAGGCATCTTACAATGGAAATGTAAACTAACCTTGCCATCCAAGTAGACTTGTAATGAGTTGAAGTTTCCTGTACACAGCAAGAAATCTAGAGGCCCATCACTGACAGGTAAACTAGCCAATTGCCTGATGGGATATTTGGCATTTGCATACTCATCCTCTGTTACCTGAAGGCAGTTAAAATAAAAAAAATCAACAGTTACAAGAAACATGGAAGAACTCGACTGAATAAAATATTAGGAATTTTATTATGCTTTCTAATTTGGGGTCTTGGCCCTTGGAATAGGGAAAATCAGACATTATACAACAGAGTGAATAATTTTCAAATAAAAGAAAATAAAGATCACTTTTATATTTTAATTTTGTTTCAGCATATTTTTATGCAACACTCTAATCCTTCAAAAAATTAAAAAGTTTAAAAAAAGTTGGTCAAAATCTATGTCATTTTAATGATTCTTTTCTTTCACCAAATTTTAAAATTTACAGTTCAAATTGGGAACATATACAATCATCATTTTTTGATTGGGAATGGTACTTGTATCTGGCCGTAAAATTAGCCTACTAAAATGCCTGAATACACTCTTAACCTTCTCAATTAGCTTGAAGTCTGCATATTATAAATCACTTTGATCTGGATTTACCAAATGTTAATTTCACATTGATGTATGGTATGGCATCATTCTCCATATTGGTTTGAATTTATTTTGCTGAGAGGAACACTAACACCAACACACAAAAATGTAATATTTATGCCAGTCTGGCTAATAAAATGAACGTCTATTGTACTTGCTCAACTCCTGTAAGTTCCCTACAAATTTAATAAACGCATATAATTGCTATAACAAATGGTGCAAAAAAAGTTTCAATCATAAATAGCAAGCAAGTGAATTTGGACTGTGTCATCTGCTTATGGGAAAATATGAAAAGAATCTTCCATATTTTGTTATGTATATGGAATCTGTGATAATTCCCTAAATGTTTGGTCTATGACTGTACTGTAAAATACGGTCAAATAGTAAGTTGCACTTTAAGTTTGGCTTAGTTGTCAACAAGATGTTGACTACATTTTAGTTCAAGTTCAGAGTTGCTGACAATGTGATGGAGATTTTCCATTCAAAAGACACATTTAGTATTGCATTCTGGGCCATAATATGACACGTTTCTTGTTGTGAAATAGTCCATTTGCAAAGAGTATATAAGACTTTGATATACGCATTATAATCGTTGCAATTTTAAATCTTGTGTTAAAAACATTTCTGTTTTTATGATCAGTCTTTGGAATCATCAAACTGTTTGGAATCATAGTTGTTCTGTAATCTTGTAATGCTGTATACATAATTTGAAAGGAATTATTTATTGGAATATTCATTGGAATTAACATAAAGTGCGTACATTAATCTTTGGATTTAAATGTATGACTTTTGGATACCTGTGGACATTCTCAAAGATGATGTAGATTACATTATTGGGGTACATCAGGACATTCCAGACTACCCATTCATTCGGAACATTCCTTTATTCGGAGCATTCGTTCATTAGGCAGATTCATTCATTCAGAACATTCATTCATTCAGAACATTCTATATTTAGGACTTATGATTAGGACACTTAGGATTATTGGATTATTTGGATTTTAATTAACGTTATTGTATGTGTCTTTTGAATTTTCACTTTAATTGTCTAGAAATAAATTGCTTGTTGATTTTTACTTGATTTGTTGGTTTCACTTTCTTTCTGTTGCATTATTTTAAGACCAAGAGTCGTAACAATTTATTTCAGGACAAAAATCTGACTTCATTTCATCATCCCATATTAAATTTGTATAGAAACAAAAGAAGCTTACCTCTGTGTACAAAAGTCCTGTATTTACTGGACAAATCTTGTTTTTTTAGGACTTAAATATATTAATGGTGGGTTTTACTGCTGCAAATATAATTTTACCAGCCATGCATCAAAGGGAGCAGTAAAACAGATATGTGAAAGAATAAAACCACCATTAAAATCCTCAGATATAAATCTTCTAACACATTTTGGAAACTTATGTAAAAAAATATCAGAAAATATTACTCTGCAACATAATATGATCCATAGGTACAATGGCGCAAACAGTTCCAACATTATATGGTAGATTTTTTTTGCTACAAATTTTTTATGCTTGACCAATTGACATGTTAAATTTGAGGGTTGTTAAAATAAAGTTTCAAGTTAAACAAAAGGAAAAACTTTTGTCAAATGATGATGAAAAAAGTTGCAAATTATTATTAAATTAGTGATAGTAATTCGTTCTATCCAGTCTTATTAAGTTTATTAAGCCAAGTTAAGTTATTCAGCCAAAACGTTTAATGGAATGTACAAAGGGACATACAAATTTTGGGGCTGGGTTGAATTGTTTAGTGTGTAAGGACACATCAACACATGAAAGATTACATCATGCTTAGGCAATTGGAATCAATTATCTTGCCCAGAGATACATGATGGCAGCCACAAAAGTGGGACATAAGAACATTTTTAGGGTGCTTTCTCCATATAATGTGGAAGTGGGATGAAAATAAAGGAAACTTTTCCATGATGAAGGGATAAATATTTACCATGAAGTTGTGAAGGATGTAGATGGCACCTGTTGCTGATCCTAGTGCCACCTGGGTATGATCCTTAGAGTTACTTCCCCCTTCTATCTTCACACTGCCATCACTTATCTTTTCTGAATCTATGAAATGCCCACTGCACATCTAAGATAAAAGCAAACAGCTATTTCAATTAATGCACAAAAAGAGATAAGTTTTACAATCTGATGTTAAGATCATACATATGGAGCATCTAAATTTAAGCTAACAGATGGACTGCCGATCCTGCACAAAACAACCAGTTATAGGCTGTTCATATAGTTTATTGATCAGTAGAGTTATTCAGCCTGTGCAGTGTAATGTATAACAAGTGTTCTTATTAAAAGCTGACTGCAAGTGGAATTTGACGCTGGTTATGACATGTCTACCAGATTTTTGTTCCTTCTGAATCTTGTATTTCATGGACACATTTTTTCACACGTTCAGGACATTTTGTACCTGTTCAAAATCTTTGTGAAAATACTAATAAATGGATGGCACATTCATTTTTCTCATTAATGGAAATGAAAAAAGTCATCACTGCATACAAACTACAAGATATAACCACAAATCTGATGAGGGCTGTTCCAGTAAAACATATCTGGGACCAAGGGAAGGCACTTTTAATATGAAGTAGTCACACTGAGATGCAATTTAGAATTCTGCATCATTTTCATATGCACCCTTTGAGTTATCAGAGTACCCTAGCATGTATTTTAAAAAACCTGCCTTCCCTGGTACCATGTTCGTTTAAATGGAATAGCCTTGGTTACCATGTGTGTTTAAATGGAATAGCCCTGGATACAATGTACGTTTAAATGGAATAGCCCTAACAAATATTCACAAGCCCATGGCAGATTTAGTGACAACTTTCCACTGAAGCTCTCATATAAGACAGACATGCTGACCTTTTCATTACCATTCCAGTGTTAATCCAGTCAGGAACCAAAGTCTACTTATCTTAGTCCTAGAGCTTGTTAATTTCAAATAATCAGCTAGGAGCCATGTGTCAATAATTTCAAACAAGCAGCTAGGAGCCATGTATCAATAATTTCAAACAAGCAGCTAGGAGTCATGTGTCAATAATTTCAAACAAGCACCTAGGAACCATGTGTCAATAATTTCAAACAAGCAGCTAGGAACCATGTGTCAATAATTTCAAACAAGCAGCTAGGAGCCATGTGTCAATAATTTCAAACAAGCAGCTAGGATCCATGTATCAATAATTTCAAACAAGCAGCTAGGAACCATGTGTCAATAATTCTGCTAAGGCACTACCTAACTTTCATTGACCAACAGCTGAAACTCAGTGGACTTTCAACTCACACATCATCTCAGCTGGAACAACAGTAACACATGGGCTAGCAAGCTGACAATTTTGAAAAAAAGAAGAAAACAAAATATGTAAAGCATACATTTAAACAAGCTCCAGTTCCCGAATTTAAAAAAGAATCATGATTTTGTGTACAAATAAAGTTACCATAATTAGAATTATCTAAGGGTGACTAACTGTATATATCTTTATTTTCTAATTTATCTTCACATTTAAGAGATAGACATATAAAAGTACCACGCTACTCACAGCTCATACTCTTTCAGAATATATCTCTGCCGGAAAGCTGTTTTGACCCCAGGGTCATCTAAACCTTAGTACATAGTCTTCGTGCATTATTACATGAGTATGTTGACTGGATCCTATCTTAAATCCATGATCACAGATTGAAATCTAATCAAAAATGAGGTATAAACAACCAGACTATGTAAGGTGGTTCAGATGCACTTCATTGCAACATTATCAGTATATTGTGATGTCTGCCATATGCTACCTTGTAACGTTGTCAGCCCAGTGCTCTTACACATTAGGTAAAAATCTTTACATTCTGTACCAAAGCCATTGTAGAGAAAAGAACGCAGCAAATGCAATATAAACTGAGTTTGATGCAGTTATCAAATTGCAGTTTTCTCCAGGTGGCATTTAACCACCAAATTTACATTGCTGTTCCAGTGGTGTTATACTTCCATAATATTGTTTAGAATTTTGACCCATTTTAATATCAAGCTTGTAACCTGTGTTATAAAGTATATACAATCTGTAAACGGTTGCAGGAAACAAAACCTGTGCCTCTACTCTATCAAATAAATTACACTTTCAACCTCTCTCTCTCTCCTGTATATGTATGCAAAACAAGTAAAAGTTTGTTCAGACAAAATTTTAGGGTAGAGCAGGGTTTCAGTTAACAATGTCCCAGCATATTATACACCAGACTTCTCCTCCAGGACATCAAGAATTCTACCAATAGACAGCCTAGGGACTTCCCTTTCTCTCACCTATATGCTCAAATAATAAACTTGTCATCCCAATCATTCTGGAATGCAACTTATCTCTGTCACTAGAACCAGTTAATCATGTCTATTAACTGATTTACAATAACAAACAAAGAAAACAATGCCAACTCAGATGTCTTTTCCAGCATAGTGAACATAAACATGTCATACTTGTGTGGACACCGGTTGGGGTATAACTAAGTCTAATGGCATATCTTAGCAAACTGTCTATAAAAAATTATGTTTATTTACCAGCCAGAATATCTACTGCAACTAGCACTGAAAAGGATTACTACCAGTATCCTGCAAAAAGTACATGTGTACTGAACTTCAGAGCTCAATGTTACAGTGCTGCTGACACTATGACAACTAAAGATGTTGATTATATACTGAGTGTGAAATATAGAAAATTATTGGTGGAATAATTTTCATATTTTTTGCATTCCTTTAATTTCACATGTGAAAAATATATTCTTAATTTTTCACATGTGAAAATACAAGATTTCCCACTATGCCATTCGATGCTTTGCTGTGTGCACCTACAGATGTTATACATGCAGCAACAAAAATAGGCACTTTGGTAGCTAGAACAAATAAATAGAAACTGTATTACATTTCATATATGGAAATTAATTTTTGCTGAAGAAATCTGACTTGACGCTATTCGTGTCTCTCTGAAGTTATTTTCCCTAACTTCCTTGACAACAATGATAAACCCGTTGTGATGCATTGATGAATAGATCTTGCTTCGTGGTCAGATAGGGTCAAATAGTTTATAAAATGTCAAAAAATGTCATTTACTGCGACAGATTAGGTCATCCCAATCCTACCACTCTCTTAAAGCACTGATATTTAGATGACCAGTCTATGAATGTGAGATGAATTTATGACAATGGGGGAGGGGTTGTTGTTGTTGTTGTTGTGCTGATGAGTTAGTTTAATCTTCTAAGCTTCAATTCTGGAGTAAGCTTGGTATATAATAAAAAGTTGGCACTGGATGAAACAGCACGAGTATTGTCTTCAGCGACCCCACCATCAGGAAAAAATACTGCAAACTCCATGAAATGCTCCCCCCCTCCTGCCAGGCTTGGTGCCACGGGCAGTCGCCTGTATTGCCCACCCCTTATGATGGATATCCCAATCCTATTACTCTCTTAAAGCACTGATATTTAGATGATCAGTCTATGAATGTGAGATGAATTTATGACAATGGGGTTGTTGTTGTTGTGCTGAAGAGTGAGTTTAATCTTCCAAGCTTCAATTCTGGAGCAAGCTTGGTATATAATAAAAAGTTTGCACTAGATGAAACAGCATGAGTATTGTCTTCAGCGCCCCCCCCCCAGAAAAAAATACAGCAAACTCCTAGAAATTCTCCCCCCTCCCCCCCGGGCTTGGCACAGTGGGCAGTCGCCTGTATCGCCCACCCCTTATGATGGCCCTGTTCTCAACAACAACATCATTACAAAACAATACAACTAGAAGAAATGGCAATATGAGGAAAAGCTTGGGCTATAACCTTACAAGACCAGTACAGACTTGTCTTGACAACATTAATACTCATTCAAAATGATGGATAATATTGTGCTTTTTTTGGTGTAATGATGTTCTTGGAGTGGACACAATTAAATTGAAGAAAAGAGTTCACACATTATATTACAAAGCTGAAATCTTGCAATGCAAATTTCAGTGTGAGAAATCAGTTAGGGAAACAAAGAATATGGCAGAGACTGGCCCATTGAGACAAAGCACTGATTGGTCAAGGTGCATGCTGCAGCGAGATGTTTCAAACTAACATTGGTTGATATTCGCGATGAACAACTGCAAAGGCTGAGACCTTTGACATCAATGACAGGTACATCAAAACAAAGTTAACACTATTATTGCCATAGGTATTAAAGTTCTTATCAGAAGTGATAACAAAAATTCAAAACATTACATTGATAGCTATCTTTACATGAGAAACAATTTATACACTGTAACAAGTCTCATTAAGAAACAAATCCTTTATAATTCTTGAAATGATGTGCGACTTACTATTTATGGAACAAGATACAACATTTATTACTAAGTATCTATTGTAACGGTTACTGCAGACCAGTAAGATTTTGCATGACATTTATCTTAACATAAATTTGCAGAGTCACAAATGTGATATCAAACCTCTCACAATTTTTAATACAAGGAGATTTGTTAACAAAATTACAATTATGAAGTCAAATGGCTATTTTATATCAATGTACCTGCAGGAAAGGGAATGCACTTTTTCTGCATGGGGTGCAGTCTGAATCTATTCTTTCCTTTCTTTTTTTTCTGTCTCTTTCTATACAAGTTTGATTTTTGTCTATTGTGATACTCCTAGAAAAAGTGGTATATCTCCCACCCCACCCCCCCACCCACCCCACCATTTTTCCAGGTAGATTTATATGGAACAGCCCTAATGCCAAACAACAGCAAATTCACGTATTCACAGATTAAAGTCCAAAGTCATACACTCTGAAAATAAGTAGTTGGCAAATAAAGATGATTTACTACATTTCAAGAAAGGAAATGACTATTTTTGAAAAAGGTAAAAGCCTTTCCCCAACATAAAAGTTAACTAGCCAATTATCTGGATATAGAAAAGTTTGGATGCTCATTTCTTATGCACAATCTTAGTTGCAATCTGGCAAATACACAGCAGAAAGATACAATCACATACTGACACAATGGTTGGCTAAAATGTAATGATTTTTGTTGTTGAAAGATACACTGACAGATGTTTTCATATTTATTTTCAAAAACATTAGCATGAGAAAAGTTTGGTGAACAAGAATTAGCAGTATTTTATGATTATAAAGTGCCTTTTTACCGCTGTAATGACTGATGGAGTTTTGGTTGTCATGACAACAAGGCCCTGTCGTATAATATGAAGATGTTGTATGTTGTCTGCTGCCAGGATGTAATTTGACCTTTGACCTGCCTGATCCATAAGGTTCACTGTTAGCAGACACTTCACAGACACTTGCTGTGACGGCTCCTGAAATATAGGATAAAAAGATAAATATAGCATGATACATACTGATATGTAAATAACACCTATAAATATCTCACAATTGTCTACTTGATCAGAATCTTGAATTTCATGTAAAAATTCATCCTAAAATTTGGATTTTTTCTTCATATTCCACACAAAATATTGGGCAATTGATTCAAAAGTTAACTTCTTAAAAATTTTTGAACTTGTCCTGGTCTGCCAGACCTCATCTTTACCTCAGATTACAACCTTTGTATTGTAATATTCACTCCATTTGAGGCCTCTCAGGGCTGAGCACATTTTTTTTTCATCCACTTGTCCAGGACAAGTGATTTCTGAAAATTCACTTGTCCCACCTTACTTTTCACTTGTCCCAAATTTGTAATCACGTTCCAAGATTTGATGAGATGTATGCACTTAATCCATAGAAAGAACAAACAAAATAATATACAACATAATTATTTCTTAAAAGAATTTAATTTTTCAAAAACATTCGTTTATATACATTTGGCTACTTCAGGTATATATGTTTTAACTGCTGGATTTGAAAAAATGTCCATGTACATGTCTGCCACCTGCACCAACACTAAGCCAGCAGTTGATAGCCGTGTCTGGGTTAAAGTCCTCAAGCTCTTGTCCATTTGCTGAAATGTTCATCAGAATTTGTAAACTCTCTTGGTTTAAGGAATTCTCACACTCAGTAGCAGTCTTACATTTTATCCCACCACTTTCAAAAAAAATTTCCTTGTCTGAATCGTCCTTATTACCTTCCTTGCGAAAATAATTTAGCAAACTCATTTTATCCACAGAGTAAATATCACCTTGCTTGACAATTACTTCTAAAGTGATCATAACATACATTTTCTCTTTTAAAATATGAACAGAGACAGCTCATCAATTAACATAATTGTTTCGCTTCAAACGCAATATCGCATGTGGAAGTTAATCCTCTGTATAATCAATTAAAAATTAAAGAATCATTACTGTCATTTAATAAGTTCACAAAGGAAACCAAAACTGATGTCGGTAAAGTACCTTTCATTAATTTAAAAAAACTTGATTTACGGGATTAAAATCAGAGTGAGCCACTCCTGAGGATCTGGTTTGAGTAAAGACAACGCAACAAAGCCGCTTCAAACACTGCTAAATTATCATACCAGCTTTGTTTTGTTTGGCGTGTTTTGATTTGCCAATAATTTGGTTGCTTAGTCCAATATGCAGTCAAGCGGTAACAGAACGTGCACATATGCAACAGTTATCACTGACCACCTGTACGTGTTATACAGGATGTAAATGTATACATGGCGAGGGGTAGAATCAAATATTCAGTACGGCCAGAGGGCATGAATGTCCAAATAAAGGTAGATATAGTGATTTAAGCACGACAATAAGGACTTGCCCGACTTATCTAAAATAGGATAAATGCACTTGTCCCGGACTAGCGACTTGGAAAATTTTACTTGCCCGACTTGGAAAATTAATAGTCCGGGACGTCGGGCTATGGGATTTGCTCAGCCCTGCCTCTAAAATATATGTGATGATATGTATCATCCTAATATGAACGATACTATCTGAAATACCCTCTGAGGCTAATTTCTACAAAATTGGTGCACCAGTAGCAGATCACTAGAGTAAATAATATTACACATCGATCCTTAATCTGAAATTCATTTAATACATACAATTTAATTAGATTTGTTTTTCTAAAATACATATGCCCCCACTGCTCACCAAAAGAGCCCAAGTAAAAAATATTCAAAAATTTAAAACAATTGAAAAATTCCTATAATCGCATAAAAAAGTAATTACATCATCTATATATGCATACAAACATCCACTAACAAAATATGTCATTTGTCTACTAAATTTTTTTGCCCATTATGGTGCAACAAATTCATAAAAATGTGCACAAAATTGAAAAATTGCTGTATTGGCCTGAAAATCTAATCGGGTCATCATCACAAGGATAGACCAAGCGACAGCCAGATTACAGAAAGGGACACAAGCTAGTTAACTTAATAACAAATTTATATGTAAAGAAAGAAAAAATTATAAATACAGACCTATACTATCATAATTGAATTCCAACTCGTTTTATTTCACATCTACACAATCATGGGCTTTCAAACATATCAAATTTTGATCAAGTACATAAGTCAGAATAAACATTTTCTAGTAATGGCATTCAAACTTATCAAATTTTGATCAAGTACCTAAGTCAGAATAAACATTTTCTAGTAATGGCATTCAAACATATCAAATTTTGATCAAGTACATAAGTCAGAATAAACATTTTCTAGTAATGGCATTCAAACATATCAAATTTTGATCAAGTACATAAGTCAGAATAAACATTTTCTAGTAATGGCATTCAAACATATCAAATTTTGATCAAGTACATAAGTCAGAATAAACATTTTCTAGTAATGGCATTCAAACATATCAAATTTTGATCAAGTACACAAGTCAGAATAAACATTTTCTAGTAATGGCATTCAAACATATCAAATTTTGATCAAGTACATAAGTCAGAATAAAAACATTTTCTAGTAATGGCATTCAAACATATCAAATTTTGATCAAGTACATAAGTCAGAATAAACATTTTCTAGTAATGGCATTCAAACATATCAAATTTTGATCAAGTACATAAGTCAGAATAAACATTTTCTAGTAATGGCATTCAAACATATCAAATTTTGATCAAGTACATAAGTCAGAATAAACATTTTCTAGTAATCACTTACTTATATATATGATTTTGTTACTTAGATGATAGTACATCATTTCAAATAAAGTACTGCAAAGTTATCCACATGAAATTGCTATATTTACTCTGTTCTCATGACAAAAATGGTTACATGTTGTCTATTCAACAACAAAATGAACTGTCCTAGTCATGTACAAAGTGTGAGTTTATCCCGTGTACAGAATGGTGTATACTTATCCTGTACATATAATGGGTGTGAGATTATCTTGTGTACATAATGGGTGTGAGATTATCTTGTGTACATAATGGGTGCGAGATAATCTTGTTTACTTATTGGGTGTGAGATTAACCTGTACACATAATGGGTGTGAGATTATCTGGTGTACATATTGGGTGTGAGATTAACCTGTACACATAATGGGTGTGAGATTATCTTGTGTACATAATGGATGTGAGATTAACCTGTACACATACTGGGTGTGAGATTATCTTGTGTACATATTGGGTGTGAGATTAACCTATGCACTTAAATTTTGTAAAAACTCTTGGTGTTAAAAAATCTACCCAAAATGATTTTGTATATGGTGAATTGGGGAGGACACCCTTACAGATCAATAGATATTACCGCATCTTGAAATACTGGACTAAGATAATCTCTTCAGATAATAGAAAATATATATAGGTAATATATAATCTAATGCTCACTGACATAGAAAACCATCCTGGAAAGAAAACTTGGGCATTGTTAGTCCGGAATTTATTAAATAGTCTGGGTCTGGATAAATCAAGCTGTTGTGAATATAAATGTTTTCTTATCCTTAGTTAAACAACGACTATCTGACCAGTTTATTCAAAATTGGCAATCAAGAATCATAGAATCTTCAAGAGCTAGATTATATAGAAATTTGTCACAAAATTTTGGCTATAAGGAGTATTTAGATATAGTAACAGTGACAAAATTTAGAAAATACCTTTCAAAAATAAGAATGTATGCCCATACTTTACATGTCCGGGAGATGGAAGAGACCACATTGCACCTCACTAAATCAAAGAATTTGTATTTTTTGCAACGTGCTGGCAAGATGAGTATCACTTTGTTTTAGAATGCCATATGTTATTTGCTACTAAGGAAGAAGTATATAAACTCTTATTTTTGGAAAGGACCAAGTATGTTGAAATTTATTAAATTACTGTTACACTAAAACTACCGAGGTTAGAAATCTGGGAAATTATATTCACAAAGCACTAATTGAACATAATAATATGATGAATGCGACTTAAAATTACATGATTTAATTAGTTCATTATTAGTTATTATTATTTTGTTTATTTTTTTTTTTTCCTCTTTGTCTCATCTCCATTTCATTGATTAATACATGCATTACTTTCTCTCATATTTCAAGTATAATGTTATTATAATACTAATAAGAAAAGCGTTGTGAATACTACTTTAATACTGATAATACTTTTTATGTCTTCTCCCGAAGGAGCTTGTATTTAAGTGTGCGCATGTGATTCAACAAACATAGTCTGGAGTAGTTGACAGGTCACACATCAACGTGTTGTATTCTTACTTTATATCATACATCATCTATACATGAATGCAGGTACGTATGTTTATGTGCGTGCCTATCTCACTTTCTCGGTGAATATGTATGTATGTGCATATATGTGTGTAGGTTTATGTAAACATGTGTATAGGTATATGTATATAAATATATAAGGTGCACGTGGATATATGCATGTATGAGTGTGCTTGTGAATGTGGGTATGCATATGTAAGTATATATCTTAGTATTTATCGAATGTTTGTAAATTCGATAGACTTGTTTTCCTTTATGTATTAAACGTGTCACCATCAATGTTTGTAACAAACTTAAATGTATATGTATATACTTGCTGATGGCCAATTGGCTAAATGCAAATAAAGTTCACATAATGGGTATGAGATTATCTTGTGTACATAATGGGTGTGAGATAAACCTGTACACATAATGGGTGTGAGATTAACCTGTACACATAAAAAGTGTGAGATTATCCTGTACACATAATGGGTGTGAGACTATCTTGTGTACATAATGGGTGTGAGATTAACCTGTACACATAATAGCTGTGAGACCATCCTGTACACATACAAGGTGTGAAGTTACCCTGTACATATAACTGATGTAAAGTTATCCTGTCCACATAACTGGTAAATGCCCTATTTCATTTAAAAAGGATGTGAAAGGAAGAATTAACCCAAGCACAACAATCTTTCCAATCTGACTAAGAAACCCTGATAGAGAATCACAACCATGCAGACAAAGACAATGGGTATATCTCTGCCATTTCAATCAATTATGATGACCCATCCATCCACTTGGTGTTGAACTGGGTCAAACATGGCTTTCATACAGCCAGCCATCATCTATTAGTTATCCAAGCACAATTTCCCCGGATCAACTGAAATACCACTAAACCAAACCATACATTGTCCACTATCTTTAGTGCATTATGGTACAAATACAAATATATGTTATGTAAGCAGACACAAGGAAAGACCAATTTAAACACTTAAATCTTTCTATGTCAAGGATTACTGTGTAGGGTTACAAGGATTACATGATAACCAAGTTTGTACATGAATTCTACCTAGGACACAAATGATTATATGGTTTTACTTGAAACTATAACTATTCTCATCATTTACTACATACAGCATCCATAATTTACAGCCAGTTGTCAACTGTTATAAATATATAACTTTAGCACAAAAACAGACACTATCTTTTCGAAACAGCATTATGTGGTGTTAAATCTGACAGACAAATAAAATTTAGAAAAATCACAAATCATCCAACAGAGATCTCAATACTCTATCAAACATGAATGACAGAAAGAAAGAGGAATGGAATTATAATGTTTCTCTACAGTGGAAACACACAAACTATCATTAGGAAGACAGTATCCAGGCAAGGTTTAATGATATGTTCCTGTGCTAAACAAGACCTGAGCCTGAGATCACTCACCAGGCTGACATCTGCCTTATAGCCAAATACACGAGCACTAGACCATGAAATCTGGGTCAGTAGGTTGCTTTCTGCAGAAATGTTCTTCCAACACTGTTGATTGCTGATCTTCATCCATATTTGATAACATATCAGCATCAGAGGCCTTTAATGCCAGGATGTTTTCTGTCAAAGTTGGCCAAATTCTGTTGAGTGCTTTTTTGAGACACAGTTGTTTATTGTTTTTTCTAATTTGAGTAATGGGCCACATCTGATGATGGATCAGCATCATTTGTAAAAACTGTAAAGCCCTTCATGCCATAGTGTTTTAAGTCCAATATGGTCAAATTCTGTTCACCACTTTTGAAAAGTCATTTGGCTATTTTTTTTTTAAATAGTGGCCATATTTGATGGCAAATGGATATCATTTGTACAATTCTGAATGTCTTTCATGCCAGCATACTTTCTGTCAAATTTGGTCAAATTCTGTTAAGTGGTTTTTAAGAAGTCATTTAAATTTATATATATATTTTTAGTAACAGCAGAAATATTTGATGGCAGAACAGCATCATTTGTACAAACTTTAAAGCTCCATGTACAAGAATGCTATCAAATTTGTTCAAATTCTGTTCAGCAGTTTTTGAAAAGTCATTCAAAGGTTTTTCTATCTTTAGTAATGGCAGCCTTATTTGATGTAGGGTTGGCATCATTTGTCGAAATCTAAAAGCACTTCATGCCATGATTTTTATATTCTGTGTAACAATGTCCATATTTGATGGCAGATCTTCATCATTTGCACAATATTAAAAGCTTTCTTGCCAGGGTGCTTTTCTTTCAAATTTAGTCAAATCTTTTTGAGCAGTTTTTGAGAAATTGCTTAAAGGTTTTTCTTTTTTTAGTAGCAGTGCCATGCTGGACAGCAGACCAGCATCATGTGTAGAAATTTAAAAGCACTCCATCTAATGATGCTTTCTGTCAAAATTAGTCAAATTCTGAAAAAGTTTTGTTCTATTTTTAGTAATGGCAGCCATATTTGATGACAGAGCAGCATCATTTGTAAAAACAAGAGGCCCAAATAGGCCTGATATTGCTGACCTGGCTTACATAACTTTACAGTTGACCATTGCACAAAGCAGGCTTACGTAGTATTGTAAGAGCACAACCTATGCAAATTATCTCCCATACTTTATATCATGTCAATTTGTACCTACTTTACTCAGTCAGATAAAAATTATTTCCAAAGATAAAGGCACAATAAGAATGCATAACCTAGTGCTCATAATTAAAGTCATCCAAGATATTTAAAAATTAAGTTTACAGATGAAGTTTTAATTTGTGGTCAAAAGAGTCACAGGTCTTTCACATCAATTGAAATTATAATTCACAGGTTGTTCTTTTAGGCCATGGCTTTCTTCACTATTGGTAATTATATCTAAAGTGTTTCAGGATAAAAGCTAATTAGAGTATTTTGTTAAATTAACAGCTTAAAAAAAAAAAAATCCCAAAATTTTTGAGTAATGGCATTGAATACATGAAATGCCATAAAATAATACACAATACAAGTGATACTATATAAATGATAAATGTTACAGGCACTTTAACATAGCAACACTAGCAAATGTCAAACTCTATTAAACTAAACATATCAAACTTACTTCTAAATATTCAAGAATTTCAAATGTTCTTATTGGAGCAAAATCAATATTACAAACAAACACTATTACATGCCAACAAATATCTATAATTGTGTAAAGAAACTCTGATTCTATATTATAACAATGCACATAGTTAATGCTAGCCTGTAATTGTAGGGGGCCCAGGTGGCTGAGTGGTCTAAGGTGCTCGCCTTTACAGATCACTGACATCTCACTTCTGTCCGTGTAGGTTAAAGTCTCAGGCTCAGCCAACGTGGATATGTAAGAAAGCTTGCCAGTAACTTCCCATCAGTCAGTAGTTCTTGGCAGCGTTTTTCCTGGATTCTTTCTCCACCAGATATACTGGCCACTATGTATAGCCTACCATGTGCTGAAAAATGGCATTAAACCCACAAACCATAACCTGTAATTGTACATTTCCTTCAACAATATTTCTATTTTATTCTTTTCTTCTGTTATAAATTATTAATTTTAATCCCAAATGTGTATTAATTTCCTAATTTTTATAAATTGTTTTATTGAAATGTATGCATCTTGTATTCTAAAAAACTTTTTTTTTTATTGGTGTTCATAATTTTTGCAAGAGGAAGACCTCTGTAACCCAAAACTTGTGATTATCAACAGTCAACATCATAGATTACTTCCCATGATTGCCTTTTACTTTAAAGAGAGAGGACAGGTATTTTAAAAGCAAAGAAAAGTGCTTAAATTGCATATGATTTGGAACTATTTCTAACTGCACTGAATTTCATTAATATATGAAGATCTTGCTCATAATAAAACTCATTGGACATCTTGATGATTTAAGTCTATTTTCCAATTTTACTCAAAATCAGATCAAAATAAGTCTCTAGAGTATTAATAAGTTCTGCCAATCAAATGCAAGATGTGTTGATTATGAAACTCATGTGAGATCTCGATCCTATAAGCCTATATGCAAAGTTTTATCAAAATCTGAGCAGAAATATGTCCTCCAGTGGTAACAAGATAGCCAATTAGATGCAAGATCACTGCATTAATATGCATTGATCTGGCTCATTACTAAAATTGTCCAAGATCTTGCTTGATGGTATAAGTATATAGTCCAAGTTTGATTAAAATCAAATGAGAAATACAATCACCAGAGTTGAAACAAGTTCAGATGCAAGATAACTTCATTAATATGAATAAATCTCATTCATATTCAAAATTTTGTAAGATATCGATGATATAAATCTATATTCCAAGTTTTACAAAAATTTAATAAAAAACATGGACTTGGCCTTACAGCAAAGTGAGCTAAATATTGAAACCCCTCAATGCGATGATGCTTTCTTTCACATTTTGTCAATTTCTGCTGCATGGTTTTTGATAAGAAGTCATTTAAAGGTTTTTTTATTTTTAATGGTGGCCATATATGATGGCAGATCAGCACTATTTATACAAACCTGTAAGCCCTCTTTGCCAGAATGCTTGCTGTTAAATGGTCAAATTCTGTTCAGCAGTTTTTGAGAAGAAAAGGTTTTCCTATTTTAAATAATGATGGTCATATTTGATGGCAGATCAGCATCATCTGTACAAATTTTAAACCCCTTCATGCCAGGATTCTTTCTGCCAAATTTGGTTGAATTTGTCCTGGACCAGTCATTTTTGAGAAGAAACTGAAAATAGCAAATGTTGATGGATGCACAGCACACGATGGACACAGCTCATAACCTCATTTAGCCTTACAGCTAGATGAGCTAAATATTAAATCCTTGTATATTCATAGTAAACACAACCACGAATGAGAAACGTGGTAATGTAGGCAGCTCAGGCAAGGTAACATAGTTCGAAATCTCTGCTGACTGCTTGAACAGCCCAATATAAGTCAGCCGAATGCATGAGTAAAACTGTATGCATCATAATTAGTTCAGTGGAACTAAAACATATCCACTGGGTAATGATAACGAAGTGGGCAACATGGTCTGGAAATAAATTGCTGTGGCAACTTGGTGCATACTATTCTGTGAGTCATCTACATATAAATACAAACATTCCTACTAAATTTCATTTGACTACCTCATGTGGGTTTTTGCTTAATCATTCCAACAAAGTTTTTTTGAAGAATCTAAGTAAAAAAATTATAAACGGTTGAAGTATGATCATTATAAAGTGTGTCCAATTTCGTTATTCTAATAGTTTTTAAGCTATCACACTAAAATGGATTCATGACGGATGTACAGATGTATGCATGGATAGCAGCAAAACAACATGCCCCCTTCTGTTATTGCAATGGACATATAAAACACAATATTTATGACACTACTGTATTGTATACATTTTTGAAGTACACATTACTAAAGAAAATGTAAATATTCAGAAAGCAGAAAACGTGTTACAAACTTAATGTATGACATTACCTTCTGCATGATGGCACACACTGATGTTAATTAACTTCCATATCTCATTGCTTATCTTTTCAAAACAACATTACTAGTATAGCATACACTCAGCATTGGTGAAATGACTGAGACAGTAAACATGTTATAGTAGCATACCTTCAGCATGACCACATTATTTAAGTTTATCCTCCAGAGTTCCTGTGAGGGAAGTACTGCTGATATACAACCAGAATCATCGGCAGTCACAATGCAAGAATTACCTGCTGTTAATGAAAAAAATACTTTATTGATGTGAAAGACTACTAAATTTAATGGATCCAAGTAAACTGACAATACACTTTTCTGTCAAGGATCAGAGCTCTCTGTAGTGAGCACCCATGCTTCTAGGACCTACAAATTAGCTCTTGGACTCTCAGTTTGTAAGTTTTATCTAGTTTTTCATTTACTGCGCTCTCTGCATTTTGAGAAACATGGTCCTAGACATTCATTTTTCAAAATACTATGGAGGACTCTGATGGACCAATTCGACTATGCTAAGGTACAAGTACATTCCATTTTTGTTTATCAAACTTCAGTTTATCCATGCAATGTTCGCCATACTAAACAATCACCATCTGATAATATTACAAATTCTTTTATCAAATCATACATCTTTACTAGCCAAGGGTTGGTTGGTTGGTTTTAACAGTACTTTTAACACATTAATGACTATATCATGCTGACGAAGTGAGAGCTAAGTGCCTTTCCCATTGACACACCAAGGGATTTTGGTTCACTTCATTCTGTTCAAAATCGCTGGCTAGCAACAATGCAAAGATAGTAACTTTAATGGGTCAAATTATTGGCAATTATAGTAAATCACGATACTGCAGTGTCATCAATTCAGCATGTTAATGACTTAAATGTTGTCCAAGTAACTAATGCATAATACTTTATCAATACTTTTTTTAAATAATATATTTTTGTGAACATAGTTTCCTCACCATATTAACTAAAAATGTTGTGATTTACCGTATATAAACATAATCCCATTTTTCTGACAGTCTGGTTAATACAACATAAAAACATTGAAAATTTAATGAAGATGCAACTAAAAATATTTACTTGTGCATATCAAATAATTATAGTAATAAGTATCCTCAAAACTTGGCAAATAATAGACAATGTAATAAGAAATGGCTTAAATCAAATAGAAAGAAAAATATTTTAAAAATAAATTAGCAGAATGGTGAGCAATTTGCTGACATAAATATATGCCCACCTCTTCTGCACCACACACCAATTCCATGATGAAGATGGATCTATAGTAAAAAAGGAGGTTCAGAGATTTCAGTAGGATTATAAAATTTTGAGTCCGGGACGCCCAGGCAACTGATACTGCGAGTCCACACACAGAAATATGAGAGTTCAACATTTTATCAATCTCTGTTCATTTCATGTCATGAAAACACCAAGAACTAAAGGTTTCTGGAACTGGTAGTCCTGAAAGGATAATTTTTTCTTGCCTTACAGCAAATGCTGTACTTTGCTAAAATGTGTCCATCACTATCATCTTTATAAAGCCAATTAAAATTTTCCAACCATTTATTGTCTCGTTGAACCTTTACTTTCATGGCATGTCTGTTGGTTTGGGACAATTGGACACTGCTTCATTTTTCTTTTCAGCATCACTTTCATTACTGCAGTGATCAGTCCTTAACCGATTTACACTGTCAGTGTCATCACTATACACTTTCCTCTTTCCCAATAAACTTAATAGGCTTGTTTGCCACATGGCCATGTTCATTGTTTTTTGGGATATAAAGCACAAATAAATGACACACTTTCTCACAAACTATCATATAATCAAGTAGATATATTTCACTGCACTGAGCCCTTGTGTTTTGTATTGGATAACCAAAACATTTTTGAACCAGTCAAAAAAAGCCAACAATTGTTTTTAATCTAGTCTATTCGGATTCAATTCACAGATGCTTGCTTAAAATGAAATGACTACTCGACAGAGTTATTACACTTGGTGATAAATGCCAGATAAGTACTTGCCATGTCCATGTGATGAAAAAAATCTAGAAGCATTGACTGGTGTTAAAAGTTGTTTGTTTGCCTTAAGTTAATCCACTTTAATTGGCCTGGTTGTGGCTTTGCCTACAAGGGGATGTTTTTTCAGAGGTCCTGAAGAAAAAAAAAAAAATAAAATGTTATCTGCAGGATGCATGCTCTTTGAAGAATGGGAGTTCAGGACTGATAACTGGGGATCCAGTACATGGGACACAGCATTACCAAGAGCTCTGAATTGCAAAAATAGTGTGAGTACAACAACTGGTCAACATGCATATCTTCTGATGAGGACTATAACATTTACCAACTTCCACAGCAATCAATTAAAACTGAGTAGTTGCATTAACAAAATACTGTCATATACTGTATCTAGCTGCAAGCCAAAAAGGACAAAAATTCTTACAAAATCAAGAGAACACAAAGATTGGTCAATATGTGTATCTTAAAATTATGACCATAACATGTACCAAGCATCACAGTGTCTGTAATCCATAAAAACTGCAAGAGATTAAGTTGCATTCACAAGTATTCTGTCTTACACTTCATTCAGCTGCAGGACAAAAAGGGCAATAACTCTGGATGTAAAATTGGTATCATTTTCATTTAAGACCAACTAGATATCATGAGAAATCTTTTGGTGTAATGAACCACAGTGGCTCAGCAGTTAGCATGCCAGACTCACAATGAATGTGTGCCAGTTTTAATCCTACAAACAGATTGACCCAGATCAGCTAATGTGGTGTGTTCTTGGGCAAGGAACTTTACTCCTATGTCTCAGCATTGAATAACCTACTTGTGTTTCTGTGCCATAAAACACCAAACCCCAACCCAACCCTTCCTTCTGGTGAATATCCTATGTCGATATGACCATCCATCTAAAAGGAGTACCAAAAACAAGATTTTAAAAGGTCAGATTGGCACCATTTTCATTTAGGACCAACCAGACATCATAAGAAGTCTTTTGGTGAAAATGCCATGTCAACAGGACATTCCATTTATGAGGAGTTGGGACAAGATTTTCAAGATGGCTGCTATGGTGGTCATACTGGATGTCACATGTCACCATTTTCATTTAGGACCAGCCAGACATCATACAAAATCTTTTGGTGAAACCCAATGTAAATATGATCATCGATCTAGGAGGAATATCAATAGCAAAATTAAGATTTCATGATGGCTGCTGTGGTGGCCATAATGGAGTTCAAATCGGCATGATTATCATTTAGTACCAACTAAACTTCATAAAATGTCTTCCAGTGAAAACCCCATGTCAATATGACTTTTCATTCAGGAGGAATAGCAAAAAAAGATCTTCAAGATGGCCACTCTGGTGGCCATATGGATGTCCAAGCGGACCAGCCATCATTAAAAGTCATCTGGTGAAAACCCCATGTTGATATGATGTCCCATTCAGTGTTTTATGCTTTGTGGGTTTAACGCTATTTTTTCAGCACATGATAAGCTATGCATGGCAGCCAGTATATTTGGTGGAGGAAGAATCCAGAAAAAAACCCAGGAAGAACCATCACCCCACAGGAAGCTACTGGCAAGCTTTCTTGCATACCCATGTTGGCCAAGCTGAGACTCGAACCCATGTGGACAGAGGCAAGATGTCAGTGATTTGTAAAGGTGAGCACCTTGGACCACTGAGCCACCTGGGGCCCCTGTCCCATTCAGGATTAGCAACAACATGATTTTCAAGCTGGCCGCCATTTTGGCCATAATGGTGGTCAGATCTGCACCATTTTCATTTAGAACCAAGTAGACATCATAAGTAGTCTTTCAGTGAAAACCCCATATTGATTTGACCATCCATTAGGAAGAAGTAACGATAAAAAGACTTTCAATATGGCACCTGTGGTGGCCATATTGAACATCTGAGCAACACTATTTTCATTTGGGACCAACTATAAGATGGGATGAATATGTGTTTAATGTTTCACAGCAATCCTCCAAGTAGTTTAGACAGAGTAGTGATAACAAACTTTTGATAAAGGACAGATGGATGGACAGACAACAGACCATCCCATAAGCTTTTCTGGCCTATGAGGAGCACAGCTAAAATTTTGATAGCAAAGTTATTTGTTAATGTGCACATCTTCAGGTGATGGCCATAATATTTACCAGCTTTCATAGCAATCCATCAGAAACTGTGGGACTAGCTGCACTAACGAGATTGTGTCATACACTGCATTAAGCTACCTGATAAAAAAGGGCAATAACTCTGACAAAAGTTCCAGAAGCAAAGTGATTCATCTATATTTCCATTTTCAGGTGATGACCATAATGTTTATTAAGTTTCATGGTAATTTATCAGAAACTGTGGGACTAGGCCGTGAACAAGATTGTCTCATACAAGACATTAAGCTTCAAGACAAAAAGGGCAATAACTCTGACAAAAATTGCAGGAGCAAAGTCATTTCTTGACATACACATCTTCAAGTGATGAAGATGAATGTTTACCAAGTTTCATGGCAATCCATCAAAAACTACAAAAGTAATTGCACTAATGAGATTTTGTCAAACAACACACTGAACTACAAGACAAAAAGGGCAAGAGCTCCAAAAGAAATTGTGGGAGTAAAGTGATTTGTCAATGTTCACAACTTCAGGTGGTGACTATAATATTTACCAAGTTTCATGGCTATCAAGATTGTGCCAGATGGAAGGACAAACAGACGGATGGATGGACACAAGGATTACTATATATATCTGCCTATATATAAAGGATGAGGTATAATAAGACCTTGATAAAAGCTCATATACTGTTATTTAACCTTGATTATCCAAGTACCATTATCTGAATTACATGTATTGCTTCATCTGATCTTATCCAAAAATATATTCTCTGCACATTTATATCATTTTTGCCCCATGTCTTTTTTTTTTTGGGGGGGGGGAATATAGTATTCACATTTCTGTCTGTCCATCCATACAGTCATGTGTGTCCTCCTGTTGTTCCATCATCACAATTTCAACTCCACGCTCGAATTTTTATGTCATTTAAGATTAAGAGAATCCATTTTATGCACTGGTATGATCTAGGAAAATCCCAACAGAAGCTAAAATTTTGTGGGCAGGAACAAGCTTTTGCTGCATTTCTGCCAACAAATTCTGATCCCTAGGGTGGGATTTCTCTATTCCATGGGTGGGATTTCTCTATTCCACACCAAAGCATATGAGGGATCATTTCCTACTAATTTCTAACCAGAAAAGAGTGGTGGAGAAAATAAAAGGTGGCAGATCATCGTTATGCTGTATATACAGTGTATTTTTGGACAGATTTTGTGTCATTAGAAGGAGCAGAACATGCTAAGTTTAGTTTACAACAAAAGTATTTGTTGTAATGAGGATTACTGTAAGCTGGAAAAATTTTCAGTATCAAAATCTTCTGAAAAACTACAGATATTCATGATGTCATAACCATAATGTCATCATCTATAGCATCACTGAGTGCACTAATGTGGGACTGAGGTGTCCCACTAGTGCTCAAAGACATTTTATTTCAGACACAGGCACATGGCAAGCGGCTTTTAAAAAAATCACTTTCCCTAACTCTAAGTCCACTTGCCTGACAGGGTCATATTTTTTTCATATTGTTTTTATATAATGTTGAAACAGCTATACTTTAAAAAATAAAAAGTGCTTTAAACTGACTATTTTTCTGTGTGTATTCAGCAGTCATAATAGTGTACTTCCTAAAAAAAATTGTCTGACCTTATCTACTACAATTTTAATTTCATTTCATTATTTTCTCCAGATCCTGATGTATACCAATACTCAGTTCATTTTCTGAATGAATCTCAACATTTCATGATTGTAGTTGAAAAAAGAAATGAAGTTGGAGAAGCACAGGTATTTTTTTATACCAGTAAAAATGGTATCTTCAAGTTTCATAATTAGTTCATGTCAAAGTACAGTGGATCTGTCACAATTATAGAAAACACAGTATATAAATGGAACCAGTGGCTACCAACTCTTTGAACTAAATGGATTAAAATACAATGTAATTATCTCAGTTCCTTTATGGTGAAAAACACTGTATTAAAGGCTTTTATAATCCTCTAGCTTAGCTTAATTGTCAAACAACTGTATAGGTACGTCTCAATATATTTAACCAATGACACATTACCAAGTCAGCATGAGCAAGGGACAGCTGATTATTATCCTTTTATTTCAACCATTTTACTGTCCGTATTGAATGCAGAAAAATGAAGTCATAGTGTTGTTTTTGTCAGTACAATGTACCCATGTACACATGATATTTACCATCATCCTTATCAATTTGCAGATAGTTAATGCTGTCATCAGATAGACTGCTGCGGCACAAGATTTGTCTGTTGCAGAACACTGTCAGCATGCCACATGAGTCACCCACAATAACATCATTGTGGTAGAACTTGGTCACGTCATGAACAGCAAGAGTCTGTATGGGGCCACCCTTAGTTTCCAGAGTTAGCTGAAAATAAATCATTTCTTTCGAGATTGAATAAGTAAATGCAAGTTTGGTAAGTGGCTTTCTTGAAACAGGCAGAGGAAAACAAATCAAACTGAAGAAAGTTTCTAAACATATTTACAGACAAGTTGGGCAATGTGGCACCTTTTACTACAGACAAGTTGTACAATGTGGCACCTTTTACTACAGACAAGTTGGGCAATGTGGCACATTAAAGGTGCTTCATTAAAATGTAGCTTTGGGGGGTGGGGGATGTAGGAAATATAATTTTAATTATGTAATCCTTACCTGTCACTATTATCTTGCTTCCCTCTTCTGGGACAGAAGTAACCTCATCCAAACTCAAAATTCCATCCTCTGATTAGATGGAAATTTCCAGAACATCTGGAACATAAAGAACACAGACCCATTCTAACTCCCACATCACAGGTCCATGCAGGATAACTCTCCTCTTTCACTTGAATGCAGAATATGCTTAGGACATCAGAGTGGGGTGGGAAGAGGGAATCTCGCAATAGTGACAGGTAAGTGTTACATAGTTAAAATTAGTTTACCCCCCCCCCCCCAACCAAACCACATTTTAATAGCACTAATGCATTACCTTTTACTATTGATTTGCTGAATTTAACAGTTTGGAGGGAGGCTGATGACCACTACCGTAAGTTGGCACCAGATTGGGCCACTTCTGTGCCATAACTACTGGGCCCCAAGGAAAAAATACTTTCACTCTGGTGCGCCAAAGATCAAAGGTAAAAGGAAAAGAAAGCAGTGTATGACCACCAAAACATAGCTCTCATAACTTCCTCCAATAATGAATGATTAAGATAGGCCCATGAAGTAGCAATAGCCCTAACTTAATGGGCTTTAACTCTCTTGAACGAAAGGTCCCTCTCAGTGAGGGACTGACAAGCTCTCTTGATAGTGATGACAATCCACCTGGAAATGGTGGATGCCAAGATATCAGCAGAGCCCTTAACAGGTAGCAAGAGATGGTTCTGACCCTTTCTTCTCTATTTTGAAGCGACCAAATACAACTGTAAAGCCCTAATTGGGCAGAGAAGTCTATCTTGATCATTCCAAGCACAGATATGACTGAGACTGGGATCTCTGCAGGAAGTGGAGCTACCAAAGGAAGCTGGTATTTTGCAAACAAAAGTCCCTTGAAAGGACTGATGCTCTACTGGGCAAATAGAATTTCCAGGAATTCAAGATAACACCATTTCTTCCTTTTAACTGATGAGTGTTGAAATCATCTCTGATATTCTTCAGCAATAACAAGATTTTGAAATTACTGCTGCAGTCGACATATTGGATGTCAGATTGGTACCAGTTTCACTTAGGACAAAGTAGACATCATTAGAAGTCTTTTGGTAAAAACCCCATGTCATAATGATCATGGCAGCCATTTTGGACATCAGATTCACACAATTTTTATTTAGGATCAACCAGGTATCATAAGAAGTCTTTTAGTGAAAACCTCAAGTTGATATGACCATCCATGTAGGAGAAGTTGCGATAACAATATTTTCAAGATGGCTGCCATGGCAGCCATACTGGACCCCATATCAGCAACATTTTCATTTAGGACTAACTAGACATCATAAGAAGTCTTTTAATGAAAACTTCATGCTGACATGACCATCCATTCTGGAGGAGTAGCAATAACAAGATGGAAGACACAACGGATGGATGACGGACAACAGACCATCCCACAAGCTCTTCTGGTCTATGACCAGTAAAGTTAAAAACCTGGCTGAAAAAGGAGAGCAACGGACTCATAATTACAGTTGAACTGTAAACAACCTCTTTCTACAGACAAGGCATGAAGCTCACTTCTTCTCCATGCAGACACTAGGAAAAGCAGGAAAACAATTTTAAAGGTTAGGTTCTCGAAAGAAGTTTCACCCAACAGTTCATAAGTGGGTTTTGCCAAAGACCACAAAACGCACAAGAGATTCCATCTAGACATTAGTGAGTGAGATAACAGTCTCTGCAGCTCATAATACTTGATAAAATCTGAAAGACAAGGGTCTGAACCAATGGCCAGACCCTGAAGAACTTGAGCATGTCAAACAGGGCTGCACTATATCCCCTAATAGTAGAAACTGAACATCCTCTCCCTTCAAACAGGAAGAGAAGAAAGTCTGTCACTGTACTCAGAGAGGAACAGCTAGGATCAACACATTTCCTACTGTACCAATCACAAAAGATTCTCCACTTTGCTTCACGCATAATTCCACCAAGGATCTCGCCCCCCCCCCCCCCAATTTGAACAGGTACTCTGCTATAGATTGATGCAGAGATCATTCTGTGAGGACCAATTTGCCTCTCTTGGACAGACTGTCTGCCAGAATATTTTTCTTGCCCGAAAAGTAGTGAACACAGAGAGTAATCCCCTCGAAGGGTTCTGCCCAGTGAAGGAGGTTCCAAATCTCAATGCAAAGAGAAGGCGCATGTGTACTTCCTTCTCGCCTGAAGTACGCTACTACTGGTGTGTTGTCTTCGGAGACCATCCAAGAGTGACTCCCTATTTGGTTGATACATATCTGTAGAGCAAACAATACCAAATTAGTTATGTGAAGGGTAACTTCTTCCCGGGACCATGATCCCTGAAGAACTACCTCTTCTGTCTCCAAGTGAGTGACCCAAATTGAATCTGATGCTTCAGTGTACAGATAGGAGTGTAGTTCAGGGGCTTGCATTGAGACTCTGGTCAGAATCTGGTCCTGATTGACCCACCAAATGAAGTGGTGATGAAAATCTGACCCCAGAGAAATCTGAGCTGACAGGGAATTCTTGTGCAGTCTCCAGTTTGCCAGAAGGAGAAACTGGAGAGGGCGCAAGTAAAGTCTTCCTAGGAAAACCAGGTCCACCACAGACTTCCAGGTCACCTGGAGGGATAGATATACATGAGCAGAAAAGGTGTTGGCTTGAAGTGCTGCCAAATGAGCCAGGTTTCTGTCTATCCTGACCAGTGGAACACAAACTTGCCTTAGGTTAAAAAGGAAATTCATCATCACATAAACGAAATCCTGAAAAGAGACTAGCTCCATTTTCTCTAGGTTCGGAATAAGTCCTAACTGGGTCACCATGGACCAGCAGTAGGATAGATCTTGCAGGAGAGACTCATGGAGGCCACTGTGCATCAACCAGTCATCAAAATACTGGAGGATGGGAATCCCCAGAGCCCTCAGGTGGGCGGCCAATACACCCATCATCCTGGTAAAGGCTAGGCTGGATGGCAGAGCTCGAAATTGGAAAACCTCCTGATCCAGGCAAAACTGGGGGTCTTTCTTGTGAGGAGGAAAAATTGGGATGTGAAGGTATGCATCCTGAAGGTCAATGGAGACTGCCCAGTCACTGGGCCTTATGGTGTTCCTGACTGAGGCAGTAGTCTCCATCTAGAATGCTTCCTCATAAAGAAATGTTTTTAAGGTGGACAGATCAATGATAAACTGACACTTGCTGCCTTTTTTGGAGACCAGGAAAATCTGGGAGTAGAAAGCTGGTGACAGGTCATTTGCTACCCTCTCTACTATGCCCTTCTGCAGAAGGGTGTGCACTCTTCCCTTAACTGAACCAGTTTTGACTGGTGAAAAAGAATAGGGGTCCTTGAAAGAGGAGGATATTCCTGAAAATGAAGCCAGTAGTAGTATGGAAAGGACCCACATATCTTCCATTATGCCCAACCAAACCTCTGAAAAGAGGGCTAGCCGAGCACCCAAAAGGATGATGGGAAGATGGATCATGCAAGTCCCTAGGGCCTCCCCCTCCTTTCTCAGGGAAGGGGGACGAGTCTGCAGACTTCCTCCCTTGACCCTTCATGCCAGATCAGCTAAGACTGGTGTGAGGGAGCCTTGAATTGGTGTTGCTTCTGGGACTGTTGAGGCTATATCCTCTTAAAGAACTTGGAGGAAGGTCATGAAAGGAGGTCGGGTGAGTACGCTTCATGGCCAGTTTCAATGGACCAGAAGCAACTGTGAAGGACTGATGTTGATGATCCCCCAGGTCCTGAGATGCCACAGAGGGAATGAGACCTCCAAAGGGCATCTCTACCTCCAAAGGAGCAGCTCTAAGAAGGTTCTTACTGTGGTCCAAAGCAACATCCCAGCAAATGTGGAGCAGCTCTGCCGATAGCACCATGAACACTGACAAAGCATGCCTTGATATTTTGGTTACCAACTCCAGCAAGTGCTGCAGCACTGCTGGAGACAAAGATTCCTCCTTAAGAAGGCTGGCATGCAAGGCTATGGTGACAAGAATATCAGCCTTAAGTTCCAGCACCTTCAACATCTTCATTGAAAGGCAAGCCCAGGTATCCACTGAAATCCCCACTTGAGATGCCACAGTATCCAATTCGGTGGGGGGTTAAGAGGCTAAGCAGGAGAATGAACCCTGTAGCTTAATGCTGAAACCATCTTTCTGAGTGTAGAGTGGGGAACAGACCACCCCTTATGTTGCCTGGCAAATTCCTGGCACCTCAAAAACCTTTGGGAAAGCTGAGAAAGTAAAAGATTTGATCGTGATGCCACCCCAAAGATTCTCTCCAAACTGGTGAGGATTTTCTTGTCCTCTGCACGCAAAGTCTTGGAACACAAATCTGGGGGTAGGGAGAAAGTGAAAATGCTTACTGCCTTATCAAAAAGACAGATCTCTTCCTCTTCCTCCACCTGAGCTGACAGGTGGGAGGAGGCAAGGGACCCAAAGTGAGAATGAGGAACTGTCTCAGCCAGTTCCACAGTGAACTTGCTTGAGTCCACCAACACCAACAGGATGTCATTGTCCTGCTCTCACTCCTGACAGTAGGCAGGACTTTCTGACAGAATGTCTCCCTAATGTGGGGGAGACTTGGGGAGTAGGGGTATCCTCATCCTGCAACTCATCATGGTGAGTAATGGGAGTGCCCCATATAATAGACTTTTTTAGGAGGACAGGAATGCTTCTTATCCCTCCTAGATCATCTGTGGAGAGAGGACTGGCTCCCCTCCTTTTTGTTTGGCTCCACAATAGCAGACGATGCAGGTCCATGACCTGCCATATCTGAACTGCTTTGAGGCCAAGGCATGAGCATCCATTGCACCATGAAGGGGAAGGAAGATTTGCTTTCCTGAAATGGGTGTCCGTGACTGTCGGTACAACTGTCAGGGATCCTTGGGCCTTTTTATTTTTCTCTAACAAAGAGAAAGATTCCATATCCTCCTGGGATCGAAGAGTCTTAATCCAAGTCCCACAGGACTCAGAGAAGGATCCCATACCCTCCTGGAATCGAGGAGCACTCTTCTCTAATGAAGACTGAGATCCCATACCCTCTTGGGATTGAGGAGTCTTCTTCTGAGCCCCTTAGGACTCAGAGAAGGACCATGTACCCTCCTGGAATCAAGGAATACTCTTTTTTAGCGAAGCAAAAGATCCCATACCCTCCTGGGACAAATGAATCTTCTTCCAAGTCCCATAGGACTCAGAGAATGATCCCATACTCTCCTGGGATCAAGGAGTCTTATCCTGAGTCCCTCAGGACTCAGAACATGCTTGCCCCACTGGAGCATTACTTTTCTCTGAAGCAGACAAAAATCCCACACCCTCCTGGGATCAAGGAGAAAGGGACCCCTAACTGTCCTGAGAATGTGGAGACAAGGAGTAAGAAGAATCTTTCTTCCTCCATTTATAGGTGCACCGACTCTCAGCAAGTTCCCAAACCTCATCGGACCAAAGACAACAAAACGGACAACTGTTCATGCATGTGCATTGAGTACATGCCAAGGAGGTGGGGTGAGTGTCATATTGAGCTTGTTTATGCCCCCACTTTCCCCCACTCTGTGACATTTCACTCTGAAAAAAAAATATAACAAAAATATTCAAAATAACAATTTGCTTTAAAAAAGAAATAAAAAAGGCATGCAAATACTTAGCCTATCACCGGAGAAGGGGAAAGGTATCATTTTTAATTTGAGCACTGCTAGATTTTACACAGCACATTTGTCTAATTTAAAGTCCTCAAATGTTATAAGAGAGCTTAGAATAATGCTCAATTTTGCAAGGACCGAGGGTATTATCACTTGATCAATTAATTTACTGAAATATATCTTTGGAACACAAAAAAAGGCAAACATTCCACAAGCAAATTTGCACACATCTGATGTATACAGTTTGTCCCAGAAAAAAGAAAGGGTAACCTGCATGGGCCTATGGCATGAGAATCAGACTGGGTCTGTGCTCTTTCTGTTCTAGATGTTCTGGAACTTCCCATCTTATGAGAGGATGGAATTTTTAGTTTGGACGAGGGTAGTTCTGTCCCAGAAGAGGCAAGTAAGGCAATGGTGACAGGTTAACTATTACTGCTATTAAAATGAAGGTTTTTAATTATCAAGTGGCAAGCTCCTGATGGCAAAATCTGGGATATTGCTTTTTTTGGGGTAGTAAAACAAACAGAAACACATTCACATCCCTTTAAGGGACTGACACACAACTAGCCGAAAAGAAGTTACAGGAATCTAAGATAGGACTGTTTCTTCTTTTTAAGCACTGAAACCTTCTCAAATATTCTTGAGCTCCAATATACCAAATTTGGTAACAAAAATATTTTCTTACATGTTGGAGTTAACATGTTCACAAGCTAAGATAAGTGAAGGACAAAATATTTTGCCATGGCAATTGACTTTGAACCTGATATCATGGATAGAAAATCATACAACCTGTCTCAGACAATGTCAATATATACCAATATACTAAGTTTGGTTAATCTGTAATGAAGATTTAGTTGAAGAAAAAAAAGTTATTTAAGTGACATCATTCAAGGTATTCATCAGATATATCTACAAACTGGACTTGACAAAAAAAAAAACATTCATATTTGCTTTTGTTATTATGCTCACAAGCCAGCACAGCTAAAAACAAACCCTGAGTCAAGACCATTGACCTTAAATTCAATGTCAGATTGCTAACTATTTGTTTTTCATTGGAATGCAACTAAATACAAAATCTGGTCAAAATTCACTTGTATATGTACTAGTCACTGTTCATAAGCTCAATGAAATAAAAAAATACAAGCAATGACCTTTGACTTGACTATAAGGTAAATTAGTCAATTAGTTCTGTTTTTCGAAGCTCTTTCAAAAAAGTGCCGATATGCTGGTGGTTCGATCTGTACCATTTCCATTCAGAACCAATTAAATATTGCAAGAAGTGTTTTAGTGAAAACTCAATATGAATGCTATCATTCACGCAAGAGGAGTAGTGAAAACGAGATTTTAAAGATGGCCACAATGGTGCCATGTTGGAGGTCAGAAGAATTCCATTTTTATTTCTAAACCAGCTACATACTGCTATATTAGTCTTTTAACGAAAATCTAATTTCGATAAAACTATCTGTTCAAAAGAAGTAGATACATATAAATTTTCCGGATGATCATCAAGGAAGCCATTTTGGCAGTTAGATCAGCATTATTTTAATACAGAAATTACTATATTATACAAGAAAGTTTTTTTTATAAATATTTGTATGGCATTCCATTTACAAGAAGTAGCTCTTATGAGATGTTACATTCTGTGACAAAACACTGGCATCATTTTCAATCAGGGCCAACTACATATAGTGGAAAGTGTTTTATTGAAAACCTCATATCGATACAACCATTCCTTCAAGAGGAGTAGTGATAACAAGATTTTCAAAATGTCCACTACTGAGCAGCACTATTTTTATTTGGAACCCAACAGATATCATAAGAATTCTTCTGGTGAAAACCCCATGTTGATATGAACATCCACTCAGGAAAAATAGCTGTAACAAGGTTTTTGAGAGGTCCACATAGCAGCCATACTGGATGTTGAATGGGTACTATTTTCATTTAAGACCAAAAAGACATAATAAGAAGTCTTTTAGTGAAAACCCTGTGTCAATAAGACCAACCATTCATGAGGAGTAGCAATAACCAGATTTTCAGGATGGCCACCATGGCAAAACATATTGGATGTCAGATTGGCACCATTTTCATTTAGGAAAACTAAATGTCTAAACATGTAAATGGTTACAATAACCAAAACAATGCCGTTTAATCTAAATAATTATAAACTCAACTTTGCCCCCTATCTAAACACTAAGCTTATTGAACAGCTGACAGTTATGATGATGTGCATGCCACACCTGGCTCAACATGTATTGTTTCATTTGCTATACATCCTTTATCTCATATTTATAACAGGATTCAATTTGTGAAGCGTGTCTTTGTTGAATATGTCTGAGAGTTCAGTAAAACATCACTAGGACTGTCTTAATATTGTTTCCAACTGTTACATACATATACACAATGAAAATATCAATAATGGAACTGGATGTACTGACTGGACATGGTATGGGATGCTTTTGCACATTCTATAATGACTAAGAAACTAGTATGTAGTAGCTTACAAACTTTAAACTGTGTTTCTTTAAAATAAAATATTTCAATCAAAGATTCTGTTAACAAACCTGTTGTTTAAAGGTAAATATTATAGTTTAAAGAACTTTTATCATCAATACTGATCAATCAACCTGATGTGCAATGTTGTGAAATGTGTGCTATAACCAATTCTTGTAAACTTCTACTTTTTTCCTAGCGATGCCACATTCAATTTGAAAATCATGGATATATACTTTAAGAAAAGAATTAACATAAAAATCCTACTAAACACTCCTCTGAAGTAAAGATGTGGAAATATATAAATTAATTGGAATGGATAGTTTCTGCATCAAGGACAGCCACGTACATGTTTGTTTACATGCTTACCGATTTGTAAACATTTACAGGGAGTTAACTAAACTAAGTTGTTCACATATAAACTTTTCAGCCTTAGGCACCATTTTCAATCAGAACCAACCAGACATCATAAGTCCTTTGGTATAAATTCCATGTCAATATGACCATCTGTTCAGGATGAGTAGCAATAAGAAGATTTTCAAAATGTCACCATGGTGGTCATATTAGATGCAAGGTCAGCACCATTTTCATTTGGGACCAAGTAGACATCATAAGAAGTATTTTATTAAAAACCCCATATAGATATGACAATCCATTCAGGTATAATAATGATAACAAGACTTTCAAGATGGCCATCATGGTGGCCAAACTGGATGTCAGATCAGCATCGTTTTCATTTAGGACAACTACAGATTGTAAAAAGTCTTTTGGTGAAAACCCCATGTCCGTAAATGATTTTCAAAATGGCTGCTATGGTGGCCATACTAGATGTCATAGCACCATTTTCATTTATGACCAACTAAGACACTATAAGAAGTCTTGCAGTAAAAAGTCTATGTCTATATAACCATCCAAACAGGAGAAGCGATAACAAGATTTTCAAGATGGCCACTGTGGTGACAATATTGGATGTCCCAGCAGCACCATTTTCATTTAGGACCAAAACCTTGAGATGAATGTGTGTGTAAAGTTTCATTGCAATACTCCAAGCAGTTTAGGACATTATAGTAGTTTAGTGGCATGAAATGATGCTCCTAAAGTGTGCTCTTAATTATATCACATATCTTCTGCACAGTGGTAAAGCGGAAAAACCTTTATTTCTGGTTTCTCATGATTTATGCCAAAAGTACTTCTTCAGAGAATCCTAAATTCTGAAGAACAATATCGAAGAAGGCAGAAAAAACTAATATCACCAAAAACAATTGTGACTTTAAAGACAGTTTTGGTATTCATCAAAGAAATTAATATTCCTTACAATGCAAAAACACTTCTTTAGCATATACAAAGAATGTACATATGCCTGTAATTTGAGGTGCGCTGTTTTACTGGTATACCAAATTACGCTGTATTTTTTTCCAGGTGGTATGTACCACGGTACTTTTTCACTGTACTGGTACTTCGTTAGTTTCTGTCAGTAAGGAATGTACGGAAATTCCCAAGTAATCTGGTTGCAAATTTAATCATATTAAAAGCGTGGTTTCATTTTTCATGGCAAAATTATTGAACAAATTATTAATTTTGTTGTTGCTTACAAAATAGTTGTATTTGTCACAAATTAATTTTGAATATTACAAACATAATTATATTTATGAACCTTTAATCACATGTTTGACACATGTCACGTATGCCAACATAGAAGCTGAACGGCATGTTGTGAAAGATATTCAGGCCAAATCCAACTTTAAGACAAAAAAATTTCAAAATAAAAAAAAGCAAAAGATAAATTTCATTGTTTTTAGTTACAGTCAAACCTGTGTTCAGCTGTCACGAATGGGAAAGGGCCAAAGTGGCCTTTGAAGACAGGTGACCTCTGAAGGCAGGTTCAGCTCTCAAACTTTGTTCATGACAAATACATGTACTATGCACTGAGTAGGATTAGCATTATTATTACTAATAGTAGTTGGCTATCAAAATACATATATTTAGTTTAGCTAATTAACAAAAAGAAAAATAACAAAATAATAAAATAAAAAGTTCCACTTTAATCCATCATGTACATTAAATCATCACTTATCACTAGAAACGGCGTCTAAATAAAATTACTAATTGACAGCTTACCTGTGACTGTCAAAGACATGACTGACTTTTTGTTAGGCCAGCTGGTATAATTAGGCATGAAAACAGGTGTTCACACTTCAAACAACTGATGGATCAAGCAGTTGCTCTAACTCTGAGATTCAAAGACAGTTGGCTTTTGTGCGAGATCTTTGATGATTAGGGAATGAAAAGAAGCTTCCTGCAGCTATTGTTAGTAGCATATAAACTGTAAGGGACCTCACAAGTGCAGTGTACATGTATCTCTACTCATCGGATTAATGTTGTTCTCAAAATCGGACAAAATATCTCGCTTATGCTTAATAATCCCTTGGATCTGGGTTCACCCTACTTCCATTTCTGCTGCAACTACACGACGACTTTGTCCACTATCCAGCAAACGAATTACTTCGATTCTCTCATGTAAGGACAAAAACTGCTTTGCTTTCTAAGCCGACATGTTGACACCTTTGAGTTTGACTGACAGCGTGATTGGAGTAAGGTAAGTACAATCGAGATATTAAATGCTTAAACATTGATTCACATGATATACCTTTATCTAAACAATGCCTTGCTCATCAAACAAAAGATGTGTTTAATTTGCATACTTGGAGCAGTCACTGCTGATACACTCCAGTGACTGCTTAAGGCAGGGTGAAACCATGGTTTGGTTAAGAAACACCTGACTGCTGACCGCTGAACACAGGCGATAGTTAAATACAGGGCATTTATATAGGAAATTTGCCATGGGGATATTAGAATGACCGCTGAACACAGGTGACCACTGAACACAGGTGACTGCTAGGACAGGTTTGACTGTATTTAAACGCATATGCTAATATAATAAGTACATGTACTCCTTTGTAAGACAGAGAATCATTTTAAGATTTTCAGGAGAGCAGTTGTTTTCTGTTTGAATTTTACATAATTTCTCGAGTCCACCAAATATTTTCTCATTTCTCGAGTCAGTGTATTATGTTTACTGGCCCTCTCTGATAAATAGCTTGCCCAGATGTTAGCATCCCACTCAAAGTTTCTCTGCCAATTATATCAATAGTCTAGCTAGCAAATTGTAGGCTTCAGTGTCAACACTTCCCATTTTAATCAACAAGTTCTCTAATGTCAGCATAATGTCTTTTACTGGGTGTCAGCTATAATGTAAGCTTAATCAATCCACTTTAATTAGTTTTTAGATGACAACTTATACAACAATTAACATATATAGAGCAAATTCATCTACTTTAAGATAGTAACCATTTTATTGGGGGGGGGAGGAGCTGCGATTTTCTTTTGAGTTGAGATATTTTGTTTTCTTTTATCTTGAGATAATTCATTTGTTTCAAATAATATAATTGATATAATATGGTGTTATTTTGCTCCGAATCTGAGCAAGATATTTTTTCAGCTATTTGAGAGCCAGAATTAAAAAAAAAAGGCCCCAGCCTCAGAAAATTAAATTGTTGGTCATTAATATCACTGAGGTATACTGTCATATGTACCATGAAATGTTCATAAATACCATGGTTTAACATGGTACAAAATTATTTGTGGTATCCAGCTATACCTGTAATTAAAATGTTTCCATGTCACAAATATTGTTGTTGTTGTTGTCCCCAGGTATTCTTTCACTGTATGAAGAAACACCCATTTGGTACATGCAATAGGTCAATCACTACATACATGACTGAAACTGAACTCACTTCTCCTAACTTTCCTTATTTCAGATAAATGATTTTTTAATGAATTAATGTTATATGAACAATAAAAGGATACAAAAATATGCATACAATATTGTATCTTGCATCTAAATACAATACCTTAGGCTGTGTAAAATCTGACTTTTGCACAAATTCATAAATTCGAACAATTCCATCTTCACCTCCTAGCAGTAGATTCAAACCAGATTGACTGTAAAGAAAAGATACCAAAATAAGTTTTTATTGATTTACATGTTTGCCTGCATAAAATCAACATCACATCAACATGATTGTGTATAAAAAAACTGACATCAGAGAATTCAGAGATTTAATAGCTGAATATGGACAATGTCAATATAAACATAAAGTTTCTATTAGCCAGAACTGTCTGTAGGCTTTTGACACTTGCACTCCTGGACCCTCAGTCTCCTGAAACCAATTTTTGGAGTAAAATATGTTTCTTCAATAATAGTTACCTGATCATAATACATTAGGACTACAACCACTATCCACAAATCCTGCCCTCCCAAGCTTGTTTTAAACAACAAAAGTGCTAAAAGCTGTCTAACAAACTAGGTAGAAGCCAGACAAGCATAATCTTCTCTTAGAGGAATTGGCACCAAATCCTTTCCATATGTCAGTCACTACTGGAGTAGATATGCATTGTCTATCAGGCTTTAATGTAAATGCAGGGAGACTGTGTATGTATTATGGCTGTGTAACTATTATCGAAGAAACATATTTCATTCCAAAAATCGGATTCTTCTTAAAAAATGCATCTCACCAGGGCATCGTACCAGTCATCCAGGAATATGGTGTCACTGTAGCTTGTATCAGGTCAACCCAGAGCTGGGACCAGTAATAGAATTGTCTGGTGCCTGTCTGCTATGCTTCCACAGGTCAAGTACTAGGTAGCATTAGATGGCTCACCGATTCCAGTACTGTATATGCTTAATATGCTTGTAATCTGGGTCTTGTAGCCAGGAATGGGTATACTGTGAAAATTCAATCACCATACCTGATTCTGGTGTCAAATGCTTGATATGATTGGTGTTTGGGTCACAGCTGCTGCATGGACTGTTATGGCTGAGTGCCTGTACACTAAAATCAGGATTCTAGACCTGTTGCGCTCTCAGTTAACATCAACAAGTCATCAGCATATAAGAGAAAATGTATTTTAAGATCATTGATTGATAGAGGATTACAATCTTCCTCACTTAAAATTTCTTGAATATTATTTATAAACATGCTGAACAACAGAGAACTGTGTCTGTCACCCTGTTTTACCCCTTCTTGAGACATCAATTTCAGGGCCGAAACAGGAGTTTAGATGTATTCTGTATTTTGTGTTTGTTTACATATATACTTGTGATGATTCGGAAGAAATTACCACCAATACTGGTTTTCACTATTTATGTTGTTGAAGTATTTATATAATCAAGATTGTAAAAGAAATGTAAACAGTTTACCAAGACAACTGCCAACAGCTATACCTCTGTACTTATGACAGTAACTTAAATCAACCTTTTGGTAAATGGAGCAATTTTTATCAATAGCAGCCACCCATGGGAAAAGGCCAAACTGGCATTTGAACACATTTTGGTCTTTTCACACAGGTGACCTCTGAATACAGATTCACCTTTCAAACTTGGTTCCTGAACAAATACCATGCACTGAATACCATTATTATTATTATTACATTTGTTATTATTAATATTATTATTATTATTATTTCAGGCAATTGGCATAATTTCCTATTCAAAGAATTCACCATATCAAAATAAAGTTATCATTCATAAATTCTGGTGGAAAAGGGTTTCATTCATTGATTTCTTCGTTCTTTCCCTAGGTCTATATTTCATGTAGTGCATTTTTGCTTATATATACAATATATAAGCTAGCTCAGCTCCTTGTATATTGCACCTGGAGTCAGCTGTCTCAGAAGTAACATATCTAGGCCAAATATTTAAGTATCAACCCAACGATTGACAGGTAAATTTGGTTCCAAGACTTGTGGTGCTTTTGAAGTTTAAAGATTGTTCACATCATGTATTTACTATCAAATGTGCAGGAGTTTTTATCCTCCATTCTGTGTTCTTTCAGAATTTGTAATAGCATTTCTGAAGCAACAAAATATCTTATATGAAAAAGTGACTGTTGTGTAGGTCCATTGTCTATTCTTGGATTAAAATGAGTAACCTAATAATTAAATGCCCATTAACAGGTTCATCTCAAACACAGATGGATATTTAATGTAGATCTGACATGTACATTGTAACTGCATAATTGTCTTCTCTGACCACAATATATTTTGCACATATGGATTCATGCAGACTTTTCCATATTATTATGAATGCTTTAGCAGTTTTTGTTTTGTTTTTAACTTTCAATTATTACAATCCACTTCTCCAACAGAACTGAGTAGTGTTTGAAAGCTGAATTTGATTTTTTGCATTATAAACAAAATACATAGAATCAGCTTACCACGTTCTTGATTCACAAACTACATGTATTATTATGCAGTAAACACTAATATAAAGTGTTGAATAGGTCAAATTTGATAAAAGGAAGCAAATTCTGGGTAAAATTAGTTTTCTATTAATCTTTCCGGATTAATATATTTAGCAATGGGAGGGGGGGAGCTTATAAGAATGACAATTTAACTAGAGTATTTACTCCAAAAATGAAGTTCTAAGCAATATTGTGGCTTTATTCAAATTCTTAAAATAACAATGGACAGATTAACCAAAGCTACACTGACAGATGACTTGAATTTGGTGAATATAAGCAAAATAAGACATGTTTACACATCAATTCATATGACATGTCTTATGTAAATAATGCCTTTCTTGGGAAAACCAATGCTTCATTTGCATAGTCAATACGTTCAGACTAGTGACCGCTTTAAGTGGTAAGAAATAACTGTTTCTTTAGGAAACACCTGCCTGTTGACTGCAAAAATCAGGTGACCATGTAATACATGACTTTTATAGAAATCGGAAAGGCCATTGAGACCAGGTGACTGCTATATAAAGGTAACTGTTAGGGCAGATTTTACTGTATTCCCAACATTAGGAAAAGTTCCCTGTTCCAAGATTTTACTAAATAGTTTCACGAATGAGGGAGTACGAATTGCCTTTCCACATTTAAGCATTTCATTGCTTATGATGTCAAGATTCTGTTTTATTATTTTTCAATTTTGAGAGTCCTTATTTGATCTCTTTGCTGATGAATGAAAAATCCTGTTGCATTTTAATTTTTTTTACATCACCTGGATTACTGCAGAGATATAGGATGTCTATATCACATTCTTCATAAAGAGTTTTGTTACATGCTGTCCAATGAAATATAGTAATATAATCTGTAATTGCTTATACATATAGTATGGAGGTAGAGAGATCAGTTATTTGTATATTGCACCCGAATTGGCTGTCTCTGAAGTAACAGATTTACGCCAAATACTGAAGTGTCAACACAATGATGGACAGGTAACCTTGGTTCAAAATTCCATCTGTGGAATGTTTAGCTGAGTTTTTGAAAATCATCAAAAAGTTTCCAGAGAGGTTTTGGGTTTGACTCATATTATGATTCCAGCTTTTCAAACCAATTCTTTATAAACTGTTTCTGTTTGTATCTGTGTTGCTTTTTATATTGTTTTCTATTCTTATGTGGAGTGGAAAGTAATGATACTGAATTGAGGCACTAGACAAGTTTATGTCCAATATAGGTACTTCTTTTACAACATAATTTGGATTATATGTAGCATCTTCTCTCTTTCACTTTCCTCATTAGGTTTCATGTTGAGATATTGGTATTTAGATTCCAGCTGTTGGATTTTGACCTTAAGATTATAGTTTTCATTTAATAACTCGTTGAAAGACAGTGTTCTTCCTGTCAGCCTAAATTGTTTAAGCCCTTCCACCATGTAGGCCACTCTGTTTTCAAGTCCTCCATTTACTTGGTTTTTATAGCACTTTAGTCTTTCTCAACATTCGACAGATGAGTATCCTGCAATGCAGTGACTCTCTTTTTTTATTTTGTTCATTTCTTTTTCTATACTTGAGAGTTTACACTCAGTGGCGGTTTTACTCTTCTTGCGATATTGAGTTTTCTTGCTCATGAATCAAGTTTTTCTGATGAAATTATAAGATTGCTTATTTGAAATTCTATACTAGGAATTGCATCTATTATTGATTGTAAAGAGGATGATTAATCTTTCTGGTGCATTTTAGTTGGAGATGCTGATTTGGGGATACACAGAATTTCTCCATCTGCTTTAATAGTTGTGCAATTATTCTTCTTTGACTCATGTAGAATTTCTGCTAAGAATGAGACCAAATTTGAAATGGAAATCTCATGAGAACTTTCATTATGCACAGTCACTAAAACAATCTGCTGTTTTGGGAATGGTTTGCTCTGAGCTAAAAGCAGCAAGTTTTTTTGTCGAGAAGTCTGTTTGTGCCTCACACATGAAAAGTTTTGATAATAAAATCTTTCGATTGTGGGAATTCAGTTGTTCCCCCACTTATGCCAAGAGTTTCCCTGTACTGTAATCAGCAGGGTCATGTAGTCAACTTGTACTGGTAAACAACCTTTCACCTTCAGCTGTTATGTTTACTTTCTTTCACTTAACTTCTGTTTGAAACCTGGCTGGTAATCACTCAAAGATTCTTTCCAAATGACCTTGTATTTATTTTCAGATGCCATCTGTCCAAGGCATCTAGCATGGGCAAAAATCCAGGTTTTCAAAGTTTTAAGTCTGATTTTCAACACAAGCATTTTTGCTTTCAGACTGAACTGAAGTCTGTTTCTTCTGATTTGGATCCAGTAGCATTCCAATGAGGTTATTTGTCATATTCAGGGAGATCAATTTCAGTTATATTGTACATAAATTCCTATCGATTTCATCTGCCATTTTGATTCAGCAGTTTGGCGTGTTGCTGTTAAGAAATTGTCTCAAATATTCAATTTATAGTATTTTGTGATTTAGAATGTCAGTATTCAGATGTGGGAAACTTGCCAGTCTGACTCTTGCAAGTAAATGTCAAGTTTGAGGTGTGATATTTTGCTTCACTTGTGTGTCATGATAAAAAATAGGGAGTCAGGATTTGTACATGTCTTACACATTGATTTATTCAGGGATAATTACTTCACATGAAGTTTAAAAATGTGTGCAAAATGGTATTTACTGCTCTTTAGGCATTATAATAAATGCCTTTACATGACAATGGGCTTTTTCTTATCATTCCACAAAACTAGCTCAACCATGAATCTGAGTCCCTTTTCATGTGGAAAATTTTTCTATCCACCGCTACATCCCAAGTAATTTTTGATCGGTTACACACATCTATTTTGGGTTCTTCTGAATGCTTAAGGCAGCTTAAGTTGTTGATCAATTTTAGGAAGCAGTTTATTCAACATTTTTGTCATGCAGGTAAGATGTCATAAGTGGATTTATGACGCAGATAAATAAATTTATGACGTCCAAATAAATGTACAGTATACATTTAGGGGGGTTCATAATTGCGGATTTAGAATTCTTTACAAGGGGCACTGGGGTCAGAGTAATTTGTTTATATTGGTCAATTAATTAGTGATGAGTCAACAATTTTCTTAGAAGTGATCATGCGACTTTGCTTTGTCTACAAGCTATGCTGTTCAAAAGTCAGCCACAAATTAAATTCAGTGTTTAAAGGTTACTGAATTTTGCTTTATTAGTATTTTTTGCAAACAAAGCCTTCTTCCACCCTGTCTTCTCATTGTTTGTTACAGACTACAGTGATATATTTCCATTTCTTACATCATGGTCAGTATGCTTGTAAATAGGTGTTAGATGCTTAGATGTGTTTTTATCATAGATTCATAGATATTTTTTGGGGTGGTGGGTGGGGTGGGGGTGGGAACTGATTCATTTTCTACCTACTGCTGATTTTGTGTACATTTCCTATACATGTCTAGATTTTCATGATTTTATATTTCTTGCATGTGAGTCTCTGCTCCATCTGTGTGTCATGATAAAAATTATGGGAGTCAGGATTTTTACATGTCTTACACACTGATTTATTCAAGAATCAAGTTTTAAAAATGTGTGCAGAATGTTATTTATTGCTCTTTAGGGGGTTACAAGAAACACAAAAATATGCTCAAAAACCAAAATACACAGGTATTTACATATTTTAGGTGTATACTGTATATCGGTGAACACACATAAATTATGATTTGTAATTGTTTTAATAATAATTAAAATCAAAATAAACTTTGATTTAAGCGATTTTGATACGAATTATTTACTTTTTACCTATTTCTAGCACAATTCATGTAATGACATCACTCAGTCGTACTTGATTGTACTTGATTTGACAGGTATGATAAACGGCGAATCATTCCGAACTTAAAATATACGATAGTATATGCAAGAGTGAGATTATGAGTTAGATTTTAACAAGCCAGATTATGTATTTACATGTTTTTGTTGTATATATAATATACTTATGTGTTTTAAAGTAAATAAAGACTTTAAATGCAGTGGATAGAATCACTGGAACAGAGGTAATCACTGGAACGGACAGTGAAAGTTGGTTTAATTGATATTTTTTTAAGTCTATAAATTCATTTTTTAATTGACTGCACACCCTTTATTGTCCTCCCTTTGATCCCATTTCTTATTCAAACTCATCATTGTTATTATTCGTTAATTTCTCTTTTAAAGAAATCATGGCAGACTTTGATTATGCACATAATTCATAACTGAGCAGTAAAGTTTTGATATAAAAGCTTTATAAAATATTATCACATACACTAGCAGCAAGGATGGATCAATATCCATGTGTTACTTGTTCAAGTTAATGAAAAACTTATGCTTTGCAATGTACAAATTGCAAACAATGGGTCCACAGTGATTGTATTCCCATGAGTGCAAAAGACTTGATATCATGGTCTCACAATTACTTAGAGTTTTTTTGCACGAAGTTTTCTTTTAATGGGGATGTATATGATGCTGGTCAAGCATTAAAAACATAATACAAATCTATGTTAATAATAATAATAATAATGACTTTATTTAGAAGGTAACTCAGTTACCTTTAGGCCTTCTGTTATGTACAACATATACAGTATATACAGCACAATGTGACAACAATTTGGCTTAACAGTAAAGAATTGATTTATTCTGAAAATCAAAGTTTTAAGTTCATAATACACAAGCATCAGTGAGCACATAAAAATAAATAAAATATGATATTGAATTAAAAAATTAATCTTTGAAAAAGATATATAAGCAGAGAAATGCAGGAGGTATTTATACTACTTAGACCTGTTTGAATGTCTCAAGATTTCATCCATTTAAGACATTGATTATGAAAAGAAGAAATGCTAGGAGCCTGCCTTATGTCACTGGGAATACTGTTCCATACCATTGGACCAGTATATTGAAAGCTCCTTTTAAACAATTCCTTCTTTGGCTTTTGTATATTGTAATTTTTACTTCTAACAGACCATAAATTTGGAGTGTCAGCATCTCTTTGGTAAATATACTGCATAATAGGTAGACAGGAATGGCTTTTCTAGACACTTTATACATAAATTTGGCTCTAGATAGATAGATAAATACATAGCTAGATAAGTGACATGTGGTTTGTCATTATTATTCTTCAAATTAATATTTGTTTCTATTCATGCCGCCTGGTCTCTCACTCTCTCTCTCCTGATGCATTGTTGATCATTTATTCTTTTCAATTGTCCTAACTGTATTTCCTCGATTCCTAATGGTATTTGAATAATCATGTAAATAATTTACATGTACTATAAAGAAGTGAGAAGTTGAACAGATTTTTTGAAGACCAAACAAATCTATGTTTTATCGATAGATAGAAATAGAGAGCTAGATGAGTGACATATTGTCATTATTATTCTTCTAGTAAATATTTGTTTCTATTCTATAATTTGGTTGCAATTACTGAACACTGTAAAAAAAAATATTTCCAGACTGCAGGCAGCTTTCCGTTTGAAGGAAAAGAATGCCCTGACCAATGCTACAAAGTCCAAAAGTAAACTTCTAATCACCTATGGAATTTTGATTCCAGAGTCAGGCGTATATCTAACAATGAAGAGACAGATGCAGTTTCCGTGCAAATTTTAAAAATGTGTCATCCAGCTATTTTAAGGGAACTTTTACCAATGCCAGTTGGTGGTGATGGTAACTGTTTATATAGAGCAAGGGAACTTGTACCAATGTCAGTTGGTGGTGATGGTAACTGTTTATATAGAGCAAGGGAACTTGTACCAATGTCAGTTGGTGGTGATGGTAACTGTTTATATAGAGCAAGGGAACTTTTACCAATGTCAGTTGGTGGTAATGGTAACTGTTTATATAGAGCAGTTTCTAGCACACTCACTAGTTCAGAAGCCTTTCACGAACTTCTGCGACTAGGAAACTGCAACAGAACTGATACTGAATCTTTGTTACTATGATAAAAAGTCCAACAGTTTTATAGATTTGATCTCTGATAATCGCCATGTTGTTAGTGACTATTCAAAACTTGTGAAAGACTAGCTATTGAGGTTGGTTCCTACTCTGAAATGGCGATTTATACACCAAATGCCAGCATCTCAAAGCCCATTCGTTCGTATTATCCGCCACAGTTACAAGCAGAGTTTGCATCAGAACTTTTTATTCGTAAGGTTGTTGGAAGGGCAGTAAACAAATCAGCATCTCCCACATCATGCATAATGTGGACACAAATGTCTGTCCCAGAAAGAACCAATGGGGTTGTACCCAATCGCTTTGTGCCACTGTTATATGAAGAAAAGGAGCAAATGGTTATTATAAATGTAGAAAACTACTCATCAGTAGATGACTTAGTCAATGACTCAGAAGGTGTCATTTCTGTTAATTCTGACATGACGGAAAGAATCGTTACTAGAGAGATGCATACTGATATAATCAATGATGTAACTGACACACAAAATGAGGTAAAAGACGGAAATGAAAGATACAAACATTCAGCAGCAGGCAACTTAGACCCGGGTAATTTTCTTAACACGGAAAAAGTCGTGGAATTGTTGTTAAAATCTGAGTCTAGCATAGAATGCATTCCATGTGGCTTCAAAGAAAATGTCTTCATTTTGAATAATGAGAAAAACCTCAAAAAGAGGTTGAATAATGGAAAAAGTTCTTTTCAAGACAACTGTGGTGTGTGGAATACATCTGCCAGTGCATCCCCTAAATCATACTGTTTTCTGTCGGTAAATGGGGATCTGAGCATGATTTTGTAAAAAAAATATGGGAAGTATTCTTTCAAAAAACAAGTAGAGCGGAAAACTGAATATAGACCTTTGGATCCACATACCATTTACAAGAGAACGCCAAGCATATATTGACAGACAACACAGTTACCATTACTGACCACAACAATATCTTTAAACAAAGTTTTGGGGAAGACGGACTAGTTGCTTTCAAGATAAAAATGCGAAGCTTTCAAAAATCATTGTGCTGGAATTTTGGAAAAATGTCTTATTTACTTTTGGAAAAGACTTAAGACAAATATCAAACTAAAAGATAATAATCCATTAAGAATCTACCAGACAGACCACATGTGGAAAAATAATCACATTCTTTAACAGACAGTTGACTCAAAGACAGAATTTTTACAACTGACACATGAATTAGTAACCGGACAATTAAAACATCTGAGTGCTCTAGTATGGACTGGAAAACTGAGGCTTGCCGACAGTCATAAACAATTTCAGTCTTCAAAAACAGACTGGATAAAAATGACAAGAGCAACAACGCACAAACTTGTTAAGCTTCAGATGCCATAATGACATAGATACAAAATACATTACTTCTACAGATGGTCAGAAAACTGTTGTTGCAACAAGGACTAATGGATGAAAACCTGGACAAAGGAAACAACAAATTCATGTACGAACTGTGACAATTACTGCTAACAAATCCAAACCTGAACCTTGAAAATACTTCACCTAAATATAAAAACATGTAATATAATGTCTGCTAATACTTTTATATTCTGTGTATATATTACGATTCGCCGTTTATCATACCTGTCCAATCATGTACGACCCAGTGATGTCATTTCACGAATTGTGCTAGAAAAAGGTAAAAAGTAAATAATTTGTATCAAAATCACTTAAATCAAAGTTTATTTTGATGAGCCGTATTATCCAAACAAATACAAATCATAATTTCGGTTTGTACACCGATATATACATGGAAAACCTGTAAATACTTTTGTATTTCGGTTTTTTAGCGTATTTCGGTGTTTCTAGCAACCGCTCTTGAGGCATGAAAATCAATGCCCTTACACGACAATGGGTTTTTTCTTATCATTCCACAAAAGTAGCACTACCATCGATTTGAGCCCCTTTTCATGTGGAAAAGTTGTCTATCCACTGCTGCATCCCAATTAATTTTGGTATATGTTGGTTCTTCTTAATGCCTGCCAACCCACCCCATCAAACTACTGAACTCCGATTATCGTGCATTAAAAATCGATACCCTTGTAACTCATTGTTAATAGATAGAAAAACGTTTCACCTAAAGGCAGACCCGACCAATAAAACGTTAAATTTATATTTTGTAGCAAAATTGACGACACACTGAATATTGTATTTTTCTTTGAGTTTCATTGCAGAGTATCCCGATCGCAGATTCGGTCGACCTAAAATACCACTCAAAATTCCATTCGGAGCTCCTCGTCTTTCGAATGCGAGTCGACTCTGTTTTTGTGTGAGTTTTATTCCCTCTGGCAACGGAAAAGGCTGACAATGTTCCGATTGACTAATATACGAGTCTGGTGCTCTAAAATATTTGAATACACAAGTTCGTTACGTATAAAGTAGGTGTAAAAGGCTATATTTTCAACAGCCCCCCACCCCCTACGTCCAAACGTTCGGGGGGGGGGGGTGCTTAAGCTGTTGTTTTTCTTACCAGACCCTCCCCTCCCATAAAAGAGGGGATGGGTCCAAAACTTTCAGGGGAACCTTAAACTGTTTGGTGGGGGGGGGGGGGGGGGGAACCCACCCCCATGGACTGGTCCAAAACCTTTAGAAGTGTTTGGGACCAGCCCCTGGGTAGGGATTGGTTCCAAACCCTCAGGTGCTCAAACTGCCGGTTTGGACCAACCAACCCCATCCTTCCCCTGGGCTGGTTAAAAACTGTGTGGACTAAAAAAAGTGTAATCCGTACCCGTACCCAAAAACACATTATCGTAGATAAATCTGGTAATCATAATCATTATATATATATATATATATATATATATATATATATATATATATATATATATATATATATATATATATATATATATATATATATATATATATATATATATATATATATATGTTAGGATTACGTTAAATATGTAATATTAAAGAAAATATATATCTTTTTAATTTAATTTTTTTTCTTCGTATTTTACCTGGAATACCGTGTTTTCTGGGGACTAAAATGTGTAACCCAAACAAGACAAATTTAGTACTGCTGTCCCGGATCGCGATATTATACAAGGTCGCTTTATTTCAATAAACATATTCAAGTAGAAACAGTACATGATTAGTGGTTAGTTTAATTGCCATTGTTTTGAATCATGGAAATATATACTGTGCTGAAATTATTGCTGGTTTTCTTGTGATCTTTTTAGGACTGTTTGAGTATATGCTAATTTATAGTATATGAAACTTAGAAAATTCACACAGAAAGCATAGTTTATTTCATTTAAATAATTTTAATAACAAACAATTTCAACAAATAAGTCACATTTTTTTTACAGACAATCGAACAGCCGCCGGAAAAACTGTATTTTGTACAATGGCTGCACAACTGTAATGCATCCAGGTGTTGCATTTGTAGCAAACAAACCATATTTTCATACAAATTTGGCAGTCGACATATTCATTGGCAATCTGTTTCAATAACATATATTGTGTCTTTCTTCTTCAGGATAAGCTTTTGGCATTTTGATGTACTCTTAAGCTTTGGAATTGGAGTCATCTGATTTTTTTTAATACACTTGATAAGGTGGGGTTTCCGGGCATTTTCATCAAACTGTAGATTTACATCGCCAACATATCCATTATAACAGAATTCTGTCATGTTGGCTATGACATAAACTCCACAGTCAACACCATTGGACTATTGTTGGATGTGGGGAATTTTAATATCTAAACTGCTATTCCCATTAAAGCAAAATGCGTGATAACTGAATCTCTGTGGAAGAACTTACAATTTTTCCTAGTTTTCTTGCCAAGTTGAGTTCAATTGAAAACTCGTGTCTCTGTTAGATCTTCGATGCGAATGCTCATCCTAGCTGCCAGGACATGGTAACATGTGCCAAGAGATGGACACAAGCAGGTTTCCTTTGGATATAATTGAACGGCATACTTGTCACCCCTAGAACCTTCCACTAAGAAGTACCCAGCTTTAGGATTATGGTAAATTATTTTCTAGCGTACCGCTGCAACAGAGACAGGACGTTGTGTGGAACAGTGTGTTGATTCTGGTTGTAGCACGAATGCATTTGTTGGAATCTCAGTGACAGGGTTTCTTTCTTTGTCGTCGTGTTTGTCCCGATTTACATCTCCATTTTAATTTGATCCACGATGTCTTTGGGTTCGCATACATTCTGGGGTATGTGTACTTCCTCTCTGTCAATGACTGCAGATGATTGACGTAATTTTAGCCTGTAATTTTCAACACCACAAAATCCACGTAGAAGTTCGTGAACTTAGTAGTTTTGCAGGTAGTTGAAAGTCAGAACAACGCTGTCTAGGGGTACTTCCTTCCAGTCAATAAGGCGCTTGATCACTGTGTTCCTACCTTCACAAATGTTATTTGTAACACCAGAGTATGGGTCGAAAACTCCAGCGTTTTCTAGTACCCCACGGCATGCATGCTGCACTAGGTCTTCTTTCAGATTGGTTTGAAAACAATTGAGGAACGGTGCACTCCAATCAACTGAAAGTCCGTGAAATCACCGATTATAGATGTAGGTAGTAGTTCCTTCACAACTTTTGAATATACGGTGTTGTTTTCCGTTTTAGCACCATGGTCTTTAAGCCAGTATTTAATGTCTTTTTTCTATGGTTCCAAGAGTGCACAAATTTTGCTTAAGGTAGGTTACCTAGAATGGCGTTTTTGATAGCTTGTTCACGGTCTTTGACAATAACAAGATTGTTTTTCTTTGAGTTGGGAACTAATCTTGCCATAGTTTTCCAAAACCTCTCGTGAAGCATGTTGCTCTTGCAGTCATGAATCAGGAAACCGGCAGGGATTGTTACACCACCTTGGAAAAGCGTGTGCTTAATAACGAGTACGGAAACATAAAAGTCATATATATATTAAACGTTGTATCATACGACCACAGTACAGGTTCATCGGATTTCACGATTAAAACTTTGTTTAGTTCGGACAGAATGTCTGGATGGTCTATGATACAACTCATATCTGGGTAAATAGTGATGTCATGAATTACACCTTCTATGTGATATGCCACTTGTAAGGTATTATAAATTTAGTCAAGTGAAAGCCGTTGGTTTTTTTGTTATAAAAGTGTCGTTTGTTTTTTACTTGTTTGGCATTTTGGGGTTCATCACGCCTTGGTACACACATGGTACACTGTTGCTTGCTATCTGCTTGTATACGTTACTCGGGTGTTGCGCAGAAGACCTTTCTTTGATTGTTTGTAGAATCGAAGGCAGTGTTCTTCGTTATTCAGTAGGGTTTTAAATTTTATCGTTGCCAGGCGGTCTTGGAATATATAATGACTGATGTCCGATGTAATGAACTAATGCCAAACCGACGTCTTTGTTCATGTAAACTTTTCTTTGAAACTGGTCGGCACCTTTGGAGTCACCAGTGGCGGCGCGGGGGTTTGAGGCGCCAGGGGCAATGTTCTTTAATGGCGCCCCCTACCGAGGCGCCTGGGGTCAATGTTCTTTAGTGGCGCCCCTACTTTGCCACAGAGAACAGTTTTTATGACAGGGGGCTTAGATGGAGGGGAAGGGGGTTGGCAAAAAAAGATCCGACGGCGCCCCCCCCCCCCCACGCACTGCTTCTCCCCCCCCCCCCCTCTCGCGCTGCCACTGGGAGTAACCTTTATGCATGCTCAGATTGTAGTGTCGAGCAAATAATTATAGATTCTTTTTTGGAATGCCATAGCCACCTTTCTTGACCCACATGTATCCGTCGCCTAGCCCAGTCGTTCAATTTTAATTTATCATCGTCAGAGTGTTGAAGGTACACTTCTCCGCCTTTGGGTCGATATGGCGGAATTTTTGAGATCTTATCTTGGTCTGGATCATTTAATATTGAAGTGACTAGTTTATGGTCTAACACTTTGGCAGATGTCATATAAACAATTGTGTTGTCAGTAGCACCACCACCAACTTGTTTACTGGGTTTAGATACAGATTGCTGGACTTCTGGTACTGGAGTTGATAATGGCCTAATTTGTTTAACTGCATTGACTGGTACAGGCTAATTGGTACTGAAAGGTGGAAAGGACGTTGCGTCAAATATAGGTATGGACTGCTGGACTTTTGGTATTGGAGTTGATGCTGGCATAAGTTGTGTAACCGAATTACGGAACGATACTTCGACATTGATTGCTACAGGATGTGGTTTATTGTCTTTTGAAAAAAGTATTGTGGGTCTAATACACCGGCAGCTGCAACTTTGGAACATATTTTACCCCAGAGCTGTTCTGTGCGGTAACCACTGCGAGAAGAGACTGCATACCCAAGAGGTAGGTATTTGTTGAAGTACTTGGTCTGGGAATGACCGGTCACGAGAACGAGTGATACATGATATTTGTATTAAACTTTCCAGCTATACTGAATGAATTCGAAAGAACTTCGTAAATTTATAGATTACTACTAAATTTTATATTAGTTGCAACTAATACGCTTTGAGATTTGCCAGTTTGTTTATGGAACTATTTAGACTTCAACCAACCAAAATTATAATTGCAGTCATTTGGAACAATAGCTATGGATTGATGAAATAAATGTATTTAATGGTTTTGTTTGTAACAAAACGAATAACTCAAAACATCTTCTGAACACTATGGCTTCGAAACTGTAAACACTAGCATTTCCTTGTTTGCCAAAAAGTACAGACAAGCCCAAGCTCAAAAGAACTCTTAATTGTTTGGCGGGTCATTATAACGGCTTCGTAATCTTTGCCATATATGAGCATTTCAATGGTCAAATCTCAACATTAGGTGCGTAGAACCATATATAATGCATGCATTATCACCTTTGTTTATGTTTCATTCCCTTATTTATTTAAGAAACGAAAGAACTTGAGATATTTTTCAAATACCAAATATTTAAACTTTATCCCATTTGTTATTTATGATAAAACGAAACACGATATCCTTATCCGGGACAGCAGCAATAAATTTGTCTTGTTTGGGTTACACATTTTAGCCCCCCCCCCCCCCATTATTCCAAGTAAAATACGAGAAAAATTTTAATGTAAAAATATATATATATATATATATATATATATATATATATATATATATATATATATATATATATATATTCTTTAATATTACAAATTTAACGGTAATCCTAACAAATAAAATATTTTGTTATGATTAATTACCAGATTTATCTACGATAATGTGTTTTGGTACGGGTACGGGTTACACTTTTTAGTCCACACTATCAAAAATGTATTCACCCAGCCGGCCGTGAGGCGGCTCCAATTGGTAGTTTCTGCTCGTGGGACTTAAGTTAAGGCGGTGTCAGCGGCACGGACTTCAGTCCGCATTGTATGGCGGGGGCGCGCGGGGGACAGGTTTCGAGTCAGAAAGCTATCGTCGCGGTTTTTAGCGTGCCGGCTGTCTCTGTAGGTTCGGCGGACTACTCAAACTGACCTACTTTTTAACTTAAAGAAATGTTTCGCTCTTAGTATACCTGTAACAGAATGAAAGGCCATAATTGCTGCAAGTAATTGATGGTCGGAGAGGCTGCTTGTTGTCAAAAATCGTGTTTGGGGGAGTGCTGTAAAATCCACCTTCTATATGAGCGAAAGGGCAGCATCTTGCCTGTGCCATACTCTATACCATCACCACGCCGTTTGTAGTGACCAATACTCACGTGATTTCCTGTCCAACACCCCATACTATACCATCAACGCACTGTGGGCAGTGACCAATAAGACCCCACATTATGCTATCAACACGCCGTGTGTAGAGACGTGTTAGTAGTAAAGGGGGGGGGGGGGGGTATTGAGGTACGGGGGGCGATCGGGGTACCATGGGAATTTTAACATGGCGGGGGCCTATCGGGGTACCATGGGAATTTAACCTACGGGGGGCACTTGGGGTACCAACGGAAAATTAACATTGGGGCCTATCGGGGTACCAACGGAAATTAACATGGCGGGGTCTCTACGGGTACCAACGAGAAAAAAAAATAGAGAGAGAGAAGTAGGGCAATCATTGGAAAATTAATCTTTTCTTGAAAAATGGGTGGCCCTGAAAAGGGCCATTGGAGGAGGATTATTTTTTCCTCCAACATTGAGTGAAGAAGCCTAGGAAGGTGGTGGTCTTCTTCTTTTTCTTTGGGAGTGGTGGTGAATTGGGCCGCCAGTCGGGATGTTCCATGCGTCTGAACTTATCCTGGATTTTCATCCAGTTTAAGTTCAGGCGATGAAATTCCTTTTCTTTCCTGGCTTGCTCCTTTTGACTTCTTTCGAGAGCCCACAAGATCTTAATGTGGGCCACTTCTTTCTCCAAAACTTTTTTTAACAATAATTTTGTCATGTGAAGATTTACCTCTTCACGCCTGACTTTACTGGGGGATGGATACAACCACCAATCTTCCTGAACTTGGTGTAGGAAGTATTCCACTCCATCCAGTAAGTCTTGATAAATCCCACACGACAAGGAGCCGAAGAAGTCTTTAAGGATTCTTCCACCAAGACATCCTTCACCAGCCTCTTCGCTGAAGTCAGAGCCGCCATTTGGCTGGTGACGTATGGCTCGGTGGCAGGATATCTCCACCAACACTCCAACCTTTCCATTAAAGACTCCACACCTATCATCACATCCCAGGCTTCCTTCAATAATTCAACAGTGTTCATTCTAGCAGAGTGAAAGTGTGAATGGTGCGACTGCGGAAGGCACCACTTTATATGCTAGAAGCACGGACGTGAAGGAAAACATCCCTTTTTTCCAAAGATAAAATTTTATCAAACACAATCAAACACACACCACACCATCCTTTTTTATTTTTTTTATTTTTTAATCAAACACACACCACACCATCCTTTTTTTATTTTTTTCTTTAATTATTTATCATACACACTCTATACAAAACACACTCTACAAACACATACCAGGGAATGGAAAATTTGTTTTGGAGTGGGAAAACAACAAAACACACAAACATACAAACACACACACACACCTATGGCAATCATGAAAATTAATCTTTTCTTGATTAATGGATGGCCCTGAAAAGGGCCGTTGGGTTTTGTTTGGTGTAATCTAGAGGTGCGGGCACCTCCCTGGCTTGGCCCGACACGCGGGACAGCTCCCCCTCCATGTGGCTGCACTCATGCAGCGTTTGTTTGAGTTGTTTAAAGCAAATGGAGGATGGGTCGCTTCCGACTCCCAATTTTCCTCCATTATTGGGTGGGGTCTAATGGGGATATTCTTCTCCCTCTCCTCCTCCTCCTTCTTCTCCACGTCGTGTAGAAGGTACCAGGCCACCTCTAGATACTCTCGGATTTGTCTCACTGTTTCTTGTTTGTTCATGTTGATGGGGTAACTCGAGTATGGAAGGCGTTGTTTTAATATACTAGAAGCGCGGACGTGAAGGAAAACATCCCTTTCCAAACCAAAAAAAACATCACTCACACTAGGCTTCGCGGATTCTGCACTCCATCACCCCTACCCCAAAACCATAGACCTATTGCGCGGACCTAAAAGAAACTACTTTTGATAAAAACACATACACACACCCTACATACAAATTTTTTATCAAACACACACCACAAACATACAATCCATTTTTTTTATTTTTTATCAAACACACCACACCATTTATTTTTATTTTTTATTTTTTAATTAAACACACACCACAAACACACACTATCTATACAAACATTATATTTTGGGGAAATGGATTTTTGTTTGGTGGGTAAAACACAAACACAAACACATATATATGGCAATGATATGAAAATTAATCTTTTCTTGATTAATGGGTGGCCCTGAAAAGGGCCGTTGGGGTTAAGAAGTTATGTTTAACTTCTAGTTGCGGCAGCAGCAGTGGCAGCTGCAGCAGGGCGGCCACGTTTGGCCACAGGTCTCGTGGCTGCTGATGGACAACCTCTCTTTCTGGTAAAAGAGAAGGCAAACTCCTCACAATCTATCTTACAGCTGACTTCTCCGTCTGGTACTTTCATCGACTGCAAGAGTTGGAGCTGCTGTTGTTGTTGTTGTTGTTGTCTTTGCTGCTGCTGCTGAAGTCTTTGTCTCTCCTCCCATTCTGTTCTGTCCCTGATGATTTCTTCCCTCAGGACTTCTTCCACCAGATCATGAGCCATTTGTAGGAAGATCATTGTCTTTCTCTCTGGGTTGGTCTCCATCAAATGATGCTTCACCCTCTGCATGTTCACCATAGCTTCGTTCACTTTGCTAATTTTGGCTGCCATCTTCTTGAAGTGTTGAGATCTTGACCAGTCAACGAGAGTGACCATACTGGCCAACGCACCGCTTTATATGCTTGAAGCGCGGACGCGATGGAAAACATGGTTAAGATGAATAGTGAGAAATGGATAGAGTGGGTGACTTCAGATTGATAGAAATAGAGATAGAGCATAATAATTTTTCATTGTTTTACAAATTCAATAAAAAACCACACAACACCATTTTTTTCTCAAAAAATCAACATTTTTTTAATGAACAAGAAGAAGCTTCTCTAACATAAAAATTTCAAACTAACAATCAAAAAGATATTAAACAGGAACGTATTTACAGGGTTGACAACGTTGGGAAGGTAAACTGAACTTCCACTTTTCTACATCTACATCATTCTGATGCACACTACGTTTCTGAGCTAAAGACAAGAGATAACCATAACGTTCACAAAACCATCGTTCTACTTTAGCATCGTTTCGAGCATATTCCCTATCAAAACAAGTCACTAAATGTTCTAAGGAATATCCGAGACTGCGTTGATGAAGAAAATGTACACAATATTGTCCACACACCATAGAATCCGATCCTTGTAATCGGACATTATTGAATCGAGTAGAGACGGCATTTCTTCTCATAAAGTCGATGATTTCGTTTTCCAAAGGAGGTAATCCTTAAGAATCAAAATATTCCACACCACCACTGTGATCGTTGGGAAAGTACACGGCTACCCAATGGGTTCCTGGTCGATGACTGTCGTCGGTATTGATGACATAGGCATGAACGTCTTTAGGTTTGCGATGAGGTAGTTCATCTTTAGCACACACCACAGGATTCCAAGAAGAAGTGTAGGAACTGCGAGTCAACAGGTAATGAAGTTCCCTGGTATCCATTTTTTCTTCTTCACAGGAAATAATAAGTCATCAATTTACACTTGACTGTAAATTTGAATTGATCTGTCAAGTAATTCCACGAATTCTCACGGCGGATAGTTTCTGTACTCTGTTGAATGAGAGCTTGGATGCGTTTGATCTCCAGAGGAGTGAGTGGAGGAGAAGAAGAATAATGCAAGTCTTTATACCATTGTCTCAACACCTTTTCTTCCGAGATCTGAGACCAAGCCTCTTCCAAATATTCATCCAATTTTTCTTCCCCCGTCATCATCATACATTTGTCGTGTTGTTTCTGACTGGGATGGTCGATTTGACATCCATGACAATGTTCTCGGGTCAGGCTGTTAATTCTTTCAGTCAATTCCTTGGCATAACAGGAGACTAAATGTTTTTCTTGTTCAGGCCATCGAGAAATAAATCCAATAAACTTTGGAACACTATTGTTCTCTTCTTCTTTTGGAGGTTCTGAATGAATCACTTCGTCATCATCAGTGATTTGTGACTGGTGCTGTACTTCACAAAATCCCTCATCATTATCGATCTCCATAGGTTCTTCTTCGTGTTGCATCTTTTTTCTTTTCTTCTAATAGTCTAGAATCACTTCTCTCAAACTGTTGATCTCTAGAGTATTATCAAATTCTGCATACAAGATGACGTTCGCTGTCTCGGATAGAGGTTCTTTAAACTGAAGCTCCACACGAAGTGGGCCTGATTTTATAGGGTGGAAATGTCCTTCGTCGCTGCCTTGGTCAGGAGTGAAATCAAATCCCCACAAGGAATACCCTCCTGCATAATCCTGGTACGAAATGCCGTGGCTGGTGTTGGTGCCTAACTGTCCTGTGGCTTCAAACAGACTCAAGTAAGATCGCAAGTAATTTTTCTGGACACTAAAGTCAAGTTCAAAAGGTCTGGTACACAATGCCTTGCCATCTCGACTAACTTCTATCTTTTTGACGTCAAAGTGTTTGAAGTTGAACGGATTTTCTTTGTGGGATCCGTTGAAGGCTGAATTTTTGACGATGCCAATCAGCAAACGTTTGGGAAGCTGTCCTTGGAAGAAGTGATCTTCGACTTTGGATTGGGCTCCAGTGCCAATGGTAAAGGTTTTCACTTCCACTCGTCGCACAGGATACTTGGCAGTGGTTCTGCTCAAGGTTTGACTGATGTCGTTGGCTACTTTAGGTAAGACTTCTACACGTCGCATGTAAAGTCTGGCTTCTTGGATGAAGGTTTTCCACAGGTTGGCGTCACCATTAACCATCAAATGAAAGTCGGCACTACTGCGATTCAGTCTCAGGCGTACATCTACTCCGTTCAACAAATACTTGTCTTGCAACCACATGTCCAAATGCAAACGATCCATCAGTTCTAAACTGCTTCTGACTTTCTCTCGACGGGTGTTAAATCCCACATTGTACGGGATTTCTGGAATTATTTTGCTTTTATCCGCATCATCAGCACCAGCAGCAAAATTAGTCTTCGACGGTACAGTCGCGAGTGTGTCGTTGAAGATATCAACAATCTTTGGAGGGTTGACAGTAGTATCCTTTCTCGTTCCCGCGGTGTCAGGTTTCCAGACCACCGAAGCATCCAGATGAGTGTTCTTGGCTTCTTTTCCGTACGTCAAGAGATTTTCCAAGTAAGCACGGTAAGGGTAAGTATCCAAACTGCTGCTGACCAGTTTGTTATTCAAGTACAAATCTATTCCGCTGAACAAGGAATGCAGGAAATTATTGACGGGAGCCACTAGGGCAGCGGCATCTGGAGGGGCACCATCCTTCGTTTCGGCCACTTTGAGTTTCAGGTACAAGTAACTGTTATTCAGATCGATGTAATCTTCAGTTTGTCCTTTGATTTCAAATTCAATAGGAGCTGAATCCGTCAAAGACGATACAGGATGAAATTCCAACCATTGTGATTCTTGCATCGTCATCATGGTGGGAGGCATGGAAAACAGATCTAGTCTGACTTGGTACATTCGCAAGAATCTCGGTGCATCATTTTCAATGGCTTTTAGTTTCAAACACGTCTAATTCTCTGTCCGTTCTTCTTTTCTTATTCTTTTTTGAACTGCCGTGTGTTTTATGAGCTCTGAAGGGATGGTGTCGACGTCGTCTCTTTCTGCCTTGTCCTTGCTGTGGAATGGAGGAAGAAGTAATGCCAGGGCCAGAAGAGTGAAGAGAATTTATAGGACTCTCTCGGAGACCCAAAAGATCTTTGCCAGTGTGCATCAACACATTTTTGCCTGCTCTCATAAAGGCTTCTTTAGGATTTTGTTTGTCAATGAGGACGTTTTGCAAAAATTCTTTTCCTTGCGTCAAAGCGGCATCTTTTAAGGCATGGAATCCTCGAGTCACCATGGGTTTCAAAATAGGGGCTACCGTCCGAAAAGCCGATCTTAACATATCTCCTAAACCATGTCCTCGTTGTCGAGCCACTCCTCAGTACACTGGATACATTTTGTTTGGGTCAGTTACAATTCGTTAGAGAACCTTTTTCGAAAATGTAGTTTCGCCGTGACTTTTCCTTTGGCAATGAATGGTACACTTTGTCCCAAATCTCCTTTTATACTAATGTTGACAGTGTCAAAATACGATCTACTGACTGGAAGATAATGAGGGTGTACAAATTCACGGTGAACGTGATATGTGTTTCCACCACCTTCTTGGTACGCACCAGCAGCAGTATCCACTTTGAAAGGAATGACTCTCAGTAACGGAGCGGCTGTGTATCCCACCACGTTGTATTCTACCACATCGGAGTACACAAACATTAAATTCAATCCTTCGTTCAATTCGATGGGGTATTTTAAAAAATCTCCAAAATCTATGTTGTTTTGGATTTTAAACTTGGGACCTTTAAATTTAAGTCCACCCAAAAGAGCAAACAACCCAGCAGAAAAAGTGATGGCTAAGATTTTGTCGTCGTTGGTTGTTTCCTTCTCCCTCCAATTCGAAAAAAATTGTATCAAGAGACGGCGTGCCACAGAATGGTAACTGATCTGTACCCATTTATTGACTTTCTTTAAGGCTTGGTCAAATTGGGCTTCGAAGATGGTTGCAATCGTGTCCACCAAATGTTGAGCCCCAAAATAATACCCCACAGGAATTTTTATCTCATAGATACTGGGTATTGGACTTTGAAAACCAAGATTAGGTCCGTTAGTTTTCAAGTAGTTTAGCACGTCTTTGTCCAAGGTTTCCACGTTCAATTTGGTTTGATGTTCGTAGATGTTTAGGATTTGCGTTGGATGAATGATTTCTACCAAAGCCACTTCCCAATGAGCTTCGTGATCCAATTGGATGGCCTGAGGTAATTTGGCCGTGAAACAACATAAGGTGTTGTTGGGAAACACATCCATGGAACTGTCACTGGGTAAAGTTAAATAAAATTGGTCATTCATAGTAGGTCCAAAGTTGTTTTTGTCTCCGAGGAGTCACTCGAGTTCAAAGGATGTTCAAATGGTTCCAAAAGAGGACTACTGTGGTTTTGATCACTGGAAGAAGGTGGACTGGCGTTGGTTGTACCGTTGTGGTGACTGTTGCCCGTCGTCGTCGTAAATTTCAAAGAGGGACTGGGTAAAAGATAACCGATGCAACTGCTGAGTAAAATGGTCCACAATTGTTTGTCCCCTTGTTGCAAACTCAAATTGGCAATAGCTGCTCCGATGACATAATACACTACAAAGATTTGGCAGAAAAAGACGATTTGATTTTTAGGCACACGTTCACCGCACCACACCCAGAGCGGTTGTTTTTGTAATTCTTGAAGAGAAGAACTCTGCGAAGGAGTCGAGGTCGTGGTTGTGTTGAATGGCATGTTAGGTTACTTCTTCTTCTTTTTATAGTCGACGACTTGGGAAGCGGCAATCCAAGAATCAAAACTAGGAGGATATCCTTTCCAACGTACTTTGACTTCTTCCACTCGACGTTTGCCTACTTTGCGTGTTCTTTGTTCGAGAATGCTTTCGATGTCGTACAAGGCGTCTTCTTTTTTGGTCACTCGTTGTAACTCAGGCAAGTAAAATGTTCCTTTGAGCACTTCACCGTGCATGTCTTCCAATTTATAGACGGGAGGATTGTGTCCACGCACGGGTGTAGTGACACGAAACAATTCGGTGGTTCAGTTGGGTAAATAACCTTTGTCAAAAGTGCGTTTGGTTTTTCCGATGCGAACCCAATCTCCCGTCTTCAACTCCAGCAAGGTTTTCTTCTGGAGTCTGCTCTGGGGTGTACCAAACAATCGATCAAACACGGTCACTTCGTTTTCAGGGCTGACCTCTTCGGGGCACATCCGATGCTTCGATGGTACGATTGATTGTACGCTTTGACCAAACGGGGTAACACGTCGATGTACTTGAGAGTGTGTTGATGTGTGAAATATTTCCACATGCGTTCTTTCAAAGTTCTTTGAAAACGTTAGACGATACTGACTTTGGTTTCAGGATTTTCGGGGGTAAAAAAATGAATCTGTCTTTGTTTCAATTCTTTTTGAAAAGCTTGGTTTAGAAATTCGGTGCCTTTGTCGGTTTGCCATCGTAAAGGGTGACGACCACTTTGTTTCAAGACCAATTTTAAGGCACGTACCAATTCGGTACTGCTTTTAGAAGTCAAAGGCACGACCCAAGCAAATTTGGAAAACACGTCGATGACACAAAACAAATATTTGTGACCACGATTGTGGGCTGCCAAATGAGAGACGTCGGCTAAATCGGCTTGCCATTGATGATCGATGCCTTCCACTTGGGTTGGACTTCTAGAAAATTTGCGTCGAATGGGTTTGTGTAACGTGTACGTCGATTGTTCTTGTAACCATCGTCGTACTTCGGGCAAACGTACACTTTTCAATCTACTTTTGGCAGCTTGATACAATTTTTGAACTCCTCCGTAACCAGCAGCATGGCCAGGATTGTAATAAAGGCTGACTAAAAGTTTCTCCATGGTTTGATTCCTCAATAAGTCAACCAAGTACCAATGCTCTTTTCTTCGTGGGGTATCTTTTTGGATTGCAATGCTTTACGTGTCCGACGAGCCACTGGTGTAAAGGAGGATGTTTGAACAGGGTTCATCGGTTTTGTTTTGACTTCTGTCTTCACTTCTTCCTTTTTCTCTTCTGATGGCAAAGGGGTAGACAACATCTTTTTCATCCAACCCGGTGTGGCTAACTTTCGTAATTTTTTAAGGGGTGGAGTTTGTAACTCTTCTTCTTCTTCTTTTACTGTCATCCCCGTGGCGGTGTCTGGTTTAGTGGTGGTGGTGACTTTAGGTTCGCTTTTCATCAGGGTTTTGAAATCTCTCAGAGTGGGTGGAGCTGTTTCGTCTACAGCTTTTTGGTGAAAGAGTTGCAGACGTTGTAAGAGTTGACCGTACCGTTGCGATTATTCTGTTTCTGACAAATCGCTTCGTTCCATCAGCGCTTGTAATTCTTGTTGTAACTGTGACATTTCGTTGAGATTAGGATTGGGTGGTAAATGAGGTATCCGTTGTTCATTCCAACGATGGAATTCCATCCATCGTTTATAAGGTACTAAAGTCAGTTTTCGTCCTTCCATTTCATCCAAAGGTACAAAAATGTGTGGTCTTTCCACAGAAGGGTGTCCTTTTTATCTTCTTTTTTTTTATCGCATGACACCTACTAAAAGCCGTCCAGCAATCGTTCCTAACAAAGGAGCCGCTATTTTCAACAACGTTCCTATCAGCATGGGTAGAAATCCTCCTCGTTGCACCAACATTTTTTTCTTTTGTTGGAGAGGTATTTTCTTTTTCACCATTTGACGAAGAACGTTCCGATGTTTGCCTAATTTTTGTTTCTGTATCTTGGACAAAGGTACCGTTCCTTTCAAGACGTTCAAACAACATTCGCACACGGTATCGATGATTCCTTTAGGGGCTGTTTGAATGAGTTGTTTTCGCATGGGAGGATTGGATTTGGTCAGGACAGACAGGACGTCCCAATGTTTCGCCAGACGAGGTGGAAGTCCTTTTTTGGTTTTCTTCCTTTTTTGGTGGTGTGCACGTTTGGGAGCCATCTTAGAGGTTAGGAGTAAGTCTGAAGTCTCTGGCAGGTCACCCTTCTATTTTATACTGGAACACGTCTCCACTGATTGTTTGCACGACGTACCATCTTCATGACAAGCCTCACTCGACGTTGAGGTGTTTTCAATGGACTAAATCGTCTCAATTCTTCTTTGGATAAATCCACTAAACTTTGTAACACGCCGGTTCTCTCTTGGACTTTGGTTTTAGGGGATGGTACTTTGTTAGCGGCCGCTGCCATGGCCAGATCAGCCGAAGTCGAGGGTCCCGAAGTGGTGACTTTCGAAATGGGTTTCCATTTTTGCATCAAATTAGGAAACACTTGTCTTAAGTCCGGTTTGGCAGGCATCATCATGAAGGGTGGTGAAGAAGACGAAGAAGTGGACGCAAGAGGAGACCTCGTCACTGCTGGCTGTTGTGGTGGTGTCTTGCGGGTGTACGTTTGCGTCCTGACAGCAGTACCTCTCTTGCGGGTGCCAGTGGTGGTGGTGGTGGTGGGTGTTTTTTTCTTCTTGGCAGAACTTTTCTTTTTCTTGGGGGCTTTCTTCTTTTTGGGGCTTTTCTTTTTTTTTTTGGTGTTTTTGTTTTTTTTTTTTTTGGTTTTTTGGCTTGGGCATTAGGATCCCATTTCAAAAGGGAACGAATCATGACCCCTCCGAAAGAACCGCTCCCTCCAGGGGTTAAAATGATTTGTTTTTTAGTCCGTGGATCGATTCTAGGATCGGCTAGTTGTGACAACGCCCCTTTATGTTTTTGAAAACAACGTTGAGTTTGATGAGGGATGTGAATGATGCCTTGCAGTAATTGACGTGCCGTCAAAGTAAACCATCGTAACACTTCTTTAAGACTAGCTTCTAACAAATGAGCACGGACTTGTGCATTTTTTTCGCGACTGATGCCATACAAGGCACGAATCAATTTGGCTGGAGGATGAGCTTGAAAGGAAGTCATCTCGAAGACTGTGAGACAGAAATGACGTAGTGGATGTTTTTATAGTTTTTTTCAGAGAGTGGCTGAAGGGGACGTGTAAATGACAGGACCTCCTTCTTGGCACCAATGGTGAAACAATTGGGCACGAAATCTCAAATAGTCGGGAGTGGTCGGTTTTAAGTCGATGAGTAAATACGCATGAGGTGTTTGAGTGGCATAATTCAACCAAGGAGTGCCTAACTGTTTGGCTAACTCGTGCTTCCACATTTCTACCACTTGGTATCCTTGACTTTCTAAGTGGAGTAGTCGTTGGTAAGTGCGTTCGTACAAGTGTTCCATGGTAGAGTCTGAATAAGGACTTTTCAGGTTTCGTTTAGGAAAACAGGTAGGGCATCCGTGAAACAAGCAACCCTGAAATTCGTGCACCGTGTGCGGGTTTTCTAAATCAAATCCATCCACGGAATAAGATCCAATCTTCTTTTCTCCCCCTCCGTTTCTAGCATGTTGTATCCATTTGTCTTCTTTTTGGCACAAGTAATGGAGCTAACGCAAAGCTTTGGCCGAGTATTGACGACTGGTAAAGAGAGACGTGTTGGAGTCTATGATGGCTACTTTGTTCTTGGGCATGAAGTTTTTGGTGTACACTAAGGCACAGGCTTTAGGTAGAGTGGACGCTTCTTTCAAAAGAATCGATGTCTCCGTGATCTAGAAATAACTGTCGAAACTTTCCACAGCAACGGCGCAAAATGTCCACATCGGATCGACAGTACTTGAGCATCTCTTCTTGGAAGTCAAACGGTTCTGACTGGTGAGCGCGGTACCAAGCTTGAAATTCTTCTCGCTGTTCGGGGCGCATTCCGTCGGGGTCGTAACAGTCCACGTCAGGCAAATGCGGTAACACGGCGTGTTGATTGGCTTCCGTATTGAAGAAGTGGGGAAAATATCCTTTGGCCATTTCTGTCATGCCAAATGTTTTAGGCATTCGACTCAAAGGCATGGCCAAATAACTCATGGAATCTTTGATCTGTACTTGTCCCACTTTCATGTAAATGACTTTGGCTCCGTTCATGGTGACCATGGGGCGTTCGGTACCTTGTTGCGAATAATATTTTAACAAAAATTGTCCATCGTATCCCGAGAAATTGTGAGCCATGACGGTCGCATAGCGATGACAGTCTCCGTAACGTTGAATGTCCTCTTCGCTCCAAGTGTCGTCGATGGGGTCTAAAATCCATTCAGCAAACTGGGGTAAAGTGTTAGGACCACGAAAGATTTTTTCACGTCCTCCTGGAATCCTACTACAATGAGGACAGTGAAAATGAATAGGTTCTTGGATGCACTTCTCACAAGCCCGATGAGCCACGCGCAAAAATTGGGGATGTGAATGCCTGTTTCTTGCATGCATTCAAAATCAAAAAAGATTAAATCCACTTGTTTCTTGTTCTTCTGATCGCTCTTTAATTCTTTCTTCTCTGTATTGTCGTACTTTTGCATGAAACATTGATGATCATAATCCACCATCTGCTCACAAATGCGGCATCTTTTCTTGCCGGTACAAGTGTGTCTCTTGGGGTCATTAGTTTCAATCAGGTTTCCACACGTGGAACACAATTTCAATAAGTCGCAAGCACATTTTTGTTGGTGTCCTTGTGTCTTGCGATGCTCTTCGTAACAAGAGGGACTGACAAAGGTTCGTCGACACGTCTCACAATGCACCTGTTGTTCAGGAAGGCATGGCTTGGTCGCTAAACAGCCCCGACATCTCTCACCGCAATGAATGTGTCGCTCTCGACTGTTAAATCCTTGGTCGCATTTCTCACAGTAGTAAGAGTATCTCAGAAATCCTGTGATACTGGTGATGGCATAGAAATGTTCTTGGTGGTAATACACGTGAATGTATTTTCCTTCAGGAAAATCGGGGCCTCGAAACAGCATATCTCCGCGCACTTCTTGAGGGTGTACTTTCAAAGTGTAGCCAGGAGCCAAGACGTCTTGAAGTTGTTGCATTTGAGAAATGCCACACACGGTCTCTTTGGGGATGCCTGCTTGTCGTAACAGGAGTTCTGCTTCGTGTCGTTGTTTGGCTTTCTTCGATCGTCGAATGTTATTCGAGGCTCTTTTCCATTCTGCGCTCTCGTTCTTGTTGGCATACGTTCGCCCCACTACGATGGCCAGAGCCAAGCACATCTAGTCTTGTGTATTGTCGACTTGGACAACACTCTGTTTGGTACTGCGAAGGTCGTCCACCAGTAATGCTTTCCTACTTCGTCCGCTCCCTCGAGGAGGGGAGACGTGAGTCATGTGAAGTGTGGCCTTTCCATCCGTGATGGTAAACTTTTCGTTAGATTGTTGAACGTGTTCTATTTTGGTCATGACTTTTTTGGTCAGGGGTTCTGGTGGTAGTGGATTCTTTGGGTTGGGTTTTGGTTTCAGGCTCACTCATCTCTTCTTCGAAGTCGCTAGCATGGACTTGAGCTAGCAGTTCAGCGTGCGGTGTTTCAGGGGGCACGGAATGTCTTCGTCGCCGTGGCCTCTTCGTTTCTTCTTCTTCTTCTTCTGGTTTCTCATAGATTTGGCGTGATCTTTTCATCTTGAAGTCTGATTCAGATCTGATGGAGTTTCACACAGGAGAGTATATATAGAGAGACCTTCTTACCCTCAGAATCAGTCTTTGTGATTGAACTTTCAAACTGTAAAAATGGAAGAGTCAAGAAGACGTATTCCAATTTATAGCCCTGCCGCTTTCTATAAGGCTATAGAAGACCGCAACTTTCAAAACTACTGCACTCGAGATAAAAGTCGAGATACTTGCTATATCTGTCAAAAGAAAGGACATTGGTCTTCCTATTGTGCACAAAGTCATCAACAAAGAAAAGAAAAGAGAGATAAAAGTCAAGATACTTGCTATATCTGCCAAAAGAAAGGACATTGGGCTCCAGAATGTCCACAACGTCAAAAACAAAACAGAGATAAAGGGAAAGATACCTGTTATCATTGTAAAGGAAAAGGACATTGGTCTTCAGAGTGCCCTCAAAAACAAGAAAACCTACCAGAGTGGGAGGAAGCCGAAGGATCTTCAAACCTAGAAGAAGAAGAAGAACATATCGTCAAGAAAAGCAAGAAAGCTAGACGGCTGGAAGACAGTGAGGAAGAACAAGAACCCTTGATTCCTGTGAAGAAATTCAAGAAGAACAAGAGAGACAGACAGTGAACAATGAACTTTTTTTGGAGTGTAATGTGATGTTCATGGTGAATTATTTTGTAAAAAAAAAAATGAGAATAGAACAAAATGGAAAAAAATAAGTGGTTTTTTTGGTTATTTTAGAGTATGGTCGCACGCACGCACTCACTCACTCTTACACAAAACCAAGGAATGGGGATTTTAAGTTTTACTTGATTTGGCAAAATTGAAATGATACTCTTTTCTAGAGATCTGGGTGGCCCTGAAAAGGACCGTTGGGGTGTTTGTTTGTTTTTGTTAAAACAAACTTATGGGCTCGACACGATTAACTTCAACTGTCGCAATCCTTTTCCACGACCCAGTCCAATTCCTGCTGCTGCTTTGGTGGCAGTAGTAGTAGTAAATGGTGGTGGTGGTGGTGGTGGTGGTGGTGGTAGCATCTCACTAGTAGTGATGGGTTTCGCATGTTTAGCCCGTGATGGTCTTTTTCTCTTGGGTTGAATTAAGGAATACTCATAAAGCTTTCTTAGATGCTTTAACTCAGATAAAATGTCTTGTAACAGACTCACCGTTTTATCTTCATCGCTCTCTTCTTTCGGTTCTTCACTCTTCTCCTCTTCTAACTTTCTTAGTTCTTCTTCTCGTTTTCTCCTTTCCTCTTCTTGCTGAAGAAACACTTCTTCAGCTTCTCTCTGTCGCTGTATAAATTTTTCCATTTCTTCTTGCTGTCTCTTTTTAAAATCCTCGATGACAGGCAAAGAGGGTAGTAGTATAGCAGCAGTCGTGGTAGTTTCAGGCATAACTTCTTCAGACAGAAAATCTCCGAAATCTAAATTAAAATCTTCCGGTTGGAAGTTCAACACGGCATTGGTCGTCGTTGCAGGCTCACCCCAATACATAGTAGTCTTTGTGGTCTCCATTCGGCTGTCCAAAAAGTAAAATCCCTACGAACGCTGTGATGCCTTTATACCCAAAATGACGTCACACCCCCGCTCTCTTCCCATTGGAAGAAAAACCTACCCGAATGTAACGCGCGCTTGGATTGGTAGTTCATTTCGATTCATTTCAATCCGCTCGTAGGGTATATATACGACCGCTTGTCTCGTAGAGCTTCACTGTTTTTTCTCCAAGACCACTCCAGAAGAAGAAACAAAATGTGGACAAACGTTGAGTCATCGACTATCATCTCGGGGATGTTGTTTGATCCAGCATTCCCCATGTATGTAAAAGCCTCATGGGCTATTACTAAAATCACAGAGACAGCGATATGGAAACGTCGCATCTATATTGAACGACAAGGATGTTTAAAGCGTGTCTTGATGTACGGTCCGGAAGTCCGTAGAAGTCTCCGAAAAAGAAGACCCTCCAGGAGATGTCTATGTTAAACCAAAAAAAAAAACCAACGGCCCTTTTCAGGGCCACCCATTTTTCAAGAAAAGATTATTTTTCCAATGATTGCCCTACTTCTCTCTCTATATATATTTTTTTCTCGTTGGTACCCGTAGCGACCCCGCCATGTTAATTTCCGTTGGTACCCCGATAGGCCCCAATGTTAAATTTCCATGGTACCCCAAGTGCCCCCCGTATGTTAAATTTCCGTTGGTACCCCGATAGGCCCCAATGTTAATTTTCCGTTGGTACCCCAAGTGCCCCCCGTATGTTAAATTCTCATGGTACCCCGATAGGCCCCCGCCATGTTAAAATTCCCATGGTACCCCGATCGCCCCCCGTCCCTCAATACCCCCCCCCCCCCCCCCCCCCGTTTACTACTCGTGTTGCAAGATGGTAATATCTGAGATTTATATATAGCATTACCTATACCTCAGATCATGTCGGAAGTGTAAGTAAATTTACATATATTGTACTGATTTTGTAACTAGTTTTAATCAAGGGAACCAACTATAGCACTAAAATGGATGTGACTAAAACTAAAAATAGGACTACAAGAATAAGTTTTGTACTTTAGAAAAGTAGCAAGAGAGGACGCAAGAATAATGGCATGTAACAAAGTTGTAACTGAGGTTAATATGCACGAAATGTGTGAAAAGGAAGGAATATAGTTGGTTTGTTTTTGAATTTTTTTTTTTTTTAACACATTAATTTGTATATGAAGTGTGGCCCTGTTTGGCATAAGACAGAAAAGTCTTATATTTGGGAGCACACACGAGAAAGTTTTATAACAGCATAAAGAAGAGTATGACAGAAGCAGAAGTAAAAGGAAACATTTAGTTACAGAAGGGATCGGTAACTATTACCTAGGCTGCCTTGTAAGTCTATACATATTCCATAAGGAACACAGTGATGAAATAAAGCTGAATGGAAGAACTTAACACATGTGCATAAGCATAAGGAACAATAAGAGGCGAAGATGAAATATAAGTTTATCTATTATGTATCAGAAATATAACTGAAGAGTAGGTCATGTTGGTTCTGACATCAGATTTCACAATTTTAGTATATTTCAATACTAAATGAGTTAAGATTGTTAAATGTTTAAAAGTCATGGTTTATCAACTAAATATAATAGACCCAGATGTTCGCTCTGTTATTTCATTAATGAAAATACTTATTTCAGTAGCAGTAATACCAAAGAAACATTTGCGTTATGATACGTACAGTCCAACATGTAATGTTATTTATTTGATAACTTGTATAAAGAAATATGTTGGACAAACCCGTCAGCAAGTATCTAAACGCATGAACCCAAACATAGATTTGACAGAAATAACTTTATTAATCCATCTTTGTAATCTCATGTCTCCACACACTTTAATGACGACTTCCAAAATGTACAAGAGTTTTCATTTAGGGCAAGTGATATTCTTAATTCGGAAATGGAACATCGTTAAAAGAAACATATTGGATTCACCGTCTGGATAATATCTATCTGATATGATTAAATTCTAAGATTATATATGAACTTGATTGATAAATTTATTATATTTAGTCACTGCTATTGTTTTTGGTGAGGGCCAATAACTGGTTTGATTGGCCTGAACCCACTTTAAAGAATTTGCCTACAATGTTTTGGGGTATTTCTGCGTGTCAACGGTAACCTATACAACGCAGATTATTTTTTTCTACATAAAATATTATTGTCCTATTTATATTATATAGACTAAAAAAATATATCCACAATAATACGTACATCATAATTAAAAATGAAACCACCGCTTGTTTTTGGTGTGTGAGAAACACACGCTCAAATACTGGTTTGGTTGGGCCGACCACGCTTTAAAGTATTTTGCCTACAAGGCTTTTTTGGTCATTTCTATTTCTCAGCGGCAGATTTGCTTATACATACAGCAGCCTGGTCTTTTATTGTCCGGAAAATTTTAAAATATGGTCGTGAATAAACGTAATACTAAAATTTTTATACTTATACGGAATTAAACGGAGAATAAAAAGAAATTTCCCCCAAAATGTACAAATTGTAAAATGAAATTTTACACACTGTAAACAAACAAAAAAACACAAAAAAAAACTGTAAAACATTACAAGTGAAAATTTTACAATTTTATATTTTTTTTTTACAAATAACAAAATAAAGAAATTATTCCGAATTTAGCAAACACTGAAAAATGTGCGAACAAATTTAAAAATTGCAATTTTTTTACTAACTGTAAAAAAATTATATATATCTTTTTTTACAAACTGTGAAAGATATGCATAAAAATTAAAAATATCACGGCGTTTTGAGTGACTAAGATCCTACACATGCAATCCAATGCAAAGGGTAGATTCACCAATCCCTACTAATCTACTATCCAGCATCCTACATGTAGTATCCAGTACCCAACACTTACTATCCAACACGTCATTTTCTGGATCCGTAAACGTGTATTTTAGTATCTTATCCATACTAAAATATAAATCAAGACAAAGATACATATATATTGTCACGTCTAGGGGTTAGAAATAGTAACAAAAGAAAGAACGACTCAAACAAGCTTTCACAATTTATAAAATATAAATGTAATTTCCTAAATATTAAATATTTCAAATAAACAAAGTGAAAGAATTAAAAATATCTTACAGTTTAGAAACTCCTAAATAATCCTAACTTTCCTAATCAATTTTGATAATCCGGAAGTTAATCCAAAGTATTCCGAATGAAGTCACTAATGTGTTGATATGCCACAAGAAACACAGTTTTAAATCCAAATGTTATTGATCCCAGGTAAACTCCTGTGAATGTAGAATATTGTTAAGTTCCTTGAAGGATAGTACTTAAATCCAAAATGTACTATGTAGATAATAGATTTTCACCAGCTGATATTACAAACAATAATAATCTTCCTCAATAACCTTATGATTCTGGAGAACTGCAAAGAATGCCCATTCAGTGGTTATATTGGCATTATATAGTCTCTTACGGCGTAAAAGAGAATGTAAACTTCTAATACTGCGACTTAGAATGAGTTCTGTCAACAACCTTCTTTAACCAATCAGAAACTAGGTCGCGCATGTTACTGCTTGTAGTGCCTTTGTACTACAATTAAAATACCTTATTACAAATCAACAAGATATTTTCATACGATTCAGGTCATAAAATCTGCACGCGCTACCACGTAATTTTTTCATTGTGGGTTAAGCTGACCGACATAATAATTGATTTTCCCAGGACATAGCATGACTCATGTAAACATGTTGAAGTACAATGTACTTTACAACTAGCGTAGGCTACTGAACTAAGGAATTATAATACAATGACTATAAATCCAAATGAAAACTATTATAATTTACAGATAATACATAATGCAGAAACTATAATATATATATATATATATATATATATATATATATATATATATATATATATATATTCTCTTTAATAAGAATCACAATAAGAGTTCAAAACATAATGCAAAAGTCCATTTGTTCTTCTTTTTACCGTCTATCCTTTTTGAACTTCTTCGCCAACATGGAGTCTTATTCTCCTGTTTCTTCTGCTTGTCTCACTTTTGGAATTTTCTTTACTGGAATGGGTTCTTCTGTTTTTGCTTCTGAACGCTCCTTCTCCATGTTCTCTTTTTTCTTGGGACACTCTGAAGACTAATGTCCTTTTTCTTGATATTGATAACAGGTACCTTTACTTTTGTTTCTCTTTTCTCCTGTCTTGGAGGTACTTTTTCCTTGACTTTGTGGACTTTCCGGAGCCCAATGTGCTTTTTCCTGTCATACATAGTAGTTATCTTGACTTTTATCTCGAGAGAAGTAGAAAGAAAGCCTTGTTGGAAGTGTATATTTAATGACCCTCTGTAAATCTCTGACGAGAAGTGTGATCTGTTGTGGCTCTTCCATCTTCACAGATTGGAAACTGAATTAGTGTTTTGTCTTAGGTTGAAACCAGAAGTCAAGTGGTGACGACTTTCCGTGTCACCCAAGACCCTCCAAGAAGTGTTTGCGAAAATTCACGCTAACCCAACAATCAGTGGAGACGAATTCCTGTATAAAAATGAAGTGGTGGACAAGATTCATATAAATTTATCGCCCTGAAACAAAGCTGTCACAAAAGTCACGCCATCCTGCAAAGAAACCTTCCGAAAATGTAAAAAAGGGACTACATCCTCGTTTAGCTAATCATTGGGATGTCTTGTCGGTACTTACTATATCCAATGCTCTGATACGAAAACAAATCATTCAAAAAGCACCTAAAGAAATCATCGATACTGTATATGAATGTTGTTTCAACGTTTTGAAAGGAACATTGCCTTTGACCAAGATACAGAAAGAGCGATAAGGAGGACATCGTTACGTTCTTCGCCAAATGGTAAAAATGAAAATTGCAATCAGTCAAAAGACAAAAAAAAATTTCATTCAACGTGGAGGATTTATACCCATGCTGATAGGACATTTGATAAAAGTGGCTGCTCCTTTGTTAGGATCGATTGCTGAACCTCTTTTAGGAGAAATGATGAGATGAAGAAGAAGAAGACAAAATAGACATACTTGTCTGAAGACATCACACTTGTACCCTTGGACCTAATGGAAGGACGAAAATTAATATTAGTCCCTTACAAATGATGAATGGAACTCCATCGTTGGTACGAACAACGGACACCCCATTTACCTCCTAATCCTAATCTCACCGAGATGGCACACTTACAACAAGAATTACAATCTTTGATGGATCAAAATGATTTCTCACAAACAGAACAAGCGCAACGGTAGGGACAATTATTGCATCGTCTTCAACTATTTCTTCAGAAAGCTTCAGACGAAACAGCTTTAACCTACTCTGAGAGATTTTAAGAATTTTATGAAAAGCGAGAAAAAAACAGCCACAGGGATGGAAGAAGAGAAAGAAAGAGAAGAAGTGTTTTAAACTCCGTCTGGTCCTTTTCCTCCTCTTAGTATGACAACCTTGTTAACACCTTCCCAACTCCCAGACGAGAGGCAATGAAACTTGGGTCAAAAAGATGATGTCGACACCTTCTTCAGCAGAAAAAAAGAAAACAAAGAAATACTGAAAAAAAGAAGTGATAAAAAAAATCTAGAAAAAGTAACCAACGAACCGATGGCTACTTCGACTCCTATTGCTCGTCTGAAATGGTAAGCGTCGCAATCTAAATTACCACACGAACAACCTAAGAGCAATATCGAACAGTGGGTGACTTACTGAGGAGCAGCAAACAACAGCAACCAAATGGATACACTTTTAGCAGGTATTTACTACAATTCTGCTCATGCTACTGGATATGGAGGAATTAAAAAATTGTATCGGGCAGCTAAAACCAAACTCTAAAGTTGCTACCTCCACCCATGCAGCCGGGCATGGCCAAGGGTCGCGACACGGCTCCCATAAACTCCCGGCCGGAGTCAATCTGCAGCAGTTTGGGCCATTTTAGCTGTCTCCGCTTGTAGATAAATGCCAACGCGTCGGTGACTTTTGAAAGCCATCTTTGTGGTCAAGAGCTTGGACTCCTTGTAATGACTGATGACATCATCCACAGTCAACACATACTTCTATGTGTATCGCCCATCCTTATCGTGCGGCAGAAGCGAGAGGTCGGCAGGGTGCACCTCGTTAGGGGCTGAAACATAAAATTGAGGTCTTAGGATTTCGCGCCGTGCGGGTAGGTAAATCTGCCACATGGCCTTATTTCCTGAGCTTTTTCCTGGAAACATCTTGTGAGACTTTGGAGGCTTCTGTCAGCTTTTTTAAAACTGCCACGCCCTACCAGTAACATCGCGGGCTGCAGTATATTGCCGTCAGCTTAGTATCCATTGCGTTTTTACGGTCGTTCTGTCAACTGTTGGTCTGCAAACAAGCAGGTACCGCTTCAACTTGTTGGCACAAAAAGTGACTGCATTTGCCATGTTATAAATATTTATAGGCCACGTAGCCCAAGCCGGCGAGGCATCCAGCAATAAATATCAGCTCGTACTTTTGCTGCTCAGGCAAGGGCGTGTAAAAGTCAAAAAGCACAAACCGGCATTTTGCTGGTTTGTGCTGCTGACACGTCGTGCACGGGCAGGTCAAAGCTGACCAATTCATGCTTCGTTGGCTACTGTTGTTGGGGCGTACTTTGCACTAGTGCAGATAGTTGTGGCGGCATCCTTATCGAATTAATACCGACATTGGTGCCTATCGCGTGGTGTCGTGCGCCATAAGATGTTTGTTGTTATACCACCCATAGGTGCCAACTTTAAGCTCCATGTCCGTTGGGATCATGTAAAGGCCACTTGCTTTCGGCGTATCCGATACTTTCTGTATCGACTCGGGGATGTTTTCTACGTGGGCGATCTTATCTTTTAAGTTTGCAAGAAACTCTTTCTTTGCATCAAAGGCCCTCCCTGATCCCCTATCGTGTTGTCGATTTGTGTTTGCGCGCCCAAGTTTGCCCAAACGTATGTTCGAACGCTATCACTGATGCGCTCTATCCCGGCTCCAGTAAAGCCTTTGGACTTGTCCATCATAAAATACACAAAGCCGTTTTTAGATCAATTGCGGAGGCTGTCCTGTGCAAAGCAGTCAACTTTGTGCTTCTTTGAAAAGTTAAACGCATACGTTTTGGAGTTCAATATATTATGAATCGGCTGGTAGCCTCTGTTAACACTATAGTTATACATGGTACCCAGGCCTTGATTTTCGCTTTGCTTTTGCCGCCAGTTCGAGTTTTTATCCACATTAAATTCGTTACAGAAGCGCTCGCAGTCAACCATGTCAATGCTGTTTTTAATCGTGTTCCACCATGTTTAACCTGGAAAGGGACACCGCATTCGAGCGAGAATCTTTATCACTTGGTAGTAAACGTGGAACCGACAAAATCTATGCACCATCTCTGGCAGCCCTGCCGTTCCAGCACACAACAGGTGATCGCAAACGCTGAAGCCACAACCGGAGGTCGCGTACCAAATGGTAAAGTTTCCTTAATTTTACCAAAACTTCATCTCGCCTTCGGCTGTTTCTGAGAACCACAACATTCTTCCACTCGACAAAAGGTAGCACGTGCTTATCGGCTATATCAATAAATCTGGTCAAGAACGAAACTCCATCCTACACATACACGTCGAGGTTGAGCAACAGTTCGTGGATCTGCGCCATCTATCTGCGTCGCTGTAGTAGTAGTAGTAGTGGTAGAGTATGGCACTATAGCGACAAGTGGACTTCCTATGTTAAAGAAGCTAACAATTTATAGCGACAAGGGGATTTTAACATTAAGCCGCCATCTTGGTTCATAGGTTTTTGTTAGATGTGTTTGGAGGGAAATATGAGTTTGTCTACCCTCTAACTGAAATGAATATTACATCATATTGGCTCTATTTTGGCGGAAAATATGAGTTTGTCTGCACTCTAAATGAAATGAATATAGATGTATCATGTATAGGGTTCAATGGCCTATAAAAAGAAATATAATGATAAAACTCCTCCTACTATTTAACATATCCATTGGAATGACCAATATTCAACCATTTACTGACCACACAGGGTAGGATGTATAAGAAGGGGTATTAAAACAAAATAGAATTTAACTCTCTTATAAATAAAAAATACCTTCCCCATCCCACTACCACCCTATGATTCCCATTAAAATCCCACTACCACCCTATGATCCCCATTAAAAATAAAGTAAAACTCCTATACGTCTATAACTTCCCTGCCTCCGCTTAAGGCTCCTTGAGAGTTTAGGTCAGCCCCCTGTGTAAGGGTGGGGGCTGAGAAAAACCGTTTATTTCACATCTACTCAAGTATGTCACCTACTTAGTAATACATTTTGTTTGAACTTTTTGATTTAGTTCTCTCAGTCATAAATTTATTTTGTCCTTGCCCTTTAAAAAAAAAAAATCTGCTTTGGCCAGGGTATCCCAAAGAAGTGCACTTCTGTCTCACATCTTTGCAGGAAATACAAAAGTTAAGTACAACCTCAGTACAAAAGTTATTTTGTGTTGTAAATCTAAAACAAATCACAATAAAAAATATTCTAGAAAATATACACTGAAAATAAACATGAGAGTATAGAAATCAAACAAACCATTGGAGGGAAGATCACCAAAAGTTTTATTATCAGCTTCCATTTCCACTTTGGTTCCCAGCTCCTTTAGATATTACTGTAAAACCAGAGATTATTGCAAATTTATTTAATTGAATAAAATTTAATTCCTGCAAATATCCTGATTCTCGACAATCAAAAGAAGTTCGTTTACAAGTTTTACTTTTAAAATCATATAATGTATGGAGACATAATGAAATTATAATGACACGTAATAAGAAGACAAAATATAAAAACTACTATGAGAAATGAGCCTGTTACTTAATGTACAGAAACATGACCCTCCTATTTATTTGCAGAGGACAAAAGAAAAAGGAAGTGTCTATTCACACGGCTGCCGTGTACCAACTTTTGCAAAGACTATTCACACGGCTGTCGTGTGCCCACAATAGAAAGACTATCCGCACGGCGACAGTTGAATGCATAATGGACGAGTTCAAAAAAATTCCGAATGATGTAAACTCAGCTAAACATAACATATAGATAAGTTTCTGGTCAGGGTGGCCAACTACTAGAAAGCTGACTGGCAACAAGACACCTGGTCCAATAAATCAGCCCCCAAACCTGTATTCGTATTAATGGGTGGTTTTATCCATCAATATCATATGGCGTCCGATTTATCGGACTACAAAACACGATGAAAAATAAGAAGTAGTTCGATCATCTTTTATTTTTCTGTGAATTAATTTTTTAACGATCATTGTAAAGGTTAATACTAAGATAATGAATATTTTGTAAAGTAACGATGGTGCGGTAACTAGTTTAGTTAGTTAGAAATATAGCAATGACGGTTAACGTGAAAGAAAAAAAAATAACCGTGCAATTAGCCTTCTGCAGATCATGTACACGGCGGCCGTGCGAATAGTCTTTCACGATTAAAGTACACGGCAGTCGTGCGAATAGTGCCAGCCAAAGAAAAAACACTTAAACAGACTAAAATGTTTGGCAAGCGGTTGTGGACAAATAAAACGGTATTTTCTAATATCAGAAAATCATTGGCTAATATTATAAAATAATTTTGTTGCCATACTAGAGTTACTGAAACGGGCAATTAGCTAAGTTAAGCAGAATAGTTTAAAATTATTATTATAATTTACACTTCGCCCTGTCGAGAAGGAATTTCGACAATTACACACAGAAATAGCACAGATTTTAGGGTTGTTATATAAAAGTTCATACCTACTGTAAACTGAGACCGAAATTTTGAATTTGTGCTTACATAATTTTTATCATGAATATGGAATAACACCTTACTGAGAGCATTTTTTTTATACTCCTATTGACTTCTGACCTTATGCCAGTCTCTGTCTTGTCTTTGCACGACTTTGCGCAGTATTCTAAAAATCAACAACTATCAGCACATATATTATATACATATATCTTATATTTCTTTAGATAAAAGATGTACCAATACCAGGAAATGTTCAGTTAAGTAAAGTTTTAAAACCTCTTTACTTATCTTTGCGTGCTTCTCTTTTCCAATACTTACCATATGTACATAACAAGATATAAACTCCCAATGAATTTTCTGCATCATTATTAAATGAGATAAAATATATTAAAAACAATGATTAGTAGATTCCATATTTCTTGACAAAAGACATGTTTGAATATTTACCATAACTCTTTACAACTAGAAACATATAGACAATACAAGCATTTTTATTTTCATAAAATTGGAATCAACATTCAGTATTTTCCCATATTGTCCGTTTAAAACGTCTCTGTGTCGTTTGACTGTCTTTGCCCTGTCGTGTCTTTGCCCTCCTTTGCGATGTTTAGTAGGACCCCTTGTGTCTATGCTCGATTGGCTGTCCTCGACATGTTCTAGAACTGTATCGTCACATCGGTGAATCGAACATTTTAGACATTTTCTTTAATTGTGCCGTCATATCAGTGAATCGAACGTTTTGGAACAGATTTAAGTATGGCAGACCTAGCATCTCTGTTAGCGATCGTTGAAGATGAAAGTGATGAAAATGACGACACTGACGTTGTTATTGATGATCTTATTCTAACGTCAACTTTCTCAAATTTGACCATATTAATATCCTAGCAACATTTATTTTCATAACATGCTTTCATTTTCCTACAACATAAGAATCTTATTTTACCAACATTTTTTTCGCAGGGTTAATATCAGTTATTATCAAAGTCTATACGAGATTTTTAAATAGTACATTATTTATTGCCACCTACTGTAGTTTTTGTACATAGTATTTAAGCTATCTAGGACAGACGTGCGGCTGCTCGAACGTACGGATGGAAGGTTGTACAGACAGATATGGGAGAATCGACATTTTAATCAGATTGTTAATAATGGCAATATTATACTATTTTACTTTGCATACTGGTATTGGACTAAGTATATAGGATGAGTGTAGATTTTAAAGCCAAAATGTTGAATCTACTAATCTGTTCAAATAATGTAAGCAAACAACACTGAAAGCACTTTAAAATGAAATATGTCGAAGTACATTTATCATGCCGCTGCATGGTCAATCCATTTCAACCGAACTTTTTTTTAGCATCAACAGTACTTTCCCCAATATTACATACCAAATTTTCAAAGATAAAATGATAATAATAAATGCTCCTTACTCCCTTTCCATGCGTGTTCCATGGTGGCCTTGAAAGTGAAAAAATACGCTTTGCAATCGCTGTATGTGTACATGGTGGAAGCCATCTTTACGGGTACAGGTCAGTTCGTCCGGGTCGATTCGGCCCAAAGGCTACGTTCGGTTGTGTCGATTCGGCTGGGTCGTTTCGGCCCACATACGTTTTATTAGGGAAATAACGTTGAGCAACAAAGTGCCAGTGATCATAGTGATATATCAGCTGATTATGTATTTTTATGAAATAAAAACAACTTAAATTAAAAGTGGCTGATTCAAACCAGGCTTATTCAAACCAAATTACGGGCTGATTCGGACCGTGAGAAATATTATTAAGCGTCATCTTCGATTTAAATGTGACATTTACAGTTGTTTGAAATATGATATTTCTCATTATTCCCAGGTACGTTGAGCAGTTCAAAGGTGCATTTAAGGAAACAAAACCCCGATTCTATGTGAGATGATGGCGTTGTTCTGTATACAGATCATATGAAATAATGTAAAACCGTTTATCTTGTATTGCCAATTTAATAGTGAAATATTTTCAGAGCAGCTTATTCACCTTTTGTGCTAACGGGAAATAGTTCGCTTTATTTTATTGAGAACAAATACAATTACTCACAATGACAAAAATCGTGAAAACAGGGCCCATACAGTAACATTTCTTCATCTATATATATTGTTCTGATCATGTTCATGCTTTTGTTAGATTTATTAGGAATTAATCTTTATACTGTATATTACACTATATATTCATAATCTTAAATAACACTTATATAATGAAAATAGGATCCTGTCAAATATTTATGATTTAATTCAATACAATATAATACGTATATATTCTGCTGATCTTGTGCGCCTCATATTAATTACAATAACGAAAATGATAACGTAACGAAAATGGTGGTGTTATCTCTTTGGAAAGAAGAAATATATGTTAGTAATCTTTGTATAAAGCACCATATGATATTTGTTTTCTCTCAATTCCTAATATATCATTTAAGTTTATGTAAATTACTAACACTGAATTGATTGATGCCGCTATAATTACACATCATGTTATCACTGTCTGTTTAATACTTTGTTTGATCAGTATTTAATTGCAAACAACAATAATGAGATCGTCTTACCATCAATATGCCAAACTGTTTGAATACCATTCTGGAAGAGAGAGAGAGAGAGAGAGAGAGAGAGAGAGAGAGAGAGAGAGAGAGAGAGAGAGAGAGAGAGAGAGAGAGAGAGAGAGAGAGAGAGAGAGAGATATGTTTAGATAAAAGATCATTAATTGGAAAATTAATCAACTTAGAACACAACTGTGTTAACCAAATTTTATTCATGTTGTAATAAATCATAAAGTTTTTTTAATACAAATAATGCGCAGTATAACATAACACGTATCAGTAGTATACAGAAATAATGTTGTTTTTTTTTTCCCCCTCAGTTTAAATAGGCACGCTTTTTTGTCGTTAACGAGCATCCATTTATTGTACAAAATACTTATTAAAGGCTATTACCTTAAAGAGACCGCATCTAATTGCGCATTTCATTAGTTGTCCAATTAAGGATCAAAGATGATATGTTCACGTTTTTGTAAAGGAACGATATGTATTACAAACATTGCATACGGGCGTTCTGTAGTCTTTCTTTCAAAACGAATTAGTGCATTGACGACTTTGATTTATGTTAACTGCAATGGTTCTAAACCCTTGTATATTAACGCAAAGAAACCGCAACTAATTGCGGTTGTAAGTTGTGGTCCAATTAAGGATAAAAAAGATGACAATTTGTGTAAATGAACGATGTATGTTACAGAAAAAAATAGAACATAACAAAACTTTATTGGAAAAAGAATCATACTTGGGTCATACATATCGGCACATGAATCAAGTACAATTAAGGTTCTATTACATGAGAAACCATAATGGAGTATTAAAAAGGGAAGAGACATAAATAATGAGAGAGAGAGAGAGAGAGAGAGAGAGAGAGAGAGAGAGAGAGAGAGAGAGAGAGAGAGAGAATGGATTATAGAGTAAATGGAAATCTCACCCAAAAAAGTTATTCTAACATTCGGTACATAGTTTTTCTTCATATGTATGCTTATTATTTCGACCATTTTCAACATGTGATTTACAGATTGACGTCCTAAATTTTAAGATAGGTAAGTATAATTTCTTTTATTAAATATTTGTCATATTTGAATACCGTTTTAAAAATATTTTCAATTTTTTTTCTTTGGACGTTTTTTTTTTCTCTAAAACAGATAACCAGTTATATTTGTGTTGATCTAAGAGGACGATTTTAATATAAATTTGAGCACCTCTTTACAATCCTTACTGCGTCACTGTGCTGCCTGCACCATCTCGTCAGTTGGCACAGTAGGAACACGTCTAGAACACTGTTTCAAGCTATTTTATGTATGTTCCGAATGTATTGGACGTTCTGCACAGAGAATCGAGCAACCCCATAATGGAGAAATGTCGTGTGTCGACAGGATGGTGATGTCATGTTTTTGCAGCAAAGTGTATGAAGAACCAAGGAGGTCGGTCACTAAATTGTGGTCACAATTTTCTTTCTTATAATGTTGCAATTCAGGCATCCATGACAGTTAAATATCTAAGAAGCAGTCCTTTATTAAACATGTCTTGCGTCATGATCACGATGATGACATATCACAGATGATTGAGTCATTCAACTGCATCGCCATTAGTCTGTTTTCATTATATAATGTAGAGTATAGAGTCAGGACAAACGAGTTTTGAGGTTTAAAAATCCATGTATTGAGTCCTGGAGGACAAACAAGCAGATTCACTGAAATTATACTTTTATTTCGAGTATTTCACATGCTCTTAAAATGTGGGTTTTTTTCGTGTGTCACGAAACACCCAAATCCACCCAAATCACACCAAATCCACCCAAATCAACACCAAATCCACACCAAATCCACCCAAATCCAAATGTTTAGTAACAATTTTCGGCATATATAGTTGTCACAACGCGAAATATAGGGACACAACTAAGGGTGAGTCCGTTATATTAGCACATGTAATGATGCATTGAGTTGGAGGACATAGTGAAACCCGACTTTGAATGAGAATCATAACGGAGATGCGCAATATATTGTGCAAAGTAATACATGTAAGTTATAAAGTAACAAGTTATAACAGAACAATTTACGCGGGAAAAATATAAATTTATTTAATGACTAAACGTACACATATGCAAGTTTATTAACTACAATTTGTCATTTCATTTATAATATTTTTTAGTCCTTTTGTATTTATATATCAACCAAACACAGGAACGTCGACTTTTAATGAAAAATGGGAGTGCGTTGCAATTTAGAGACGAGACGGTAGACTTAATAAGATTTCGTATATTTGGGGTGGATTTGGATCAGATTTGGGTGGATTTGGTGTGGATTTGGTGGATTTGGGTGTTTCGTAACACCGGTTTTTTCGTGACGTAATTGGCTATTTTTCCATGTCTTTATTACTTTAGTGACTTGATCTTTTCCGCTAGGCACAAAACAGTTTTGAAATAAAATTCAGACGACAATACTTAAATAATCCACATTAGTGTGTGGAATTATTCAAAGATAAACCCTTCAGTAATATCCTAAGAACATGACGTAAGCACATTATACGAATAATACTTCAGGAAAAGGTCCCAAACTTGATTTCATGAAGGATACATACCAAGTTTTCACCTCAGCTGAATGAAAAATCACCTCAGAATAATTGCATGCAAAAAATTGCCCAGTATGTGCAACAAGCCCTTCAGTACTCTAAAGATATCTAAATTCCCAGGGTCCCTTTAAATTTAGATCATGCCCCTCTCATATTCTAAATGAGTTGCCCATCGGGCTTGTTGAAAGAAGAAGTGTTACTTAATTTGCCTGACAAAACACTGAACGCATGTCTAAAATGCATCATTTTCATTTAGAAGTGCTTGAAAGACACTGGTAAATTTTTTATATTCAGCCCCCAGGCGAGGCTTCATTTAAAGTCCCTCACTCTTATGAAGATCATCAGTTTACTTGTATATTCAAAGCTAAAAACTTTGTGTGAATGGGGAACAATGTCATTTATTCTCCATATTTCATTGGTTACCTATAATTAGCACTCAATAAAAGCATCCAAGACAATGTCTTTCACCTTAAGGGAACAGAGATAATTACAGTGTATTTTAATACATTTTGTTCATAGTTTGTTGTCATGGTTCTGTTGATATACAGAGTAGGTGTTTTCTGTAATTGTGACATATCCACTGTGCTATGACATAAACTAATTACTAAATTTGAAGCTGTTGTTTTTACTGATTGAAATAAAGAAAACAACATGCCTTTCCAATTTGATATCTGTTTTAAACTTCGATCGAGCAACATATGGGTTTTAAATTTTTTTAAAAGTCCACTTGACCAGGGTAAGTGGACTGCAAAAATTGAACTTGTCCTCGGGGGATTTGAGTTTGCCCTAACATATGACAACAAAATATCACAACTAAAGCAAAAATATATGATAAAGTATAATACAGGATATTTTTAGGAAATTGCATTGTTTATTTTACTATGTAGAACTTTTTTGACTTTTTATCCTTGTTTGCACCTGAAAACCACATGTCTGTAATTAAAGTTATAAAAAACAGTTAATGTAGATAGATATGTAGATGAGGAAAAAAAGGAAGGGTTAGAATACAGATACAGCTTGAAGAGCAAATGCAGCGACATATACATGTATACAAATAGACAGATAAATGGATATAGGTACTAAGGGTTTGGAAATAGCTAGATTTTTGAGAGAGAGAGAGAGAGAGAGAGAGAGATATGTTTAGGTAAAAGGCCTTCAGCTGAAAAATTAAACGGCCAAGAACCGAACTGAGTTAACTTAATTTTAATCTTGTTTTAATATATCATATCATTTTTCTGTATCTATGTTTCCACTTAAAGTCAATTGATCATGCAGATTTAAGTAGCCATCCAGTAAGAAAAAGAGATAAAACTGCATCGCTCACTGAAATATTCCAATATCAATGAATTCACTCTTTACTTTTTTTCCGGCGAGTGTTTTGTCCACTCACATGTCAGCATCCACTTCCAGATCATTCAGTTTTCACCTTGAAATCGGCAGCATGTATCTAAACAATCTTTGACAAGCTGATTTTTGAGAATGATTTGAGAACACTCTTTTGATCCATTTAGTAATTTGCCAAACAGTAAGTATCAGTTGGTCTCCTGTAATAATCATGTAAACAATAGATGATAAACACCACTTGTGTGTGCTAGATTTCCAGGTGGCTCATCATTAGAGATGAAAATGCTCATGAGTTATACTATTAACAATTATCACCTAGTCACCTTGAAATTGAGAACATGCATGAAAACAATTTTTGACAAGCTAATTGTTTAGAGATGGCAGTCTCTTCACATTTGGAGCTCACGTACTGCCTATGGCTAGGGTAGGACTAAAAGTCAGCTAATCTCATCAACATACAACTATTAGTATATTAAATATAACTGATAAGTTAAAATATAAATATTTCTTTCTTGTTTGACAGAACTTGCTTTAAATAGTAAATATTCATATCATCATGTCTGCATGAGAAGATGCAAGACTGATCTTAACATTGACTACAAGATGGAAAAGACTTTGACAGTATATCGTGTGAAATTAGGGATCGATAGATAAAAGAAACTGCTTCCAAATATGGAATTTAAGAATACAGTACATGTACATATAAATGCAAAATGAAGGTACTGATATATATGTACTATGGCAAGATTGCAGAGTATAAAACTTGCAGGACACAAAGAACATGATCCCCCTTTCTCTCTTGCTAAATTTTTTTGACTTGTCCATTGGCAAGTACCTTGCAAACTTCAGCTTTCTAGAGCTGAATTTGAGCTTGTCCAGGGAATCAGGCAAATGGATTTGTACAGCCCTTAAGTCCCCTGAATACTCTTCCAGAGCTTGAAATAAGGATTTTTTTTCACAAACCACAGGATCAGGCAAAAAAAAAAACAATGTGTGTTTCTGGTCGACTGGCCATCCCTGTTTCACATTGCCGACCCTAGCACTCCCCCCACCCCCACCCCCATTTTTTTTTTTTTTTTTTTTTTTTTTTTTTTTTTTTTTTTTTTTTTTTAAAGTTTAAAAAAAAATCAGTCAAAATTGATTTGTGCATCTAACTGAGCCGGTTTTGCACAGTACTTTGAAGCCCTTGAAATTTGATTTGATTTATATATAATGTTTAAAAAAAAAAAATTTTTTTTTTTTTTAATTATAAAAAAAAATCACATTGCCAAAATTGATTTGTACATCTAACTGAGCTGGTTTTGCCCAGTACTTTGAAGCCCTTGAAATGTTATGATTTATATATAATGCTTTAAAAAAATCACATTGCCGAAATTGATTTGTGCATCTAATTTAGCCTGTTTTGCCCAGTACTTTGAAGGGCTTGAAATATTATTTGATTTATATATAATGTTTTAAAAAAAAAAAATTTTTTTATAAAAAAAATCTTATTAGCGAAATTGAATTATGTATCTAAATGATCCGTTTTTGCCCAGTACTTTGAAGCACTTGAAATATTAATTAATTTATATATAATGTTTTTAAATTTTTTTTATATTTTGTTTATTATAAACAAAATCACATTGCCGAAATTGATTTTTGCATCTAATTGAGCCAGTTTTGCCTGGTATTTTGAAGCGCTTTAAATATTATTTGATTTATATATAATGTTTAAAAAAAAAAAAAAATACCTACCTGCAACACGGATATTTTTTTTTTGGCCTCACCATAATAAGATTTTTACTGATCTAGCCAAAATTTCACTGATTCTGCTAAAATCAAACAGAAGCCAGTTCAATTTCTGATTCAACCTTTATTATTCATTTAAATCAACTCGAAACAATAATGATTGTATTTCACAAAGAAGACTCGTTGAAAGTTTTTACACCCATCAACAAATAAAGAACCTGTGTACCTTCATAATTTTATGAATACTCAGTGCAAAAAGTGCACAACATCACAGCCTTTCCTGGGTCATACTTAGTCATTTATATGCATTTTCCCAGCATTTCTACTGCTTTCATACTCTGTTGTTATCATCAGTATTGAAATCAGTGTTTTGGGCCAGTATACAGGCTACTTCCACATGCATATAGACTTTTGACAATAATTACCCTTTTTTAACTTGATATGTGGAAGAACATCTACTTTTGCCCAGAGCATTGTTTAGATTTCATCAAGTGCAGGGTGTTAGTAGGTACTCAATTAACACAATAAATAGATCAGTTAACCATGAAAGAGAATGCCATCTCACATTTTATTAGATACAATTTAATATCAATAGTACATAACCTGTTGCTGTTGCATACAGTACAGCTCACGTGATTTTTCGGAACTCCGCGCATCGCAGTGGGGGTGGAGAGTGAGTGGAGAGGATTAAGAAAAACCCCTCCACCATCACTCCACGCGTCCTGACGGAGTTGTCGCGGAGTCTCGCGGAGAATAGCCCTGCACACCACGCTTTCTCGCGGAGTCGCATCCGATCACCACCGCGGAGTGGACGTGGTCTCGATAATATGGGCGTGGTTTACTGTTTATCACCCATGCAAGCAGAGGTTGAGAGAGAGACGGGGCGGGGGGGGGGGGGTCACAGATTTATCTACATCGTTATCCCTCTGGGGAGCAATTTCCTAACTTTTTTATACTGAAAAAAATGTAATTCAGCTAATTATAAATATTTCCTTGTTCTAACGAAGATAATGTATGATACATAGTGCCAAATCATATTTAAGATGATGATAACGTAATGACAATGCCTCGTAAACTGTATTAATAGTACATTTTGCGCAATGAATCTAATTTCTTTTTCTTCAATACTATGTTATCGGAATCTAAACATGCATTCATATCCTTATTTCTTTTTCAGTAAACGCAATACAAAATTGTAATGATCTTATGAAAGTCAGTGATATTGTACTACCTGCAATGAAAAGAATGATAAACATCGAACAAATTAATAACAAAGCTGCAGTCATACCTGACTGAAGTGAAACAAAATCTCACAAGTTCCGATGGTTACTCCATGCATGAGTACTCATTCACATATTGTACGTTTTTTTCTGACATCCAATCGCTTAAATAAAGCATTATTAAGATTTCACATCGTTATTTTATTTTAAAATGTACTATTTTGCATTAATTACCAAAGTAGCAGGTTTTTTTTAAAATCACAAATGGTCGCAAAAGGTCATCCTAGATACATATAGTTGACACGTGCTAGTAACCTAGCACAATAGAAGCCATCAGCACTGCGTGTTTTCTTTGATATTGATGTGTTAATTTCATGTGCTAACTGTTAACCTAAAAGTACAACAGCAATGCTTCTGCGGGTTTGTTTTCTTTGCCATTGATTTGACAATCTTGCACATCAGTTGAAATTAATGTTTAACTTTTTCTTTTCTGTTCGTTTTCCTACTGCATAATACAGAAAAATAAGATGAATAATTTTAGATCATTAACCCTTCTTAGTAAAGTCCCCCCCCTCTCTCTCTCTCTCTCTCTCTCTCTCTCTCTCTCTCTCTCTCTCTCTCTCTCTCTCTCTCTCTCATAAAATATGGAATCCAAATCACTACTGCACAAGTTATCGTAAACTGAAATCTGGAAAAGTTTGCAAGTGGTAAGAAACAGAAACACGCTCAATAACCAAAGGCTCTAACAGTCACAAACAGGAAACTGCATTCTTTAATATCTGCATAAAAATAATTAAAAAAGTATATTTTATTTTTATATTTTTGCCGTAGGAAAATGAGCAAATAATAGGATACACGTGGAGACAATACATCCATGCAAAATGCTCTAACCTTGTTGGAAATTAAAATCTCTGAACATCTCAGATTTTAGAATTTTCCATATTATTTTTCATTTCGGTAATAAGCCGAGTTCAGATTAATTACTAACAATTATCAAACTTCCGTTGGTAATGGCGGGACCATAATTGCGGCTGTAAAGTACAACACGCTAAGTCAGATGGCTTCGTGTAATAAAAACACACTGTTCCCAAGCTGAAACTTACATCATCCTTTGATGCAAACCCTTGTTAATATTTTACAACAGTGTTCACAATGGTCACTGCCTTGATTTCTGTAGAACATCCGCTGAAGTCAAGTCTTTATTATGGAGAGACAATTGAATTATCCAACCATGGGGGGGGGGGGGTAAATGCATGAAAACAATTGTCTTTCTCTGATTTTTGTAGCAGACGTTAATCTGTTCCATATTTCACTTAAAATAAATGATTACTGTAATGCAAGAACAAAAAATATACCGGTCAAAAAAAAAAAAACAACATATAAACCCCGTATATTAAATGGTCAGTACCTTACAGTATACATGCAGTCATAATATTCAGCCTCGTGACTCTGCTATTACTGCTTAAAGACTAAGCACGCGGTTTGCATTTCAGTGTAAATTCAGTGTTTTAGGTTTGTTGTGGTGGGGGGGGGGGTAAGCAGAAGCGGATGTCAATTTGGATTTTAATTGTCCATATCTCAGAGAATTACTTTCCTTTGGAACAAAATTATAAATTTATTCTGCTTGAGAGGCTCAGCAATGTGTGCTTCTCGTCAAGTCAGTGCAGAAGTTTGTTCATATTTCTTTGAAATAAATGAATTATCAAAAACTTATTGCAAAAGAAGTCAATCAACCTTTTATAAACAGTAATGTGTACTGAATATATTCCTTGATAAATCGGCTGTATGAGTGACGTGGTATTGGGCGGAAGAAAAATTAGTTGGACGTGTTGGAGATCGTCCACATGTGAGTGCGCAGAACAATTATCCACAAGCAAGGCAATTTTTCTTCCTTGCACTTTCATTTTTCTGTCGAGTTTCCGTATCCACTCCATAAAAAATGTCCGACGTCATCCAAGCTTTTGTGTTCGCATAATAATCCACAGGAAGATGGTGCACATTTTTAAAACAGCGAGGCTTCTTTGACTTGCCAATAACTAGAAGTGGCATTTTATCATTGCCAATCACGTTCGATGTGACTAGAACAGAGATGCGGTCTTTAGGCTGTTTCCCACCAACACATGGTTGACCTTTGATGCAGTATGTCTTGTCTGGAGTACACTTAAAGAATAAAGCTGTTTCGTCCGCATTGTATATATCCTCAGACTTATAAATCTGCAATATATATTTAAGTTTGGCTTTTCATCCATCAAGCTGTGATGTGTCTGCTGAGTTGGCTTCTCCACAAATCCTTTTGTATCCGATGTTATGATGAACTTTAAAGCGACTGAACCAACCACTTGTTGCAGCGAAGTTCTCCACACTAAGTTTTTTCGCAAATTCTTTCGCTTTTTCGATGATCATATCACGATCTATGGATAAAGTGGAATGTGCAATGCGGGTTTCATTGAACCATTTTGCTGTGGCCTCCTCCACGTCTTCAAATTTAGCAGTCTTCTGCTTCTTCCTTTGGGGAGCGCAGTTACCTTCAGCGTAGTCTTTCTTTATAGACTCAGCAGCTTTCATCCATCCTGACAGGGTGTTATGTTTAAGTGAAAATTGTTCACAGACATCTTTGCGAGATGCCCCACCCTCAACTTCCTTAACAGCCAGATATTTAGTTTCCAGAGACTGTAAATTTAATCTGCGTTTTACACTGCCGTTGGTAGCCATCGTAAATATAAATAAAGTTAAAACGGAAACTTGCACAGCACAATAAACTTGTTTTAATCACCGATCACTTTGGAAAATGCAAGAATCGATCAGATTTCATTGCTTTTATTCAAGTTCGGTGATGATTTTTTTTAATGAAGGGTGCATTGTTTTTATTGAACATTGTAACCGGCTTGCTTTGATGAAGGGTACATGTGTTACATGTATTTAAGTCGCCGCGAGAGGCCAGATTAACTAATTGTTGAATAAAGTACAGGTCAGAACTGGCCGCTTGCCGACATCAATGATCAGGCGGGAAAATTAAAGCCTGGCGGCAAGATCAACTAATTGTTGAACAAAGAATGGGTCGGAACTGGCCGCTTGTCGACATAAATGACCCGGCGGCAAGATCAACTAATTGTTGAACAAAGTATGGGTCGGAACTGGCAGCTTGTCGACATAAATGATTAGAAAACAAAGGATTTGTTCAAGTTGGGACCAAGGGCTTCTGTCGACATATCCGTTTTTTTTTTGGTAGTAATAGTAGACCAAGGGACCGGGACTTTGCTTTTTTGTCGACATAGGCGGCTTGTCGACATAAGTGATGTCGATATAAGTGGGTAGGACTGTACAAGCCTTTTATTTTTTTATTGTCCAAATATATGATCGAAATAAAAATGACTGATTCTTCAGATGGTATCCGGTTGTAAATCACTCTTGACGTCTCAGTCTTTCCATAGGTGGTCTTCATTCATCATTGGCTGTTCAGATGTCAATCAGTAATGTTGACTAGCCCCTCCACGGTGGAGTTTACATCGGCATGCCTGCCGAAACGCGGTGGTGATTTGTAGGTATTTATGCCAATTTATGCCTCCACCGCGGAGTGCTATCGCGGAGCTAAAGTGGAGGGGATTAAGTACCCCACCGCGATGCGCGGGGTTCCGAAAAATCACGTGAGCTGTACTGTACCTTAGTCTTTTTCTGGACAAAAGATACCCTTGACCATATTATGATAATTCATCCTCCCATCAGGTGACTTTCGAGAAAGATCTCTGGTCCAACCCATGACCCTGGCCCACGAGCACTAATTCTCATTTTTTTCTGGTCACAGCAATTATACAGCTGCTTTAAAATATGTCGAAGAGCAAATTGCTGTCGCTTCAAGTTGTACATTGCAAATCGATCATTTTCATTACATGCATCATTTTTACCATGTGAAATTACCCTTAGATCAAGTTTTATTCCTGTTTGAAATTAACTCTCTCTCTCTCTAGAGTTATTTGACATTTCTTAGTTATGTTTTTTTGCATAACCTTGCGTTTAGGTTACACCCCAACAGGGATGTCAGTATCATTATTATTGTGTTTGACAATTAGTGTATTCCTTTTTCTGGCACGGGTAGGTATTTTGTCCTCCCTATCCTTACAAATTTGGTCTGCAGACTCCTCTTGATTCCATTTTGTTATATTGCAATAAAGAATCTTTGCAATTCATATTCCATTTGATATGACTTTTGCTTTGTTTTTTCTATGTAAGGAGGTCGCACACCAGTCCTTCCTTTATTTACGTGTGTTTAGTGATCAAACACCTTTCATCCTTAAAAGTCAGTTTAGGATAGTAGTCCTTATTATTACTACTTTATTATTAGCATATTACGAAGCTGTTTTGTTTGCTAATTTTTGTCTCCAATACTTAGTAAGAGTGTTGCTGACTTATTGTAATTAAAACATCAGTTGTTTTATTTCATTTAATAGAATTGACACCTGAGAACAGGTAAGATCTGACTGAAAAGTTTTATTCTTGCAGCAGTGCCAAAGCGATTGTGGGGGGTGTGGGTATAAGAAGGCCTATGGGATACCCACCCCTTCTGCCTACTAGGCACTTAGAAGGTAGATTCTAATGAGTTTGATGCAGATCAGGTTGAGGTGGCACCTCCTCCCTTGGGGTCCCCTGCCTCCTCCCAACCGTCGGTCAGAGTGGCAGAGGAGGAAGAGATCTGGTTTGTTGACCAAGCAGTTAACGATCTGTGTCTCAGGCATTCATGATTTGAGGACACTAAAATTATTGCCAGCTTGGAGAAACTCTCTGGGACTACCTCTCAACCTAAATCTCTTCTTGCTTCCTCACTCGGCTACATTTAAAGACCTTTCCCAAAGGTTTAGTAAGGGCCAGGAGTTTGCTAGAAAATGTAAGAGGTGATCTATTCACCCTGTTCCACCCCCAGGCTGAGACCTTTGGTCTCTGCAGCTATTTATAGGGTTCACACCCCTTCCTGGCCCCTTGAACCTCCACCTTGGATGCTGAAGTGGCACAAGTGGGTATTTCCATGGGGACCTGGACTTGCCTTCCATTTAAAACATTTGAGGCCTTAGAACTAAAGGCTAGGTCATTAGTAACCGTAGCCTCACATGCTGATCTCTTTTTGGCAGCCTCTTTCAGCCTAGTGAAGGAGGAATCACTGTTACCAACTGCCCTTTAACGTTTGTTGAATGCAGTGGCCAAGACATCTTGGCATGCCTTGTCCATGCCCATGACATTATCAGCAGAGCCTCCCCATCTCCACAGGGATGTTGCTTTGGATTCTTCCAAGGTCTTACTGGAGCACAGTAAGAACCTTGTGTGGGCTGTTCACCTTGAGGCAGAGACCCTCTTCGGAGGGCTTATTCCATCCATGGCTTCTCAGGATTTGAGAGATGAGCAAAACCAATCCCTCTCATCTGCTCCTAGCCCGTTGAAACCGGTCAAGAAGCAAAATCATCCTAACCAGCTTCAGGGTGCATCAGTGAAGTTCTTCAAAGTCATGCAGTGGATGATGGCTGGGTTCTTTGTATAATAAAAGAGGGATACCGACTTAAGTTTTAATATTAGTAATACATACCTGTTGCTATTGCATGGCTGGTACTTTTCCAATCAGAAAATACCCTGACTGTATGACGAGAATTCATCCTCCCATTAGAGTGAACCAGAAGATTCTAGAACTCAAGATTGCCTCTGGTCCATCCGGCAGATACCTTGCCAATGTGCACTGTCCTTCATTCTTTTTTGGTTGCATGGCTGTAATGTCTACCTTGTTTACATCAATGAAGAATTGCCTTCTTTTTGTGGGTTAACAAACAAAGTTACTGTATTCCTTATGTGCATTGTCTTCATAAACGTTTGGAATTACAGCTGGTTGAGAATTTTCTCAGTTTAATTTGAGTTCTCTCGTGTGTTATTAGCAATTGTTCTGGTACATGTTGTGTACTGCCTTGCATTTTATTATTTTCACAATACTAAGGTGTTAGTGTACTAATTATGTAGTGCATTTTTTCTAGCTAGGGTAGGTATTTTGTTACAAATTTCCCTCTCCTTTTCTAATTGAGTCTACAGACTCGTTTTGATTCATCTTAATGTTCATTATGAATCATCGTAACTCAAATTCCATTAATGTGAAGTAGAGAGCTGGTCTTTACCCAGTGACCTGTGTCCCAAACCTTCAGATTCTGGTGACTCTAAATTCTTTCCAATTTGGAAAAACTTTCTGGGGCAAACTCTTGACCAGATCTCTTGTTGCTTCCTCACTTGGTTATGATTAAGGAACTTTCCCAAAGGTTTAGCAAGGGCCAAGACTTTGCTAGTCTTTGGGGTCTGTCCTCCTACCCCTCTTTATTGCGACCCTTGGTTGCTGCATCTATCTATAAGGTCCATACTCCTTCCTGGCCCACTAAACCACCCACTTTGGATACTGAAGCGGCTTGAGTGGGCATTTCTACGGGGACCTGGGCTCGTCTTCGTGAAAACACAGGAATCCTTAGAACAAAAGCCTAGGTCACTACTAGCTGTATACTCACATGCCAACCTCTTTTTAGCAGCAGGGCTACGGATGACTGAGTGGTCTAAGACGCTCATCTTTACTTATCACTGACAACTCACCTCTGTCCGCATGGGTTTGAGTCTTGGCTTAGGCAGTGTGGGTATGTGAGAAAGCTTGCCAGTAGCTTCCCATGGATCGGTGGTTCTTCCCAAGGTTCTCCTGGGTTCTTCCTCCACCAAATATACTGGCTGCCATGTATAGCCTATCATGTATTGAAAAATGGCATTAAACCCACAAAAACAAACAAACTTTTCAGCAGGCTTGTTCTGTCGCCAGTTACCCTTCATCATTTGTTGGAAGCAGCGATAAAATCTTCTAGGATAGTATTATCCTTGTCCATGGCCTTGTCAGCAGAGCTTCACCACCTCCACAGAGATGACGAGAGCACAGTAACAACCATCTGAGGGCTGACCCCTGGAGGCGGAGACTCTTCGTAAGACTCATCCCCTCTGTGGCTTCTCAGGATTTGGGAGACCAACAACATCTGTATATTGCATCCACCCCTGGACCTTTGAAACCAACCAAGAGGCAGGGTCATCCTGACCATCCACAGGGTCTGTCAGCTAAATTCTTTAAAGCCATGCAGCCCCAATCAAAGTGACAACCCCATTTCAGAGTTTCCCCTCGGCAGTCAGGCCCTAAAAGGCCGAGGGAGGAAGTTTGCAGGTCTTTCCCCCTTTCCTAAGGAAAAGGGTGGACATCTGTAGATACTCCCTCCCCTGTAGAGTGTCCCTTTTCTGTTGGTTCCCATAGGTTCTAGACTAAACCTCTTTTCAGAGGCTTGGTGTTATGTAACTGTGGGTGGCTGGGTCCTTTCTATCATAAAAGATGGCTACTGTCTTCGGTTTTGGGATTTCCCTTCTCTAGTAAGGTTCCCCATATTCTTCCACCAGTTAAACCTGGTGCACTTGAAGGAAGAGGTTCAATTCCTTCTTCAGAAGGGTGTAGTAGTGAGGGTGTTAAAAGACCAATCTCCAGCCTTCTACTCCTGGATTTTCCTGGTTCCCAAGAAAGGGGGAAAGTCCCATCAAATTATTGACCTTTCCTCCCTAAACAGATTTCTGTTTGAGGAACAATTCGACAGCCTCAATCAGGAATGCCATAAGACCTGGCGATTGGGCAGTATCCATCGATCTTCAAGATGCATACCTTCACACCCCTATCTTTTCTCAACACAGGAATTACTTCCAGTTTTGCTTGGATGGGGAGGTCTTCCAATTTTGAGCTCTGTTGTTTGGCCTAGCTTCTACCAGGGTCATGGGAGTAGTTGCAGCCCATTTAAGGTCACTAGGTATCCCAATGTTTCAATATTTCTATGACGTGTTGACCCACAGTGGCCGGCAAGAGTCCCTCAGACCAGATCTGTCTCGCTGTTGGCCCATAGTGACCAGGCTGGGCCTTTGCCAAACCTAGAGAAATTGGAGGTCACTCCTTCTCAAGATTTTGTCTACATGGGGATGAATTTCCTTACAAACGGAGGATTGGACCTTGTCCCTTGGGACAGAGTAGACAAGATCCTGACTCTGTTGGAGGCGCTGAGAGTAAAGACCATCATGTCGGTTCATCTTTTTATTTCTCTGCTGGGGACCTTGAACTCTGCAGCTGACCTGGTTCCCCTAGGCAGAATGCACTTGCGTTAACTCCAGTTTCTCCTTTTGGAGGACTGGAAACTGCAAAGGGACCCTGTGAATGCTCAGATTTCTCTTGGTCGGGATTTCCACCATCATCTGATTTGGTGGACAAATCGGGGCCAGTTTCTGGCTGGAGTCCCCATGCATGCCCCTGAACCCGACTCCTATCTGTTCACAGACATGTCAGATTCAGGGTGAGGTGGTCATCTCTAGCCACATGGACTGATTCTTCAGGTTTTGTGGTCCTGGAAAGAATCAATCCTCCACATCAGCAATTTGGAGATGAGGGTAGTGTTCTTAGCCCTTCATGGGTGCATTGACAAAATAAGAGGTCACTGCATGACTGTCTCCTCTGACAACATGTCTGTGGTAGCTTGCCTTAGGTGACTAGGAGGCACACATGCAACCTCCTTCGCTGGGCAACCTTGGAAGGAAGTACCCTCTGAGTTTGCCACATTCCCTGCAAAAAGAATATTTTGGCGGACAGTCTGTCAAGGAAAGGGAAGATAGTCCTCACGGAATGGTTGCTCCACCAGTCCATAGCAGACCCCCTGTTCCAACTTTGGGGGCTCCTTTGATGGACTTGTTTGCCACCAGGCTAAGCAACAAGTTCTCCTTTTACATTTCCTCAGTTCCTGACCAGAGGACCTGGGCAGTGGATGCTTTCAGCCTGAAGTGGGATCATCTGTTCGCTTATGCCTTCCCACCTTTCAGGATGATCTCACAGGTTCTACACAAAGTAAGGCACTCCACTGCTCAGTTCATTTTGATAGCAGCTCCAGTGATCGGGGTTAAGTGATCTTCTCGATCAGCTGATGGACCATCCCAGGACATTACCTCAGAGGAAGGACCTCCTGTCGCAACACAGGAGCTCTCTCCTATACAGCAGCCCACAAATTCTCCACCTTCACGTTTGGCTCATCTCAAATGATCTCTCTGCAAAGAGAAATTTCTGATCAAAGTTGCCAAGTGCATTATTCAGTCCAGGAGATGATTAGCGTCTGAGGTGTATGATGCCAAATGGAGAATCTTTTGTGATTGGTATAGTGGAAAATATGTCAATCCTAGCTGTCCCTCTATGAGTGCAGTGGCTGATTTTCTTCTCTTCTTTTTTTTTGAAGAGAAACAGTGCTCGGTTTCTACTATCAAGGGCTATAGAGTACCCTTATCCAACTCTCAAATTTTTGAAAGTCCTGTCATCAAGATGGGCTCTCACTTAGCAGACCTGATCAGGTATTTCAAGCTGCAAAGACCAGTGTCTCACTCGCTAATGCCTAAATGTAATCATTCTTGTGTCTTGTGGTCTCTTCATAACCCCACCCATAAATCTTTGGTTGAAGCTTCTGTTGAGAACCTTACCCTCGAGACTGTTTTCTTGCTCTCCTTAGCATCTGCAAGACAAAGGAGTGAGCTTCATGTCCTATTCATAGATCAAGGCTGTATAAAGTTCAGTGGAAATTATGAGTCAGTTTCTCTCCTTTGACAACCAGATTTTTTTAGCAAAAAACCCCCCAGCTTCCATCGTTTGCTCCACTTCCGATTGAAATCCTAAGTCACAGTCGTAACTGTGCTGGGGATGATCAAAATATCCTTTATGTCCAGTTAGTTCTTTACATTTTATTTGGCAGCTTATAAAAGAGAAGACAGGGTAGGAAGCGTCTTTCCCTCCCCATTAGAGGTTCAAATGAAATTTCAGCTTCCACCATTTCAAGGTGGATTGCAATAACTATCAAGAGAATTTACTAGTCCCGAACCAAAAGACCTTTTATTCATGAAAAATAAAGCCCATGAGGTTCGAGCCATTGCTGCCTCATGGGCCTATCTAATTCATTTGTCTCTGGAGGATATGATGCAAGCTGTGTTTTGGAGTTCTCACACTACTTTCTCCTTTTACCTTCATTCGTTTGCTCACCAAAGTGAAGGCATATTTTCGTTTGGCCCAATTGTTGTCGCTCTGAAAGTGAGGATTGAGACATTGCTACCTCATGGGCCTATCTTACTCATTCGTCTGTGGAGGATGTGTTGAAAGCCGCATTTTGGCGATCACACACGACCTTTTTCTTCTACTTTCGCTCATTGGCTCACCAAAGCAGAGGCATACCGGTATTTTCTTTGGGGCCGATAGTAGTAGCACAAAAGTGGCCCATGCAGATACCATCTGACAGTAGTCTACACTTCTGCAGTAAAAGTGAGTATTCCTTGCTTTTTCCTTCACCAGTTTGTGGAATCATCAGCCTCCCATTGAACTGGCAAATTCAGCTTCACAATAGCAACTGGTTATGTATTACTGATCTTAAAAATGTAGTTTTTTGCTGGGGGGGTAATTAACTTAAAAATTGAATACTTACCTGTTGCTATTGCCAGATTCTCTTCTCCTGCTCTGCACTCATGTCCAACTAGATTTAAGGCCACATTCTGTAAAAGAATGAGGTTTAGTGTGCATGGGCCAGGGTCATGGGTTAGACAGATCTTTCTCAAAAGTCACCCTATGGGAGGATGAGTTCTCATCATATGGTTGAGGGTATGTTCAGTCTGGATAAGAGTTAGCTACACAATTGCAGCAAGTGAGTATTACATCATTAAAATTAGCACCCCTCCAACCCTACATTTTTGACACAAGACCTCTTGCTAACTGTTATGATAGCGATCAGAGGAAATTTTCACTGCTCAAACAGATTAGTGAGGGCTGGGTTTTTAGTGTTCTGTCAGCACAATCGCTGACCTTGAGTTTTGTTTAGCATTAATTTCAAGCCCTGCTCTTCCCAATAGGTTTTGATGAAAACACAGACAGTACATCGAGCTGATGGCAAAGTTGAAGATGTAAAAACAGTCCATGATCCCTGAAGAGCAAAGGTTTATACTACAGTTATTAACAATGCCACACCTGAACATGCAGAAATTGTAAAGTTGTTGGAAATCATGTTATGAGCTCATCTACAGCAGAATGTGAATGGGGGGGGGGGATTCAGTCTCATGAACAATATCAAAAGTACAGTGACACCCCGCAATAACGCACCCCGTGATAACGCAAATTTGGATATAACGCGATCGTGGCATGGCTCCCAAATTTTCATATATTCATTCGCAAATATTTTTTTTCAAAGTACGAGAAATAGTGTATAAAATGTGTATATTATCATTTTGGGGAAGAGATCGCGTATGAATTTGAATATAATACGTTTGTGCCGTGGTTCCTGAAATTTTATATACATGTATTTTTCTCGTACACAAAAACAATTTTTTTTTTTAAGTACGAGAAATAGTGTATACAAAGTTCATTACTGTATCATTTTGGGGAAGAGATCACGTATGAATTCGATCGTGGCATGGCTTCTGAAATTTAACAATTTCACCAATTTTTCTTGAAGTGTTATGCCAAAATAAACATCGGAAATGTTACCTATTACTGATCCATGAGTAAAGCCAGTAAGTCTTCTTTGTGTTTGTCTTCAAATCATTCTGTATACAATCATTGCTCAAACAATAGCTGACATGTGTTTCTTCTTTAACTGCATACACAACCGAGCATCAGACAATGTGGCGGCTGATAAAAGATTCTCACGATTTAATAAACATAAAAAAACATAAGCCACCAACACGTGCGCTGGACTTCAGTTCATCCTGTATACAATCATTGTGCAAACAATAGCTGACATATGTTTCTTCTTTAACTGCATACACAACCAAGCACCAGACAATGCGGTGGTTGATCAAAGATTGTCATATGTGGGTGCTTATGTCGAGACTGAGCTTGAGTGGCAAGATCACAGGGAGTTCAAATAACCACTCTGTTACTTGGCACTGAACAAGTATAAAACTCGCAGCTCAATCAAAGGGTTGTCATGTGGGAAAGCAAAGACGGCTCGATATCAGTAAACGGTGTTCATACCCTATTCATGCTATACATTAGATGTGTATACGTTGTTCTCTGAATAAAGTAAAATACTGTAAAACTGTCAATAACGCGACCACGCTTTTTCCACGATGAATGTTATGGACCCTAATTATCTCGTTATTGCATGGTTTCACTGTATAAGGAGAAACTGACAGACTTCAAATGCGTATGTACATCAACTCAACTGATCCAATCAGTAAGGTGGACATTAATAGTGCAGTTGGACACTGATTGACATCAGGACCTCGAGTAAAAATTAAATGAAATGGAATCAAAATTTGATAAAATAAAGTCAGACATAAATGTTGTTTGAAAACACTATAAAACATCAACTATTGTGGTACTGCATACTGGTTTGCATCAAGACAATTATGGAGAAAATCTGTTCAACATTTTAGGAGACGGGGCCACACAATTTTTTTCTTGTTCTGAAGTACACTGTAAATAAATTCATCATAACCATGGAAATAAGTCGACTACCATCCTCTTTGGTATCAGTACCACTTTTACTGTGCCATGAAATGTTTTTAAATTCAGGAATAGGATTTTATTCAGGCAGTAATACATATATAAAATTGGACAAAGATTTCTTTCAATTAGAATTATATGCAGTTGCAACTTGACTTAATGTGCCAAGATGTCATGATTTTCAAACTTCAAAACATAGAAATACATATTCTCAAGTAGAGAATGCAAATCCCATGATTTAACTGAGGCTAAAACCAGTCACTATTTTATCACTAACCTGTACATCTTTCATAATAACGAAAGGAACACTTCGAAAATTTATTTTGGCCTGGACAGTCTGGCTTGTCCATGGTGGGTGGGAAAACAGAAACTTGTAATGTGAATAAAATTCTAGTAATACAACCAGTAAAAGAAAGAAGATATTTTATTATCCAAGAAAATAAACATTATTTTTCCACTAAAAAATAAGGTAGAGAAAGAGACTTTTCTTGTGATATAATAATAATAATAGTAATAATAATAACTTACAAATATGAATTGAATTTGGTAAAAGGCAAGTAAATCATAGGTGATGTAAAAAAAAAGTTTCCTTGGCTAAAGAGTCCTACTTATTGACCCCACTTCCCTATCCAGGAATGTGACCCAGTCATGAGTGGTATAGAGAGAAAGGGAATGATGCTATGATATTAAAATTCAAATATGAGGTAAATCAGCAAGAATATTGTGGAATAACAAGTTCAGAAAATAGAAAGAGATTAAAACTTTTTTGAATCAACATAGATAAACTGTTAACAGACAATAATAACATATTATTATTATTATTATTATTATTATTATTATTATTATTATTATTATTATTATTTTGTACTTTGATATATAACTTTCAACAATGTTGACAAATTACATACTGTCAGGGTGTTTGGGAGTAAAATATCGTGCTTTTAGCATGACACGTCGTGTTATGGCAGGTATGACATAATGCCATGCCTCTTTAAACATGTCTGTAATATACAAAAGGGAACAGGAAAGTGGTTAGGGTGTGGGGTAAAGTTAATTTTTTTAATATAAAAAATTCAGCAGCCGTAGATGCATACATGTCAAAGAGTGGAGATACCATTTTTAATTTTATAAACACAAATGCTTGAGTAAAATAAAAACCAGAGGAAGTTGTGCTATACAAACTTAGTGTACTGTATGAAAGGTTGATTGTTTATGCAAGAGAACAGATGTAAAAGTGCAGAGAAACTTTCTGTTTTATATCCATTCTCTTATGCATAAATATTCTCCATGTATTTTCATTTATTCGGATTGTTTGGTTCATTTTCTATATATAGTACATGCTTTTTTCTGTACTACCAGTATATACTCAAGTTTTAAAACTACTGCATTTTCTGAACTTGATACACCTCTCCCTTGATAACTCACACACAACAGTTTCCAAAACATGGACCACAGCATAAATGAAAGTAAAAGTTACCAAGGGACTAATGAAAAAATAAGAAAAATTAAGAATGTGATGGACATTGATAAGAGAGAGTTGTGGGTGAGGTTAAATGGTTGAATAGACATTTTATAATCGCATTGGAAATAATTGTAAATTAATAGCACTTTTCTAATGAAGTTGTCCACTTTTCCATATAAATGATCTTTATTTTCAAGATCATTTATGAAAGTTTAATTAAAAACAATACACCAAGAGGTTTCGATACACATCACATTTGTGCCAGTGAAAACATTGTATCACAGTTTTTTCTATGTGAACATAGATACAATCCAGTGTTATTCATGATTCAGAACATACATGTAAAAAAAGAAAATATATGGGCATTTATTTAGAGAAGCAACAGCATTGAAACCTGTAGCTTTTGATTTCAAACTCACCAGGTGAGCTTATGGTATGGCTCTGTGTCCGTCATGAGGTGATGTTGCATCTAATTTGGTAACATTGTTAGCACTCTGGAATCCATATTTCTGATCCAGTTTTGATCAGACTTGGAATAGTTGCTTACATCATCAAAATCCCAGATAAGTTCGATAGTGAGCAAGATCCGTTGTACTAATTAAGTGATCTTGCAACTGACTGAGCTCAGGAAGCCATATTTCTGATCTGATATTGATCAAACTTAAAGTATGGGCATATATCATCAAGATTTTGGATGTTTCCAATAATCAGTGAAATCTGTGCACATTAATGAGGTGATCTTGTATTTGATTGCCTGACCTAACTACCACTGAAGGCCAAATAGTACTTTGCATATTAAAGCAAGGGAAGCAACTTATGAGCAGGATTATTGGGAATCAGAGGTTTTGAACTGTGAAGAGAGTTCTCCCCCTTGGTATAGAGAGAAAGTAAAACCAAACAAATTTTAAATACTTTAAAAATACTGATTTATTGTATTTCAAATGCAATCAGTCATATAAATTAGCAAATAATAAATTTTAATGACTTAATTGATTAGTCCACAATTTAAAGCTGAAGAAGGTCTATAAAATAGAATTATTACATAAAAAAGGAAAAATCTTAAGTATAGACTAATGTTTTTTATATAATGTTGAGGTTTTTGAAAGAGGGCTAGCCAACCAATAAACATGCAGTTATTGTTTGTGTGTGCCTGATGCATAAGTGACCTTGATGTCCTATATGTATATTAAAATGTCTGAAATATTGTTTTTATGCTATCACATGTACATGCCTTATTTTATGGCATTTCATATATTAAATGTTATAAGTCAACATGTTAGATTTATATTTGATATTTTGGGCATTTAATAAAAAATAAAAAAAACTGATATGGTTTTTTTTTGAGCCACTTCCAAATTTAATTAGTTATTAATCTAAATATACAGATCCAACCCTGGAAATTTTCTGACCATAAAACAGAATTTAGAAAAGGAACAACTAAAAACCAAATTCCAGATTTTCTGAATGTGGTGACAAGACCACATTTCATTGTGTTCATAGCTAACAGTATTAGATATCCTGATCATTTAGACATTTACTGTTTCTCCCAGTATTTGTTATTACCTACTGGATATAGACCAAAATGCATGATTCACTAATTGCTACCTTTATGTGCTGTTTGCTAATCATGTTCAGTTTAAATTTACAGCAAGTTATATCAGACAAATGCAAATTATTAGTTAAGTAATTATGTAGAATGTGTATAACTATTGTAAAACATCATGTTGTTGAGTAATACCGACATGATCTTTTCTCAGAGGAATAAAATTAGATCATGCAACCTTGGTTCACTTTCAGTACATGGTAGGGCGAAGATTAGATTTTAAAAAACTTATTTCTGATCAACCAATCCAATACTTTTAGCAATAAACCGGAAACACTCATATTTTGTTAGGCCTAACAGATAATGTGGCAACTAAGTGCTCCAAACTTTTCTTTCGACTCCACAGTTTCACTACATGTATGAATTTGCTTTCACAGGTTACTTTTTGTCAGTTACCCAGGTGAGCAATATAAATCCCACTTGGGCCTCTTGTTTATTGTTATGTCAGTAAAATATTGATGCTTTGATTTCATTTCTAGTAATTCAAAAGTTTCTGCTTATCCTTGAGCAAACCTCTTGAGTGTCAGTTTGGGAATTTTAAGTTCACTACAAACTCTAGATATCACTTCTCCATCATGAACCATTGTGACGAAATTGTGCTTATTGTGCACCTTTGCTTGATTCCCTTGCTATCCTTGATCAAAATTGTAAATGATTTGGATTAACCACTGATTATTGTTATATACTAATAATATATAACAGATTGTTTGATTGGTCAGTTGAAATAAGCCTACTTGACACACAACCGTAACCATATGCCATGTACCTTTTTAGCTCTACTTGTCATAGACCAGAAGAACATGTACATTGTCCGACATCTGATATCCATCCATCCATTAGCACAAGTTTGTGCTGCCCAGACTTCCAATATGGCCACAACAGGAGACTTCTTGAAAATCTTGTTTTCGATACTTCTCCTGAATGGATGGACATATCAACATGGGGTTTTCACTGAGAGACTTCTTATGATGTCTAGTTTGTCCAAAATGAAAATGGTGCTGATCTAACTTCCAGTATGGCCGCTATGGCAGCCATCTTGAAAATCTTGTAATTGCTACTTCTGAATGGATGGTCATACAAACATGGGGTTTTCACTAATAGACTTCTTATGATATCTAGTTGGTCCTAAATGAAAATGGTGATGGATATGAAATCCAATATGGCCACCACAGCAGCCATTTTGAAATACTTATCACTACACCCCCTGAAAGATAGTCATATTGACATGGGGTTTTTATTGGAAGACTTCTTATGATGCTTAGTTGGCAATAAATGAAAATGGTTCCACATGGACATTCAATATGGCTGCCACAGCCATCTTGAAAATCTTCTTATTGCTACTTCTCCTGAATGGTTAGTCATATCAACATGAGGATTTCCTAGAAAGATTTTTTATGATGTCTGGTTCATCCTAAATTAAAATGGTGCTGATCTGACATCCAATATGGCTGTCATCGCAGCCATCTTGAAAATCTTGTTATTGCTTCTCCTGAATGGAAAAATATCAACATAGGGTTTTCACCAGAAGACTTCTTATGATGTCTAGTTGTTTCTAAATGAAAATGGTTTTGCTTGGGCATCCAATGTGGCTGCCACAGCCACCATCATGAAAGTCTTATTGCTGTGCCTTCTAGATGGAAAGTCATATCAACATTGCGTTTTTCCCCCAGAAGACTTCTTATGATGTCTACTTGGTATCAAATGAAAATGGTTCTAATTTGACATCCAGTATGGCCACCATAACAGCCATCATGAAAGTCTTATTTTTGCTAATTCTCCTAAATGGAAAGTCATGTCGACATAGGATATTCACCAAAAGACTAATTATTATATCAAGTTAGTCCTAAATGAAGTTTTCACTAAAAGAATTCTAATGGTGTTTAGTTCGTCCAAAATGAAAATTATGCCGATCTTACATTCAATATGGCTGCCACAGTTGCTGATTTGAAAATCTTGTAGCTCAGAAATATCAGGAGTTAAAAAGAACAAATTGTCTTGTCTTTTCAGACAGTAGAATGCCAATCCCATCTAGGGACTCTAGATTTGTATTCCCTTTCCACATTGAAAGCCTTGCAGAATCTTAAATCTGACAACTCGTTAATATCCCAGATATTACAGAAACATATTCTCATACAATCTATAAAAAGTATTCTGTACTTTTGGCTGCCAAGTCACATTGGTATAAAGGGTAATGAAAGGGCAGACAAAGCTGCACTGCAGTCACCCGTTTCTGAATGGAAGATTCCATATACTGACTTCAACTATCATGTAAATCACCATGTTTGTTATAGTTGGCAAAATATGTGGAATGAAAACTCCACAAACTTAAGAACATCAAACCCACTATTGGAAAGTGTTATTCCTCATATAGAACAAATCGGAGAGATGAGGTGGTATTGTGCCGATCTTATATTGGGCACACATACCTGGCTCATGCTTAACCTTGACTGGAATGTATACAACGCCATTGTCCACTGACAGTGGAACACCGTCTTGTAGAGTGTGTTGATTTCCACCCTGTGAGACAGAAGTATTTTCATGTAAACTGCTTGAAGAAACTGTATGGGGATGTACCGCCTGAAAAATTCAGGAACTTTTTAAGGGAATGCAGTTTATACAGCAAATTTTAATCATGTTTTAAGGATTTTACACATGTTATCTTCATCTGCTATTTTATGTACATTTTACAGCTTTCCATTTTATATTTTAACTCGTACTTAATGCTTACATTTATTTGGAAGATTTTATATTCCTAAATTTGTGTGCATTTTATTGTTGTATTTTTCAAACTTTACCTTTGGTTGACACTCATTGGTAAAGCAAGAAATTCTGGCCTCAAAACTTACTTCTGGGGCCCCCTCTCAATAAAAAAAGTTGTTTGATGGGAAATTTGGGGTCTCTGGGCCCGGATCCCTCTCTCTCTCTCCCCCAATCCCACCAGTTGTGGGGGTTGCTTGGGCATTGTTGCTACGCCACTGTTGGCACTTCATAGCCACTTTTGTGCTGAAGTACCGTAAAACACTAATGCATACATGTATACATTCATCCTTGCTTTTTTATTCTACCACCTTTACTTTATTTTGTACAAAAGATGTAATTATTGTGATAATGCAAAGCAGAACCATTTTTAACTTATTGTACCTAACTATGCAATGGAAAATTCGCATGTTGCAGATAAAAAATCACAATAGGCACTTAACTAAGTTCTCATAGAAATGTTTGTGGGCATTGCTTTGATGGTTGATTGACACTTTTCATGTTTGAATACAAGAGGACACCGAACTAAAAGATAAAATTGAAACACGAAGTTCACTTAACAAGACTTATTTAATTGGTATTTTTTTCTTAAAGTGTTGTCACCAGGCATGTAGACATTACCAACTTTTAAAAAAAAGAAAACGTAACAAAATATGATTTATTATTAAAAGTTAAGTTATGAATTTCATGATGTTGATTCCAATTTTTCTGGCTCCAACTGCCATTTTTGACTATCAAATGAATGATATGTCAAGGTTTTATTTTGATCGTGATTTTATTCACATTCAGCAAATAGGGGACTATTTCCATTGATATTTTCTTTAAGAAATAATGGGACCCGTACCTGCCTCTGTGTTATAAGTGGGTTAGTGAGTTTTCCAGATGTGCTGAACTTGCTTTTCCTGACTTGGTACTCGCTTTTCTGAACTTGGTACACACTTTTGCAGATGTGATGGATTGCAGTCAGATATTGGGAAAATGTGAAATTTTTCCAACCCTGACAAGTTCAGGCATTTCTGCTGTACCTTCTCAAGTTTTGGAATATCCTTTCTTAACCATTCGATCCATATAGGAGAAGCATATATCAGTTCTGATCTGAAGATAGTTTTGTATAAATAGACATTTTCTTGTTTTTTATGGCTCAGTAATTATATTCCAAAATGTAATTAAGGTCAAGAATTGCAAGCTTATTTTGTAAAGTCCTTATGGGTCACATATTATTTGGGTGACATTTAGAATCCCAGTCCCTGCTAAAATATTTGGAAGTTTGAAAGAATTGGCGTTGTTGGGGGGAGGGGGGAGAAAGCCAACTGACATCCCCCTCTACCCATTTCAAATTTGTTACTCAAATAAAATATTAGAAAATTAAGCAAAAAAGATATGCCAAATGACCCCTAGAGTTTCTAAAATCTTAGGATCATTGATCTGGGAACTGATACGCTAGAAACAAACATGACAATCAAAAGTAGTTCTGAATAAGTGCCATGTGGGAAAATGAAGATTTTGCTTTGATATAGATTGAGACTTTGCAAACGACTTTTTTCGGAGTGTGGTCAAACTTAAGGCAGCTTCTTAATATAAATTCTCTTTTTATCTGTTTTAAAAAGCCACACGTATTTGACATGTAAACTGAATGTATCTTATGCAAATAATACCCATTGTTTACTATTTGCAGTGTTTCAGGAAACATTTGAAATTTACTTGTGCTGGAACCTGCCACAGACACACCTGTGATATGAGTGAAAGTTGTACTTGTGTCTTTGTGAAAAAAGGAGATGTGTTTGATGAATTTATTGGAAAATCGGAGATTGAAGGGAGGAGTGCTTTTTATTCTGGTGGTAAGGCTATTTTCAACATGTCCAAAAGGAAGTTATTATAAAAGGTAGTATGATGTAACACAGTGCACAAAATAGGATGATTAGTATTAATACTTTTCAGCTCAACAGGATGTAGACCAGAAGAGCTTATGAGATGGTCTGTCATCCATCCATCCATCCATTAGCACAAGTTTATTATCACTTCTCCTCCTAAACTATGTGAAGGATTGCCATGAAACTTTGCATACACATTTATCTGATGATCTACTTGGTCCTAAATGAAACTGGTGCCACTCGAACATCCAATATGTCCACCTCAGAGGGCATCTTAAAAATCTTATTGTCGCTACACCTCCTGAATGGATGGTCATATCAACATGGTGGTTTTCATTAAAAGACTTCTTATGATGTCTTGTTGGGCCTGAATCAAAATGGTACCAATTCGAAGTCTGGTATGGCCTCCATCACAACTTCAAGGTCAATCCTACAGATCATTCTATGAATGTATGTTGATAGCTGCCATTTGGGCCATTTCAGCTATTTACGAAACAAGGATTCACTTAGAAGTTGCGAGTGATCAAACTATTTTTTCATTCAAAACATCTAATTTTACAGTCAATCCAGTTGTAGAAATAGCTGAGGTTGTCCGAATAGATTGGGTTTCTTTTTTCTGGAGAAATTTCTGGCAAGCAAAATGTATGATTTTTATGTAAATCACTGCTCTGACATACATCAGAGGCATATTTTTGTCTTGCAGAAATAGCCAAGTTGGTTCTGAACATATGGCCTCCACAGGAGCCATCTTGAAAATCTTGTTATTGTTACTCCTCCTGAATGAGAAGTCATATTGACAGGAGGTTTTCACCAGAAGACCTATTATAATGTATAGCTGGTCCTGAATGAAAATAGTACAGATCTGACCTTCAACATGTCTGCCACAAAGGCCATTTTGAAAATCTTATTATCGTGACTTCTCCTAGATGGCTGGTCATATTGACATTGTGCTTTCACCGAAAGATTTCTTATGATATCTAGTTGGTCCTAACTGGAATGGTGCAAGTCTGATATCCAATATGGCCACCATGGCCTTGTTATTGTTATGCCTCCAAAACGGAAAGTCATATCAACATGGGGTTTTCACCAGAGGGCTTCTTATAACGTCTTGTTGGTCCTAAATAAAATGGTGCTGATCTGATGTCCAATGGTGGCCATCTTGAAAATCTTGTTATCATTACTGTTAAATGGCAAGTCATTTTGGCAAGGGGTTTTCATCAGAATAGTTCTTATGTTGTCTAGTTGGTCCTCAATGAAAATTATGCAAACTGACCCTCAGTATGGCCATCTTGAAAATATTGTTATGTCTATTCCTCCCAAATGGATGGCTATATCAACATGAGTTTTCACCAATAGACTTCTTATAATACTTAGTTGATCCTAAATGAAAATGGTGTCAATCGTTCATCCAATATGGCTGCCACAATGGCTATCTTGAATATCTTGCTGTCATTACTCCCCCTGAATTGTTGGTCATATTGACATGGAGTTTTTATGTAAAGACTTTTAATGATGTCTACTTGGTCCTAAATGAAAAATGGTGCCAATCTGAAATCCACTATGTCCAAAACAGCATCTAATTTGAAAATCTTGTTATCGCTAAAGAATATCAGAGATGGTTTGAATACTCGGCAGTTAAAAGTGACAAATAGTCTTATCTTGAATTCTTGGAAATTCTTTTTGGACAGTAGGGCATCAGTACCTTCAGGTACTCTTGTTTCATGTATGCAGTTTATTTACACTGAAAAACCAATGCAACTGGACAGCACATGGAATAAAATTGTGACCACCCACAGGACAAAGTACACAGACCATCCCCAATATTTCTGGGAGGTTTTCAAGTCTCTGTCATAATTGCATAATACTGGATACATGAAGTTGCACAACAAAACATGCATTAAATGTAGAAATTAAGGTAGACAGGCAGTTAGATCAGCATTATCACACAGCTCCTACATTTCATTTAAACAGTTTAGCAATATACCATTTTCAATCTGCTGCAAAACTGCATAATACTCATCACTTTTTTAGATTTTTTTTCTGCTGCCTGCATTCATTTATCCTAGTATCCTTTATCTGTAGCCTCACACTAAGGGGCTTAAGCTAATTTATAAGTACACTTTGCACAAATACAAACCAATCTAGTCATATTCTTTAATGGGATCTTAAATAAAGTAGGTGTAATAGTAGTTGTACAGTCATTACCAATCCACAGTCATTACCAATCCATGAGGTTAAAATAGACGAGCACATTTTGATGGTGTTACTCTGAAAATTCATAATGGCTGGACTTGTGGTGGTGAGGGAACCACTCTAATATATCTTTTTGATTTCATATGCAATATGCATATTAATTAATACCAAACAACACTGTTCAATTGCTGCTAGCATACTTTATAACAAATAATGAAACAGGTGTGAGTTTCATTATTTGATCAAAAATGACTTGTTACCAATAAACTTTTTGACCTAAATTTTAACACTGATACTTAAAAATACTTACTGACTTTACAGTCCGAGTGTGAGAGCTGTCTCTTCCAGTATTTGGGATTCCTGGAACCCATACAGAAAAAAACTTAAAACAAACTAACCAACATTTTCAAAATGACCTTGACCTTCTCTGAGGGAAGGAAGGAAGGAAGGAAGGAAAGTGAGTGTGGATGTGAACGGTTAAAGCATCCAATTTCTACAGTTAAATTATAATAGTTATACCTGTATGGATTTTAAACCTAAAACCATGTACAGAAAAAAAAACATAACTGAAAACTGAACCAAGATTTTAAGTGATCTTGACCTTGTGTGAGAATCAGATGAAATGAGATCAAACTTCCAAAAGTGTTAGTGTACTTTTAGACACATAGGGCTATCATTGACCCAATTTTCAGGTGTCTGACTTTTATGGTGTAGGAGGAGTAAAGCACATTACCCACATGCATATATGCACACACCCCTCTTTTACAGTGTGGGATTTGAACAAAGTCTCATGAATCTTCCTCAAGCTATTTTTGTTAGCATAGGTCCATATTTCCTACAGTTAAGGCAGATGACACCGTCATTGTAATCCTGAATTGAAATCAGTTGCTCCTTAAATAAGCAAGGTGTTAACTTTTCATAACTCGTGGGCAAAAAGAACTTTTCAAGAAACTAGTACCATGATTTTTTGCACTATATTCATGTCAGATCAAATCTGAAACTGATTAATTAGTTCAAGAGCACGTACCAGTAGTTTTAAGAAAAGTATTAAAGTGTATTTTGTTTATTACTGTAAGTTTTAATAAAAGTAATATTGTGTATTTTGTTTATTATCAGTAGTTTAAACAAAAGTAATATAGTCTATTTTGTTCATCAAACATCTTAGAAAAAAATATGAAATCATTAAAAAATGATATAAGAACAAAGTATATGCAATGCCTACAGACAAAAGAATTCCAGATATTTTTAAACAAAGAATTACATAATCTTTGTATGAATTAAGCAACTTTCACACATAACACAAAATGCAACAAATGTAAGATTCTAAATATCACAGTATATATGTGTAAGATTCTAATTCTAAATATCACTATATATATATATATATATATATATATATATATATATATAGTTTCTTTAAGCGGACATTAAATGTTGGGTGATTTGATTTAATGTTGGACATTCTTGTCTCTTGTGAACCTCATGCATGATACTATGATCCCTCATAATAAAGCCCCTCAGCATACTGTTGCCTCTTTTATAAGGGTGTCATCATCATGAATTTCATGAGATTGGTTTAATTTTGTTTTATAATTGCTGCTTAACTTATTTTGTATTATTTTTATTCTTGGCTTATGAGAACAAATTATAATGTGCTCTCAGATCATTAAATACAAATCTTGCTGTTTTAATGCATACAACTCTCAGTATAAGGCTCCCTTACTTATAACATGGGTCACTCTTATGAACAAACAGTGTTATAAAGATGGATCACTGTATTACATTAGTACACTGTATGATAACATCATAAAAATTAAAATGAAAGTTTATAGAACATTTTATTGATAATGTAAATTTTCTTTAATTCCAGGCTTGTCTTGCAACTTGTCTAGGTGTGATAGCCAGTCCAGGAGAACCTGACTATAGCCAGTGTCATCATGCTTTCTCTGAAGGGTGTCCAGTCCATGATAGTTGGTCTTGGAAATGTGCACAACATTTAAAGAACTGCACTGATCCAGATCATCGTTATCATTGCATTCTGAACACAAAGCGACAGGTCAGCCATGTTTGTGCGCCTGTTACAAAATGCTTAAAAGGTAACTGTTTCTCTTTTTGCATAATTTTTTCATGTCAATGATATAAACTACAAACAAAAAGAAAAAAACAGTTTGGCTTGCACCAGTATGCACAGGTATAAATGCCTGTATACATCTGCAGAGCTTTTTATAGCAGGAGTCCAAGTTTCGAGCATCTCCAGTCTCTGCAGTGATTTCTTTAGCCTGCACCTTTGCACCTTTTAGCGCAGTAAAATTCAAAAGAGTGCACATTAACATTGGCAATGCATTGAAAAAGTTCACAAAAACTAACTTTATATAGGCCATATATCATTTGCAAGCTTGTGTTCCATGTCCCGACTGTTAGGTAACCCGTCCATGTCATTTAGGCTCCTGATTTTATCACTAGGGCTATGTGTGATGAATTTGTATCTTTCCTGGAGGGTTGGAATTGAGAGATAGAGTTTATTTCCTAATGTTAATGTGGTCAGAGAATGCATGCAATGGAGAAACATGCACAACTAAATGTTAGTGAATGACAGAAAATATGTTCACTCAGAAAACTCAGCTTTTACCCCTAGGGATATATTAGATTGGTTATAAGCCTCAATGAATATTCCAGTGAGTAAAAACTGAGCTGTCCAAATGTTATATGATGATTTTGTTCTATTTTAGATATCTGCAGATCTTTCAAATATCAAAAGTTTGCATTTCGATACACCAGAAGGTTAAATTTCACAGGATATAATATTTTCCTTTTTTTCTGAGGTTACCTGTATACCAAATGTTTACCAGTTTAAGCTTGAGCGAAGCATCAGTGTGGATGCTTGCATTGTAGAGTGGTGTAGGAGGCTTTAATAGTAAGCGTAAGTATTTTCAGATAAAAATAAGTTAATAAAATAATTTACTTTCTCCATCGAATATGTTCCCCAATCACATTAACATTAGGAGTATTGGTAATAGGATGACAAAATACATGTGCATTGTCATTGTTGGACAATGCTCCCATGAATGCTTATAACATAGCCAGCATCATGGAAGAAGTAGTGCGATCATCCATGGCCATAACTGTATTTATCCATTGGATGTGCCAACAATGGTGAGGGCCCAATTGGGATAAGGGGGTAATTTTGCAGGAGATCTGGTTGTTACTCAGCAATAGGGCAGTGGAGATAGTTTGCAAACTGAACTCTCTGGGGTTTTACTCCAGGCTGTTTTTAGTGCCCAAGGCCAACAAAAATTTCAGGCCAATCATAGACCTCAGCCAGCTCAAGAAGTACATAGCCCATGCCAAGGTTTAATATGGAGACAGCAAGGTCGGTCAGATTTTCCATAAAAAGCGATGAATTTACAGTCAGTTTAGACCTGACCAATGCATACTTTCATGTCCCTATACACACATCTTCATGCAAGTTCCTTTGGTTCAGATTCTGTGGAACTATATACTAATTTTGCACTCTCGCATTCGTGTTCACCAGTGTCCTCAACTGTGTCATCACTTTCTCCTGGTCGACCCGGTCAGCAGAGACTGGCATATCTCAACAACATCCTCCAGAAACACAGATAAGTTTATCTTTGGTGAAGGTCAGAAATCAGTCCTCAGTCCATCCCAGCATTTTGTCCACTTGGGCATGGAATTTTTTGCCAACTTCAACCTTCTATGCCTTCCTCAAGTACATGCGACATGGATTATCGAGTTCATGAACTTCTTTTCCAACAAGGAATGGATTTCTGCAAGAAAGTTTCTGCAACTCCTGAGTCTACTCAATGCAGTGGTGGATTTGTTTCTTCTCTTCTGCTTGTTCATGCGCTTTTTGCAGATGGCCTTGCTGGCCCACTGGCACCCCTTTTCCACTTGACACCATCAACAGATCATGATCTGGAACCAAATAATATCTTTCCTGTATCAGTGGTGCATCAAATGATGGTTCACGTCAGGAAGCCCAGCTTCACCACAGTCAGTGGTAAATCTGGGCCAGTTTACCTCTTCACAACAAACTTTTAGGAATGAATTCCATTCTAAATGCATTTCATTTCTGGAAGGATCAATTATACAGAAAGGTAGTCCTCATTATGATGAACAACTCGGTGGTGGTGGCTTACCTCCTTAAACAGGGAAGGGGGGGGGGCAGGGGGCGAAATCAGCAGATCTGTGAGTGCTGGCTTGGGACTTTCTATGCTGGTGCACACAAATGAATATTACAGTTCAAATCAGACATATGTTCTGGCAGGCTCAGTGTCCAGTGGGATATCAGGGACTGGTGTAACATCAACAGCATTGTCCGATTGAGTTCCTTAATTGAGCAGTTGGCTAAATTTTTTCTCTGTTATTTGAGGTAAAAACGTTTGCCCCAATATGTATCAAAGGCTACCGTTCCATGATATCAGACACATTCAGGCTTCATGGTAGAGCTGATATTGGTTACGATAATGATTTATCAGACCTATTAGCCAATTTTTACTTCAGTAGACCCAAATCTTTAGATCAGTTTGAACCTTTAGCTTTAACTTTATTGAAGCTGCTATTGTACAAAATGTGTTTTCTGATAGCCCAGCATGCAGGGTGAGCAACTTGCAAGCCCTTCATTGGACCCAAACTGTCTCCAGTTCATATCAGATGGTTCCATGATCCTAATGACACAACCAGGTGTCATAGCAAAGAACAGCTTGCCGTCAGTGGGCAGTCAAAAGGTGGTCATCCGTCACTTTTTCCATCGATAAGTCTAGAGAGGCAACAATGCAGTACCATACCCATGCCCTCCCTACTGGAAGCAGACAGAGAAGTACCATGGTGCCCAAGAATGCCTCTTTCTTCCATTGAAGCCAGGGAAAGAGGATATAACCAAACAAACCACTAACATCATGGTCTAATTGGGTAATACCTTTGATATATTCTGAGATCTCAAAAGATTAGAATTGCCTCATGCAATCAAAGATATCTCAGCTTGCCTCATGTTCAAACAGAACATTGTGATCTGAGACATAATAGAAACTATTGGCTGGCAGGCACAGTCAACCTTCTTTAACTTTTATCAGTATGATCTAGCTTTGTAGAGACAAGAATTGAATCTGTTAGGTCCGATGGCTGCAGGCCAGACAATCACCAGACCAGTTGAAGTCAGTACAACCTTACTACCAGCGCAGAACAGCACTGTAACTGGATTTGCCCAGAATTTTTACACGGTAAGAGAGGTCTTCTACTTTCCTTGCTTTTAATATATCTCTCTCTCTATATATATATATATACACATACATAGGGAATTTGGTAGGGGTAGGATGCTCTGCCTTGCCTCCTCCTATTACCTATTCTTTTAACATTAATGTGATATGGAATGTGTTCAAGGAAAAAGCAAATATTTAGCTCTACAGGTCATAGACCAGAAGAGCTTATGGGATGGCCTCTTGTCTTGTCACCCATCATCAGACATCCATCTTCTGCTGTCTGTCCATCCATAAGCACAAGTTTGTTATCACTACTCCTCCTAAACTACTTGGAGGATTGCCATGAAACTTTACACACATATTCATCCCATGGTCTAGTTGGTCTGAAATGAAAATGGTGCTGCTCAGACATCAGTTATGGCCACCACAACAGCCATCTTGAAAATCTTTTTATCGCTATTCTTCCTGAATGGCTGTTCATATCAACATGGAGGTTTCAATAGAAGACTTCTTATGATATCTGGTTGGTTTTAAATGAAAAGAGTGTCTATCTGACCTCTAATATGGCAACCGCAGCAGCAATCTTGTTATTGCTACTCCTGAACAGAAAGACTTTTGGTGTCTGGTTGGTCTGAAATAAAACTGTGCCGATCTTGTATCCAATATGGCTGTCACAATAGTCATCTTGAAAATCTTAGCACTACTCCTGGATGGAAAGTAATATAAAAATTGGGCTTTCACTAGAAGACTTTTTATGATGTCCAGTTGGTACTAAATGAAGGTGCCAATCTGACATCCAGGATGGCCACCAAGGCAGCCATCTTGAAATTTTTTTATCACTGCTTCTCTGAAATGGAAAGTCATATCAAAATGGGGTTTCACCAGAAATCATATCGACATGGGGTTTCACCAGAAGACTAATTGTAATTGGTATTGAATGAAGATTGTGCTGGTCTGACCTCAAATATAGCACAATAAACATATTGAAAATATTGATACTAATTCTCCTGAATGGATGGTCATATCAACATGGGGTTTTCACCAAAAGTCTTCTAATTGTGTCTGATTTGTCCTAAATGAAAATGGTGCCATGGTGACTATTTTGTAAATCTTATCACTCAAGAATATCAGAGACGGTTTCAATACTCAGAAATTAAAAAGAAGAAATGGTCTCATCTTGAATTCCTGGAAATTCTTTTTGGACAGTAGAGCATCAGTCCTTTCAAGGGACCCTTGTTTAGGAAATTATGTTTTTCCAAGAATACAATCACAATACTATTGAACCCTCCCACACCTCCCTGCAAATGGAAGCATCAATATTGATTTTTCACTCAAGCTAAAACTAAGTAAACAACTGTATCCACCCACTGGTGATCAGGGTAGGTAATGGGTAAGAGTTTATTCCCTTTGTCTAACTGTTGTATAGATGGGAAGGACAGAATTTTTCATCTTTTCGCGAATGCTGGATTTGAGAGGTAGTGGAGGTTCTTTCCTTAAGTTATTGTGATCGGGTAAGTATTCTCTGAGAAACCTAATTTACTAAAAACTTTGCTTTCAAGATGAGGTTATATATCATTATTTTGCAGGAACAGAGCCAATCTATGATGAACAGAAATTAGCCATCTCTTGTGAACCCTGTCTAGTGGGGTATTTTCAGAAGAGTATTGTTTGGTCAGATGAAGCTCTTAAGTGTGAAGAGAGGCACAACTGTGACATTCAGTCCCACAAGATAGAGTGTCCAGTTGGATTAGAGATGGAGAAAACCCAGGATATATTATGTCGCTGTGATGCACGAAATAACTTTGTGCCACTGAATTTTGAAAATGCAGATGTATGCTTCCCATGGACTTTTACATGTTGGGAGGCCCCATGCCCAGGAAATGAGACAGAAAGACTGATGAGTAAGTAATTTTAGCTCTACTGGTCACAGACCAGAAGAGCTTATGAAATGGTCTGTTGTCTGTTGTCCAATGTCCATCTGTCCATTAGCACAAGTTTGTTATTTCTGCTACTTCTGAATTACTTGGAGGATTGCCATGAAACTTTACACACACATTCATCCCATGGTCTAGTTGGTCCTAAATGAAAATGGTGCTGCTTGGGCATCCAATATGGCTGCCATGGCAGCGATCTTGAAAGTCTTGTTATCGCTGCTTCTCCTGAATGGATGGTCATATTGACATGGGGTTTTGATGTCTAGTTGGTCTTAAATGAAAATGGTACCAATCTGATGTCCAATATGGCCACCACAGCAGCCATCTTGAGAATCTTGTTATTGCTACTCCTGAATGGAAAGTCATATCTTGAAAATATTGCTATCTCTGCTCCTCCCAAATATATGGCTATATCAACATGGGGTTTTCACCAATAGCCATCATATGATACCTAGTTGGTTCTAAATGAAAATGGTGCCAGTCATACATCCAATATGGATGCAACAACGACTGTCTTAAAAATATTTTTGTCACTACTCCCCTGCATGGATGATCATTATGACATTGGGGTTTCACAACAACAAAAATTCTAATGATGTCTACTTTGTCCTAAATGAAAATGGTGCCAAGCTGACATCCAATATGTGTACCACAGCAGCTAATTTGAAAAGGTTGTTATTGCTGAAGAATATCAGAGATGGTCTCAACACTCGATAGTTAAAAGGAAGAAATTGGCTTATCTTGAATTCTTGGAAATTCTTTTCACGCATTAGAGCATCAGTCCCTTTGAGGGTCTCGTGTCTGTTTAAGATAAGTTTAGTTTTTCTTTCCATTCTTAGCAATCAATCATCTCGCAACTGATAATCAATCAGTTGTTTGATAAACACTAAACTATATCCCCAGTGTATATCCCTTACTAGTAAGTGGAATGAGATATTTTGTGTATGAAAATACTGCAGAGGTTCAAAAAATTCCTTGACTGTTGTTGGACATTTGTTTTGGTTATTGCCACATACATGCACCCTCACCCCCCCCCCCCCACCCCATGTCACCTCAGTGTACTCCATAAATATAAATATATTCCCACATTAATTATGTCTTTCATGCAAGTTTGGAAATTAACATATGGCTATACCCATATGCTTAAAATCATACTCTATCCTTTTTATTTCCTTAAACTTTTGTCAGAAATGCAGACACTGGATTCAAAGCTCTCATATGTACACAAGGTTCCCGTTATGCATATACATGTACTTTAGGTGTGGATGCTGATTTGAGTGAACCATTTAAGTTGTAGGGGTGGAGGGGTTTACTGTCTCAAATTAAACATGCTACTCCCAGTTTTTGCTGTGCAATAGTGTGAAGTCATAGTTTTAGTTATGAACACATATTTGAATCAGTATAGGGTTTATATAATTTTTTCTTTCCCATCTTTTAGAGAATGACTCATCTGTTTGTTAGAGATTGGTCTTTACACATGAAATTGAATGGTTATTCCTAAACTTGGTTGAGACTAGGGTATAGAAGTCACATTGTGCTATTTACAGCCAATCCAGAGGCAGTTTCACACCTGTTATTATGTTTATCTCATGTACATTAATAGATCAATACCTGTATATGAGTTTCAGTTAAAGCATTTTTCAAGCCTAAATGTACATTTCCTGATAGAAATGCCCAATGTCCAATTTGGGCAATTTTTTGTCAGTCACAAATCAGTCTCATCAGACATGTCCATTGTCCAGCATATATAAATATTTCCAAAAATATACTACATAGTGTTTCATAAGTTAGTGTTAGTTTCCTAACAAGAAATGAAGTCTCCAGATTCAAATGGAATTGATGCTTTTTGTGCACATTTTTGATGGAAATATTGTTATAGATAAATTGAGATTGGTTGGTGATTACACGTGTGATTTAATTATTTACACTATTAAGTTGTCAGTTTTCTTATACATGTATGTACCAATGCATCGTTCTCTGTAAAAAATTAAATATAAAAAATGTAATCACTCTTTTGAGTATTTCTTGTGTAATATATATCAATTTAAGTTGGTTACTGCATCACCGAAGCCTCTAGTTTTGCATCCCTCTCCCCATTCTTGCATAGCCCACAATATTTTCTCAGGTAACTGACTTGCCTCAATATTACATGGTACATTACCTAACATGATGGCACTTTGTGGACCCTCACCATCGTGTTGTAAAATCAAAGTAAACTTGGATAAAATTTGTTTGAGCTATGTGGTTAATATGAAACAGGCCCTATGTTGTTAACATTTCTTGTATTTGTTTAAAATATTTGTAACACGTTATTTTTCTATAGATGTAATGTTTTATTTGTAAGTCTTTTACTATGATTATATCTTAATTTAAAAAAATAGATGACTTATGGTAATGAAGAAAGAAAACAGAACTTTAATGGCTTGCCATCACTAAATCTGAGTGTTTTTAACTCTACTGATCATTGACCAGAATAGCTTATGGGATGGCCTCTTGCATGTTGTCTGTCATCTGACATCTGTCTGTCCGTTAGCACAAGTTTGTTATCGCTACTCCTACTTGGAGAAATTGCCATGAAACTTTACATACATGTTCATTCCAAGACCTTGTTGGTCCTAAATGAAAATGGTGCTGTTCAGACATCCAATATAGTCACCACAACAGACATCTTGAAAATCTTGATGGTCATATCAACATGGGGTTTTCACTTAAAGACTTTTTATGATGTCTAGTTGGTCCTAAATGAAAATGGTGCTGATCTGACATCCAATATGGCCACTTGGCAGCCATCTTGAATCTATTGTTGTTGCTTCTCCTCTTGAACAGAAATCATATTGACATGGGATTTTCACCAGAAGACTTATTATGATGTCCAGTTGGGTCTCAATGAAAATGGTGATGCCCAGACATCCAATATGGACGTCACATTAGCCATCTTGAAATTTTTTTTATTGCTGCTGCTCCAAAACAGATGGTAATATCAGCATGGTGGTATCACTAAACAATTCTTAGGATGTCTACTTGGTCCTAAATGAAAGGGGCCCTGGGTGACTGAGTGGTCTAAGGTGCTCGCCTTTATAGATCACTCACATCTCACCTCTGTCTGCATAGGTTCAAGTCTCAGCTCAACCAACATGGGTATGTGAGAAAGCTTGCCAGTGTTCTTCTCTGGGGGTCTCCTGTGCTCTTCATCCACCAAATATAATGGCTGCCATGTATAGGCTATCGTGTGCTAAAAAAATGGCATTGAACTCCACAAAAACCCAACCAGACCTAAATAAAAATAGTGCCAATCTGATGTCCAATATGGCCACCATGGCAGCCATCTTAAAAATCTTATAGCTTCTCCTCCTGAACAGAAAGTTATATCGACATGGGATTTTCACCAGAATACTTCCTATGATGTCTAGTTGAGCTTAAATGAAAATGATTTCCCTTTGACATCCAAAATCTTGAAAATCTTGCTATTGCTACCTCACCTAAATGTGTGGTCATATCAACATGGGTTTTTTACTAAAAGATTTTTTATGATGTCTTCTTGATCCTAAATGAAACTGGCACCAATCTGATGCCTAATATGGCCATCATGGCAGCCATCTTGAAAATCTTGTCACTACATCTTCTGAATGGAAAGTCATATTGGCATGAAATTTTCACCAGGCTTCTTATAATGTCTAGTTGGTCCTAACTAAAAATCGATTCCACAGTGGCCAGCCTGAAAATCTTGTAATTGCTACTACTTCTGAATGTATGGTCATATCTACATGGGGTTTTCACTAAAAGACTTTTTATGATGTCTACTTGGTCTTAAATGAAAATGGTGGCAATCTGACATCTAATATGGCCACCATGGCAGCAATCTTAAAAATATTATTGCTATTCCTCCTGACTGGAAAGTCATATTGGCACGAGCTTTTCACCAGAGGGCTTCTTAAGATGTCTAGTTGCTACTGGATGAAAATGGTACCGATTTCACATTTAGTATGGCCACCATGGCATCCTTCTTGAAAGTCTTGTTATTGCTATTCCTTCTAAATGGAAAGTCACACATGTATCAACATGGTGTTTGCACCAGAAAGTCTTCTAATGGTGTCTAGTTTGTTGTAAATGAAACTGGTGCTGATTTTACCTCCAATATGGCTGCCACAGTGGCAAATTTGAAAATCTTATTGCTTAAGATTATCAGAGATGGTTTCAGCACTCAGCATTTAAAAGAAGAATCAGTCTTATCTTAACTTCCTGGAAATTCTTTTTGGGCAGTTGAGTGCAAGTCCCATTTGAGGGACTCTTGTTATTAAATATTGTATCTCCCCCTTCCTCAATTTTTACCAAGGGTTGTAACGCAAAATTGTCAACATAAATTATTTCCTGCGATGACTGAACATATTAAGTAAGGGCAGATGTCACTGTAATTGAAACTTGTGTACCTTGACACGATTGCCAGACATGACTCTAACCCATCCAACCCAATCTCCCTGGGACCTCCAGGTAAAGAGCCAGAAATCATTCTCCTTGCATATGGCGTCTGGATAGACAACTAACATAGAAAATGTGGTGAATTTCCAACCAGCAGTTTGCAAGGAATTAGAGTGATGGACAGTCTGATAAATGAATGGGAAGGTGGATGGTACCACAATATTACAGAGCTTAAAGCACAGGATTAAAAGAAAAAGGTTGCTCACAAAAAACAACTTCTAATGGAATGTGAGCTTGCCAGATAATATACTATCATTATTTTACTTGCTATATACTAGCACAATACATATTAATGTGCTATGTTATTCTTTTGAAGGAAATTCCACTACAATGATTTCTCTAAATTGTAGATTACACTTGTGGACCCAAATGCCAGGAAAGCCATGAAAGGAATAACCAAGACATATGTGTGCCAATGTAAGTTATGCCACATTTTTTTCAGCCTTGGTATTAGTTTCTCATGAATGGAATATTTAACATTGGACGTAGGTAACCGTTCAGAAGATGGTCTGCATAGATTTCCCTGAATGGTTTTTTTTAAAACACGAAAGCTTGTATCAATATGAAAAATTTAAGATGGTAGTTTCTTTTATGCTGTGAAATCTGTGTTAAATCACTAAGATCATCAAAATGCAATTAAGGTCCATACATTCATTGATATGTCCTGTAAAAATTGACATTAAAAAATAAAAAATGAGTTTCACATATCTGTAAATGTTTATGAAATAGCTGAACAATGTTACATCCCACCAGCTAGAATAACTAAAATAGAGAGCGAAAGACATATTGACACATAGTAATATTTTAAAATGATGTTCCTAATGACTATAAAGATAGAAGGTATCTCTATGTTCCAATAAATTTTTGTTGTCAAGATTGGTGTTGTTTCAGATAATTTGACACCACAAACAGAAATATGTATGATATAAATGCTTGAAATTTTTTCAATCCATTCGAGAAATTATCAGAACACAAAAGACTTTGCCACCATGTAGATAATTAGCCTGAAGAAGGTTCGGTTATAAAATCAACACCAACGAAATGTGTGAAGCAAAGTTGTTTCAGAGACAGTGTGCACAGGAGGTGCAGTCATGCCAAAGGCAATGCATATTGAAGGTGCAAAGCATGGACACGGAGCATACATACAGTACAGTGAATAAAAACAGCAAAAAACAAATTTATCAGATTCTGTATGTATGTTAAATCAATCCACAAGAGTTACAAACCAATCATTTATTTAGGCATAGATTGTATTGAAGTATTTTACAAAGTGTTGAGTGAAATTGGAAAACTAGCATAAAAAGAATTAAGGAAGAAAAAAACCTATTGTTTCACTGATGAAGATGAAAAACAGTTTAAAAATTAAACAAATATGTTACATCTGTAAGAGAAAATTGACTGAAAACAAAGAACAAGACCATGACCATTTAATATCAAAATATATTGTGCTCCAGCGCATAATGAATACAATTTGAATTGTAAATACCTAGAATTCATTCATAACTTGTCTGGTTGTGACAGCCACCAGCCACTTGTTCATCTAGATGCTCGTAAAAATATGATCCAAATGAAGATGTAAAAATTATATAAAGAATGAGAAATATATTTCATTTAGTAAGGATTTCATTGTTGATAGATTCATGAAGGAAGGAAAAGAAAAACAGCTAAAAGGACAGTGATGTTTGTAGATGGCTTTAGAATAATGGGACAGTCTGTTGAACAGCTGACTAAAAATGTGAATGATAAAAAATTGACAGAAACAGTGAAACATTTTAGAGGCATGAAATGAAATTATTTCGGGAAAGACATTTATCCATGCGAATTCATGGATAATTTTGAACAATTTAATGAAACGTATATACCACCAGCAGAAAATTTCTACTTGTCACTTAACATTTTTAACATATCAAATGATGATTACCAGTATGTTAAAGATGTCATAGATCATTTTAACCTAAAGACATTAGTTGATCTTCATGATTACTATGTGATGAAAGATATATTATGGCATTTTTATTAGAACCTTTGCAATGTCTATGAATAAAAGACCAAGGTCAATATTATAGTACTCCCGGATTAGTACATGACGCAAGTTTAAAGATATGTGGTGTAGAACTTGGAACTTTTAATGAACAATGATTGTTTTTGATAATTGTGAGGGGAATAAGAGGTGGAATTTACATATGACTTGTATATGCCAAAGCAAATCATGAATACCACTCAGACAAATATGGTAAGATAAAAATAATAGTGAGTGTAAAAGGTCATGGTCAAGGTTATTTATTATGTACATAGATGCCAACAATCTTAATGGATGGGAGGATGAGAAACTGATAAACAAACTAGATAGGTAGAAGAGAATTTGCTTGAAATTCCAGAAGATTACCAATTCTGGTTGCATTTTAGAAGTGGATTTGGAGATTCAATTACATTTTCATGACTTTTTCAAGGACTACTTAGTAGCTTAAGAGAAATTAATTCCAGATGAAAATAAATCATCCAAGTTTCAGAAGAATTTGATACATTATTACAGGGGTACAAAACCAACTATAATAAAATTGTTATGTACATAGAAAATCAAAGAGAAATATGTAATTCACTATCAGAAATATATAGCTTAACATACATATATATATATATATATATATATATATATATATATATATATATATATATATATATATATATATATATATATTCAGTTAGGTTTAAAGCTGAAAAAGATACATAGTTGCCTTCTTTGATCTACAACCATAGTTAAAATCCTGCATTGAACTTAATACAAATTTGAGCCAAAAACCAATGAATGATTTTGAGAAAGAAATTCCTAAAATTGATGAATAATGCTGTATTTGGTAAACATTAGGAGAATTTGAAGAAAAGAACAACAGTTAAAACATGTACAGATGAAAATAAATTTCTCAGATGCCAGAAGGATCTATAATTTACAAGGAGAACATTTATTGACGACTTAGTGTTTGTTCATATGAAAAACAAGAAAATCAAGTTAATAAAACCAATTTACAGTGGATTTTGGGTTAGAGTTACATAACTGGCTAATGTATGAACTCGATTACAGCAAGCTTAAAAACAAATGCAGAGATAAAACAAGACTGCTCATGACTGGTACAAATTCATTGTATATATATATCGTATGAGACCAAAACCTTTTACAGTTACACAAAGGATAACTTAAAATACTATGACACTTATAATTACCCAAAGGAGAACATATTTGGTTCACCACAAATGAATAAGAAAGTTTCTGGACTTTTAAAAGATGAGTTTAATTGATGTTTTAGTTAGAGTTTTGAGAGTTAAGATCAAAACTTCACTCAGTCAGGACTGATAATGAAAAGAAAGTTAGTAATGGAATCAAAAGTCTAATCAGAAAGAATTAAAAAAATTTAATGTACAAAGATTGTTTATTCAGTTACAAGGAAAATTACCATGCAGTGAATATACTCAGGTCTTGCCACCATGAGATCAAAGTACATGCTGTAGCAGTGAATTTACCAAGGTCTTACCACCATGAGATTAAATTACCATGCTGTAAATTTACTCAGTCATACCACCATGAGATCTGCAGCATCAGGATGATTAAAGTAGCATTGTGTATACATGCAGACAAGTGCTTTTTGCTTGACAACATAAATGCATTGCCTTATGGAAACAAAAGTACTCTATAGTTAAAGGGAAACTAAATGCATTAAACGTTTGTTTCTTTTGTTGTCAGAAGGTATCTACAAACAGATATTTCAAATGTCAGCCACAAAGAGCTAGTTTGGTTAGGTTTGTTGCTTCTGTTTTTACATGATCTAGATTTCCACTATCATCAATCTCTCAGAAAGTATTTCTACCTTGATAATTTATCTTCAGGATCTATCACAATCACATATTCCCCTTTGAGTAACCTGTTTGTTGAAAGTCTTGTTGAATATAAAAGTTATACAGATGATAATTATTTAATCAGAGATGTTTTTTTTAAAATTCAGTTTTTAACAAATTTAATGCAAACAGTCTTTTCACAGCTATTGACTCCACAGATTGTTATGTCATATAATTTTTTCAGATACATTTATTCATGCCCAAGACATAATTGATTTTAGTTGATTGTTTTGAATGTTTACCTGTCATGCGGGTCAATTATAACACACCAGCAATGATGCCAATGAACAGAAAATTATTGTCCAGTGCACTAGCGAAGAAATAAAATGGCATAAGTGCAAGCCATAGATGGGGTATATTATTGATTTCTCCATTTTATTCATATAAAGATAAAAATCCTGCTACTTGTAACAGTCACACAAAATGTCTGAGATTCATCTGTCACATTTTAATTTCTGTAATTATGAATATCACGGGGTTTTGACATAAAACTTGTTACAGTTTGACTTCCATGCCATTAAATTGGATGGTTTCACAAAGATTTCACTTTTAAGGAATGATTTAAAACCTGTAGTCCATTTCCATGCATACAATGACAGAGTACATAATTCTACATGATCCCTGCAGTTTTCAGTTATAAAGAACTTGTATTTATTGTTTAATAACGATCATTTTATTGCACAACACTGTGTAACAATGTTCTTGTAACACAGATTCAGCCATGCTCACACTATATATGAAATATCTCTTATTACTTGTCAGTTATTTGTCAATTTACAGTATTGTTTTTAATGAACAGCTTACTATTGAAAAGATGATTGCTTCCATAGGACTTGGTGATGTCTTTCACAAACATTCTACATAAATTGTTTGGTATTAGGATCTTCTTTCTACATTACATCAAACAAGAAACTGCCCGATATAATCAGTGTATTTGGATTTAACTTTAGAATTGTCTGTAAAGTTTGTTCAGGATTATTGTTGCTTGGAGTATTATGTGATACAGTGATGTGTTGGATTGAGGTATTTAACTCTTTGTGGTATATTTTTCTGCTTGTGAGGAATTATGCATGCTATGTTGACATCATTACTATTTATTACATACAGATGTGTAGAAGATTTACAAAGAAACTTGTAAGCAATATGCACACTAACACCCATCACAAGTTAATGAATATGTACTCAAATTTTACTTGATCATTAGAAGGCTGCTAAAATTCATTAAATTTAGTTTGTCAGGGCTTTTAAAGTTTTGCTTTATTTCCTGGTTCGTAGATGCATCAAGATACAGACCCCGACATAGGTAATTTGATCAAATCTGCATTTCCTTTATAGTTCATTTGCAATTCATTTGCATTCATTCTTTATTTCTTTTGCATACTTTTTGCATTCCATTCATATTTGAATACTGTTTGCATTCATTCTTCATTTCATTTGCATACTGTTTGCATTCCATTCACATTTTCATACTGTTTGCATTCCATTCACATTTACATTTTAGCCTCATCATTGTTTGTTTGTGGTCTCAGAAATGCATTCTTATCTTACATTATCACTTCATTCAACATTTTCTTTCTGTATTCACCGGCCTATAAGTCAATACTTTTTGACCGGGAAGTCTGGGCTTTGTCTTATACTCTGAATCGACTTATATGTGGATTATGTCATTGAAATTGCTTTACCGTATTTAATGTAATTTTTCGTAAGTGAAAAAATTAATGTTTCTTTCAAAGTACGAAAAATAATGTGTAAAAAAGTATTTATAATTTTGGGGAAGAGATCGTGTGCAAAAAAAATATAGGACCCGACATTTAGAAGGATTCCAAAATTATTACATGATTGTCAGCATTAAATTCACGTGCATCAGACGTAATTGCGCTAAAGCAGCATGCACTAGTAATATGTGTTGCTTAAATTTACTTACATATGTGTGTATTAGAATAGGCAAGTTAGAAAATTAATAACCATGTCATGGACATGGCACATTTTCTTCCTGCACCTTGTGAGAGAGAGAGAGAAATTTCAGCCCTTCTTCATGCTGTTTTGCTTAACGTATTTTACTGACCCTGTTTAGCTGAAGCTTTTGTCAAAGAGAGAAAATAGTGAATGGAAATTTTAAAAATACATACCATATTTCTTCAGTTTCAAAGATATATAATTTATACTTAAATATTCACAATATTTATATCCATATAGACTTCATTTAGTTTAAATCCCAAGATGACCATTTAGCATGCTGTGTTGTTTTCTTAGTAAGTACAATGACCTCTATATTCCCACAAAATAAGATTACCCTTCATCAGTAAGTGCATGTACACTTCCTGTAGTTAGGCAGCATTTTGGTTCGATCTTTGCTCATGAATTCAAAGCTCCCACACTTGTGTCAGCGAGAACAAAAGATGTCACTGGTTGAGAAACTTACATGAGCAAGCACCTGGCATTACAGGTCATTACACAGTACTGCATACATTTACATGCTTTACAGGATCGATTACAATACCCTATGGGTAGCCTCATTTCCTTATTGGAAGCCTCACTAATTTGATCACATCTACTGCTGGTGTCAACTGGAATGATCTGGTCAAAGATGTAGGCATATTTAATTAGCATGTAAATAACACTGCAAAGCGATGTGATTCTTCTGACAATGGATATTGTAATTAAAACAAGAATGAACTGTTTATTCAGAAGTACTAATTGATAAGGGAATATAGTAATGCCCCTGTACATGAGTAAGATACAATCATCAGGTAACTCAACAATACATATTACAATTGCCCTGTAACCTCTCTCTCTCTCACTCCAAAAGCTAAAAGCAAACACTGCTCTGAATGCATACGTTCTTACACACTGACATAGCATTGTTTCGTCTCTCCCTCTCACTCTCTTTCTCTCTCGCACACACACACACACACATAATACACGCATTCACTAAAAACAACAAGTCTTGATCGAGTTCTTTTATATTTTATTGTACATATAATTTGATAATGAGGTTACTATTGCTGTAAGAATACAAGTTGCACTTATTTTTTTGACAACAGGGGTTCATATCATTGCGTACAATGTACCAATAAATAATACCTATAAATAATACATGTACAGACCATCTTGATAATTTTCCCATTTGATCTGGAATAGCTTAGTGATACCATTAATATTCATGAAACCAGAAGTTACTAATGAAAAAGAAAAAACCAAGGTGTTGATCTGGCTTCGTCTTATACTCCACATCGACTTATATGTGGATGAAGAATTGAAAATTGATGAAATTAGCGAATTCAACTTATACTCCACATTGACTTATAGGCCGGCAAAGTGGTAAATAAAAAAATATACCTGCAACTGCAATAAATATAAAAGTATTGTATTATATTTGTTAGCAAATTTGATTTATTATTTTGTTTCATTCAGATGAAAATTGTACAAACACAACTACTGATGACGATGTAGAACAATTTCATGGCTTGTAAGTAGTGAAAAATTGTCCATCAGTGTAAAAATAAAGAATCTGATACCATATTATCATGCAAAATGGTTTTTAATTGTGTATATTTAACAGCAGACCAAAATACAGGTAAATAGTTTTTCAAATCATTCATGAAATGCATTTGAGTTTCATTTCATTTTCATTTATTATTCACCATTTTGTGTTGTGCTTTCTCCATTTCTTCATATTGCTTTTTTCATTTCATTTGCATTCATTCTGCATTTCATTTGCATTCATTCTGCATACTGTTTGCATCCTGCTTTCTTTTCTAAGGTAAACTTACCTGTTTTAATGTCAGTAATAACTTACCTGTCGCTATTATTAAGCTTTACCTTTCCACAATGGAAATACCTCATCTGTGCTAGATGCACCAACTCCCTGTTCTAGAGATTTCTTAGAACACGTGCATCAACCCATTCTGACCTACATTATCGGCCAGTGCGCTATAGCATGTCGTCATTCTTCAACATGTAGAAAGAAACACTATGAAGAGAACAAATATCTACCAGTGATGGTTTTGCTAAATACCAGGGCTTCAGATTAATAAATAAATTGTAGTGAAAATATCCTTTGTCCGTATCTATCAAAAAATTATTGTGTGATAAGATAACATTGATATTTTTCTAATTGGTGCATTGTTGCATGACGAGCCACCTTCCTTCCATCCTCCTGCATAAAGGTGTGGGTCATTGACCAGTCGCTTATCACCGGATACAGACCACAGGTCACCAGGTGCTAGTCACCAGTCACCGGTCACAAGACCGGGTTCTGGGTACCAGTCTTCATAACTTGCTGAATCTTGGTATAGCACCAGGGATAGGTTTGAATACCCTCCTTCCTCTGCCTTGCCAAATTATTCAGTCACAGGGCTGGAGCCTGCTTTTATGCACACTCCCGGGGTAGGAAATTGGACCAATGTCCCTTCCTTTTCCTTGTTCCCTTTCCCCCTTTAAGAGAACAACCTATACCACCATGGATATTGTCCATGTGGCCCCCTGCACGTACGAGTGATGAGGTCCAACAACCTTCACATGTTCTGCAGGAAAGGTCATCAAGGAAGGAGAGGATTAGTCCCCCTTCCTCTAAGAAGCCAAGGAGAGATGAGAAGACTTCTCGATCTTCTGAAATGACACCCATTAGGGACAGTTCTGTCGCTCCCCGTGCTGAGTTACAGAATATCTATGTCCCTACTTCCTGGCCTTCCCCACAGAGCGATCGTCCTGGATCCATTTCTCCTGTATCCCACCGAAGTTTGGAACATGAAGATGCTGATGCTTTGTTGATTGTTGTAGATTCCCAGGAATTTGCTGAAGTTATGGAGCATAGAGTATACTTTCCCCTCAGAGGATCTCCAAACAGCTCTCACCAAGCATCACAAGTGGTCGAGGAGGAGGAGACTTGGTTATTCGACATGGCTGTCAACGAAGTCTACCACCTTCTACCACCTGACATGTGACCTAAACCCAAGTGTTAAAGTGACACTAAGATGGTTTCTTGCTTAGAAAACTCTCAGGGGCAATGCCCAGACTGGACATGCTGCTACTTCCTCAGATAGTACAATAAGTTGCGCAATACCTTAGCAAAGGTCTATAATCAGTGAGATGAAATAAAAGGTGGTCAGTCCCCCTTGCTACATTGAGACCCCTAATATCAGCCTTGAGCTATAAGGTTCATACATCTGCCTGGCCAGTGAACCCCCAAACCTCTTCCCTTTGGACGCCAAAGATTCACAGGTTGGAATTCCTCTGCTCACTCGCGGGTAAGTCCTTAGAGGTTTTAAAAGTCAAAGGCCAGGTCATTAGTGACCATAGCTTCACATGCTGACCTGTTTACAGCAGCTTCCTTCACTGAAGGAAAAATTATTATCCCCCATTGCCTTGCAATGACTGTTAGAGTTTGTGGCTAAAACTTTAAGACACGCATTGTCCATGGCAATGGCATTGTCAGTGGGGCTTCTTCACCTGTCGAGATGTAGCTAGAACATAGCAAAAATCTTCTCAGGGCTGTAACCTTGGATTCTGAGACCATATTTGTCGGTCTCTATCCCATTATTGCTTCTCACGATTTTAGGGACCAACAACATAGGGCCATTGCATCGGTTGCTAACCCGTTGAAACCAGCCAGTACTCGCACACAACCTGATCGAGCCATGGGTCAGCCACAATTCCAATGAAAAGGTATGCAATCACAACAACATAGTTGCCAGCTGACCTATGAGTCCACTGCATGAATGAAACGGAAACAGTGGAGAGGCAAGGTCAAGGTAAAGAAGTTTACGTTTGTCTCCCCCTTTCCCAAACAGTCAAGGAAGGATGTGTGGAAGATAGAGCATCTCTAAGGGCACCTCCACTGTATTGTAGTGCGTACCTCTTCCTTTAATACATGTAGGGGCTCAATTGGCCCTCTTTTCAGAGGCCTGGTTGAACATTACTGAAGATTGCTGGGTACTTTCTGTAGTGAAGGAGAGTTTACATCTACGCTCTACAGAACTCCCTCCTCTCTCAAGGACACCCTTCTTCTTCCATCAATCAAACATATTAAAGTTACAGGAAGAAGTGCACATCCTTCAGAAGAGCGGAGTAGAGAGGGTTCAGAACATCCAGTCATCACCCTTCTATTCCCGGATGTTTCTGGTTCCCAAAAAGGGTAGAAAACAGGCTTATTATAGATCTTTTTCCTCGAAACAAATTTCTGCTAGAGAAAACTTTCAAGATGGAAACTGCAACTTCAGTTCAGAAAGCTATCAGACTGGCCAACTGGGCAGTTTCCATCGATCTTCAGGATGCTTACTTCCACATCCCAATTTTACTTCTGCACAAAAAATATTCCCAGTTCTCAATTGGACAGGAAGTATGTCAATTCCAAACCATACCATTTGGTCTAGCCTCAGTGCAACGGCTCTTCACCAGAGTTATGTGAGTCATAGCTGCGCACTTGAGGTACTTGGGAATTCCGCTGATCCAATACTTCAATGACTGGCTGCTACACAACAACAACAAACAGTCCCTATTACATCACACAACCTGCTCTGGGTACATAGTGACTCAGTTAAGACTGATTCCAAACCTAGAGAAATCTGATCTCATTCCCTCTCGGGATTTCGTGTACATAGGAGTGAATATCCTTACCTCTCTGGGGCAGGTTGTGTTCCCCCAGAGAGGATACACAAAATCATGGAATTTTTAAGGACGTTACATACCAAGACTTTGTTGTTGTCTGTACTTATCTCTTCTGGGAACTTTGAATTCCGTGGTGGACCTGGTATGCCTAGGGAGACTTCACTTACATTGTCTTCAGTTTCTCCTATCGGCGGTTTGGAAACACCACAAGGATGCACTGTCAGATCAAATTTCTCTAGGGTCAATCTTTCAGTACCACCTCAAGTGGTGGTAGAATCAAGACAAGTTTCTGAGGGGAGTTCCTCTGTATGCCCCAGAACCCCACTCCTATCTCTACACCAACACGTCAGATTCAGGTTGGGGGGGGGGGGTCGGCCTCATTTAGAGCCAGAAAGAGTACTTCTCCTCTGCCATTGGTCACACTAAGACAGTCTCCTCCACATCAACAATTTAGAAATGAAAGCCGTGTTCTTCACCCTAAAAGGGTGCATAGAACATGGTTGCATACCTCAGATGACAAGGAGGTACTCCTGCTCCATCTCTCTGCATGGAGAAATGGAACTTCTACGTTGGGGAGAGTCAGAAGTGATTAAACTCTGAGTTCGTCATATTCCAGTTAAGATAAACATTCCTACTGATAGTCTGTCCAGAACAGGCATTGGTAGTCCTTACAGAATGGTCTCTACATCAAGCAGTTGCAGCGTCTCTGTTCATTCTATGGGAGACACCTCTAGTGGACTTGTTGCAGCAAAACTCAACAACAAGCTCCCATTTTATGTCTCCCTAGTCCCAGACCAAGCAGCCTGGGCAGTGGATGCCTTCAGTCTGAACTGGGAATGATTGTTTGCGCATGCATTCCACAAGAACTGCACAAGATCAAAACATCCACAGCACAGATCATCCTGACTGCACCTCTGTGGCCTCAAAGGTCAAGGTTCAACAACCTCCTCGACCTATTGATAGACAAACCAGTTGTACTACCTCAGTGGGACAATCTTCTCTCACAACACAGAGGTACTCTACTTCACACCAATTCTCTGATTCTCCACCTTAGCACTTGGCTCATCTCATGTGATCTATCTGCCAGACAAAAATTTCAAGCAAAGTTACCGACTGCATCATCTAGGCCTGCCAACATTCTACATCTAAGGTCTACAATGCAAAGTGGAAAATCTTCTGTCTTTGGTGCAGGTTAATCCAAACTGACCCCCTCTTGCTGCAGTAGCAGATTTTCTTCTCATCCTCTTTGAGGAAAGATCTTGTTCAGCCTCTACAAACAAAGGTTATACGGCTGCCCTTTCAAAACCGACTTAAATTTTCCAAATGTCAATCCAGTGGGTCAGACCCTCATTTAGCGGATCTTATTAAGTACTTAGAGCTACAGAGACCAGTGTCTTGCTCATTGACACCAAGATGGAACCTTTCATGTATTTTGTAGGCACTGACAAAACACCTTATGAACCTTTGAGTGAGGAGGCTTTTGAAAATCTTACGCTTAAAACCATTTTACTTCAGGCCATTATGTCAGCTCGGAGAAGAAGCGAACTTCATGCTTTATCAATTGAGGAGGGATGTTACGCTTCAGTGGGAATTATGATTTGGTTTCCTTGTTATGTCAGCCAGGTTTCCTTGCAGAAATCCAACTTCCATCAATATTTCCATCCCCGATAGAAATCCCCAGTCTCAGTCGCACCTGTGCTGGCGATGACCAAGATAGACTTGTTTGCCCAGTTAGGGCACATAGATTCCATTTAGTAACTGCTAAAGGGAGAAGGAAGGGTAGAAAAAGGCTCAGGTGATATTTCAGCACCCACTATCTCTCGATGGATTTCGCTTACAATCAAGACAGCTTATACATCTCTCACAGAAAAAGACTTATCATTCATGAGGATAAAAGCTTATTAAGGCAGGGCTATCACTACTTCCTGGGCATATTTAAATCACTCCTCTTTAGACAATATTATGAAGGCTGCATTTTGGCAATCACTCACAACCTTCTCTTTTTACCTTTTGTCATTAGCAAACCAGAGCCAAGGTATATTTTCTCTGGGTCCAATAGTCGCTGCACAATCAGCGACCCAGACTACTGCAGCATAAATGGCATTTGACTGCTTGGGCTACAAGGTGAGTAATTTTTCCACATTGTACTCCTTTCCAGTCCATTATCTACCTTCCTTACTGACAAATTCAGCTTAATAATAGTGACGGTAAGTTTTTACTGACATTAAAATGTAGTTTCTTGGGGGAGCAAAACTAATTTTAATTATGTAATACTTACCTGTCACTATTGGATGCTCTTCTTCTACCCCACTCTGATGTTATTTATTAGCCAAACGTCCTGAAAAAGAATGAGGATGTGCTATTGCAGACGGGCCGATGACGTAGGTCAGACTGGGTCGATGCATGTGTTCTAAGAAATCTCTAGAACAGGGAGTTGGTGCATCTAGCACGGATGAGGTATTTCCATTGTAGAAAGGTCAAGTTTTTATAATAGTGACAGGTAAGTATTACATAATTAAAATTAGTTTTACTCCCCTAAAAAAACTACATTTTAGGGAATATGATTAGATGCATCAGGATGAATAGACTTTCATTGAGCAAAAGCATCAGCCAGGTTGTTTAAGTACTCGGTCACGAAACCTTGTTATCTTAATCATTCATTCAAGTAGTCAGGTGTCTCTACTGTTTTCATTTAATTCTGTTGTTTTCTCAGTAATTCTTATAGGTTTTATCAAGCCTAATTCCTTTATTTCAGCTAAATTCTGATCAAATAAATGATTGCTTTTTGCAAAATGCTAGACTGTTAGCTATTGCTCTTCCAATAACTACTACAGCTGTTGACATTTATTTATGCTGAAAAGTGTACTAAAGGTACTGTGCAGAGCACAGCACAATAAAGGCTATGCTTTTGCATAGCACTATTCTATTTAAAACTTGTTAATTGTGATACTGCTTCCAGCTTTTTATTTTGTACATCATGGCTGAAGATCTTTCATTGTGTTTCAGTCCAATTATTTAAACACTGTTCTCATCTAGATAGTATGTCCATGTTTCTTTTACACAATAAAGATAAGGTTCAGATTCGTTTTAATATCTAATGAGTAAACAGCACATACATTGTCTAATTTGGTGAAAAAAATTGAATAGAAAAGTTTTTAAAATCTTGCAGGTTCAGTATGCATGTTTACAAAACTTGTGTATTACCTGGATTTTTTTAATTTAGATGGCATATTGCTCTACTGATTGTATTGTAACTTGTATTCAGCAAAAATTAATGGAAATAGTCAAATCAATAACAGTTAACAAATGTGTAGGGTGTAGTTTAAACTTAGAAATGTCCAGCAACTCTAATCAACCTCTCTTCCCACTATGTTGATCTAATATGACTGTCAAAACCATCTGGAATGAATTGTGACATGTTTATTATCGATTTGAAAATGCTGGTGAATAACTAGTGTTCAGCTCCTTGCTGGAGGTCCATCTGTAGGTCACACCACACACCCTTAAGACAATTGTCTCCATATCTGTATATAAAGGTTTAAACTTTGTAAGCAGAGCAAAGCACAAAACACATGAATAGGGAACAATACTATTTTTGTTTTCCGTGTTTATTTGGTTAACTAAAATTAGCATTCATTTGTCATTCATGAATAATAGTGAGGTGATTGTGTGTTTGATGTCCATTGCTCATGCTTACACACAGTGTAATGCATCAGTGGTTAAATGTATTGACTGGTACCCAAGTGATTGTTTGACATTTAAGCTATGGAGGGGGGTTAGTGACTTACCAAAGTGCCCATGAACAAAGATTACTGTGGTAATCCATTAGAGTGCAGGGTTGCTGGTGACTGATTACACTAAAATACAGTGTGGGTATCTTACTAAATTGTTGTGCATTGACTGGCATGAATTAATTATGAAAACTTCAGGCTTTTCTGAAGGAATTAATTAATGGAGGTTCTGAGCAATGCTTGTGTTTCTCATTCTCTCTATCTCCAACACAGAAATTGAATTAATTAGTAACTGTGTAAATCTCTCTGCTTCTCACATCAGATTGGTAACAACAACACTTCTTAGAAAGGAGGCTTGAGCTGCAGGTAATCAGTTATTGTTCGCTTGCTGAGTGTCAAAGTAATGACATTCAGCATGTTAGATTAAAAAAAAATTTCTTTCACATACATAAAGAGTGTACTTGGTTATATCTAACATGAAACCATCAGCTGAGCCATGCCAGCCTCTCTTCATGGCCACATGTAATCTCTTTGATCGTTATAACTCCCAGGCAAAACAGAGATATACACAGGAAGGTCTAAGCACTTAGTGATTGACACTGTAGCAATGAACTGTCCTTTATACATGTTGGCAAGTATTCTTTTGAAAGTACTTGTTCTTCCATCTACTAAGTTCAATTTAATGGTGAAAGCAACTGGTTTATTTGAGATCATACAGGTATTATTACATACTATTGTAGAATGCCATAAGCTCCTATGAGTATATGTTGATGATAAACTAACTTGGAATCATCACATAGATCATGTCTGTAACATAATAACCTCCAAACTAAAACTACTGCAAAGACTGAAGAAATATCTACCAATGCATGCAAGAAAACTATTCTATTCAACTTACATATTACCTATTATAGACTAATGTTGCACAGTATGGGGCTGATGCACACAAACTAATATTAATCGTATAATCAAACTTCAAAAGTGTGCAGCTAGAATTATACTAGATGTCGATCCAATTACACCATCTGCTGACATGTTTAAGTCTTTAAACTGGCTCCCTTTTGACAAAAGAATTTCATATCATAGATGTATTATGGTTTATAAACCCTTCATAATTTAACACCTCTTTACTTGAATGATATGCTTGTCAAAGCCAGCAATACTGCCTCTGTATACTCTTTAAGATCAACATCAAACCTGTGTATAAAACTACCAATACCAAGAACTAATGCATTAGAAAAACTTTTACATATACAGGATCTTCAGAATGGAATTAGCTACCACATGAACTAAAGCAGGCTGATGGTGTTGCCATGTTCAAATCAGGCTATTTCAGCTACCTAAACATATAATGTCTCTCACCAAATATTCCAACAGTTCCTTCTTTGTTCTTATGAGCATGCATAAATTAGCTACAAACATGTTACACCGATGCAGATGTATAAACATTGCAAGTCCTAAGTGAACTATTTGTGTGACATTAACCTGTAATTAATATGTTCATTCTTTCTTTCTTATACAAATATTATGTACATGTATAGAATGTTGTATGCCCCTGAGGGCCTGATTTGTGATTAGCTAAGAATTTGGCTAAATGAGTTGTACCCTCTAAGAATAAAGTATTATTATACTAATTATGAATCAGCATCAGAAATCTGCAGTTGTTTGACCTATTCATATTGGCAAAAACTGACTTGCCCCAGACAAACCACTTGGGAATTTTCACTAACCTGACTAAGAATTGCACTTGTTCTGGACATTAGACTATGGGATTTGTTCAGCCCTGCTCTAGGGCATGTATTTATCAAACTGTACTCAATTATTCACAAAAATGGTAACAGATACCCTAACGTTATTGGTTCATTCACTTTGGCATTCTGTGACCTGTATAGTTTGAAGCAGAATGCTTTACAATCATTACATTGGAGAGATTTACTTCATCCGCATCGCTATTTAATTTGTATACAAAGTGCAATTGTTGTAGAAAATATGAAGTGTTCCTGTTTTACATTAATTTGTTTTCTTTTGGACCAGTGTATCTGTGAGGATGATAGATCAAACATAATCTTTAATTCTTATATTTATATTTATTCTTAAATAATCTTGAAATAGATTATTTCAGCAACAGTTACCGGTCAACTTATGCAATATTCCAAAGATAACAGCATACTTCCTAGTAAATATGGATTGAATGCTATCAAAATATGCAACTATTAGGGGGTGACTTTTCACCTCCCCCAAATCTCCCCACTTATGGAAATAAATTCACTTTGTTAAGAAAAAGCTTTCCCCACTCCCGATACATTAAGTGTAACAAGTTTCAAAACATTTTTATGGGTAGTTTTAGACTTTTGAACTTGCACAAAGACTTTATGATCAAGTTTTTACTGACATGGATGATGCCGATGATAGACAATATTATGATCAGTATATGTCTCATTTTTCTCAAGACAACAAGAGGAAAAACTCTTAACAGGTTTTAACCATATTCGATGGTAATCACGCTGGTATCAATGTCTTATAATCAATATATTTCTCAGCCAGCTTCTATTAATTTGGCATTGGAGCCAATGTCAGCCAGATCAGCTGGGGCTTATTTGTTACAGAATGGACACTGCTGTAATGTAGTATATATTTAGCTATTAACTCATAAAATATTAATGCATGTAGCAAGAATATGTTTAATGTGTGATGCTAGTGAAAATGAACTTATGATTTACAATATTTGAGAAACAACCATTCATGGTACAACTTTTTCATTTCAGAGGAGAAAAAGACACGACTACTAAAGGTAAGTTTGTTTTTATTTTTGCTTGCTTCAAAAACCATATTTACAGGGATTCAGCTAATCATATTTGAAGCTACATAGGCCAGTGCATAACATTACAGTCTCTGGATTGGAAGATGGCGAGCTCAGGTCTTACAATGGCAAATGGTGTGTCCTTGAACAAGGCAATAAAGAGTGCAGTGTTCAATCAAGGATTCAGGGATATGGGGTCAATGGGCCCTTTATATTTTCTCAAGGGCCCAGGTCAGACTTTGAATATTTCATGTATTTTTTTAATAGAAAATGTTTTTTGTTTATGCTGAGCCTGCCTTGGCATAAGCTAGATGTAGCAATTATTTAGATTTTCATTTATGAGTTTGACTGTCCAGCTGTCTTTTACCAATTTCGTTGCTGCATAATAACTAGAGTTCTCCATCAGTTATAAATACCAAACTTAAGGAATGGCTTACACTTGGGGTAAGAAAGAGCCTAATTGATTTTGAGGTCAAAGCATCAATGATCAGGATCATTGTACAAGTACTTGAAAGAATGAAAATGGTTTCTGAACAATATTTCAAGTTCCCCACAATCATCAGTTACCAGACTACAGATGAAATGCACTTGGGATAAGGAAGAAGCCTGTTGAATTTGGGATCAAGAGGTCAAAGGTCAGGGTCACTGACTGAAAGAAGAAAAATGGTTTCTGCAGAACAACATTAGGTTCTACATCGTATACGTGGACCAAACTTTGTAGATGGCTTGCACATGGGGTAAGGGGTAGGCCTATTGATTTAGGGGTTAAAAGTCCAAAGGTGAAAGTCATTGTGATTGAAATAAAAATAACGGTTTCTACACAGTAACATTGGCTCTTCTACATCACAGCCCTAGACCAAACCTTGAGGATAGCTTGCACTTGGGATAAGGAAAAAGCCTATTGATTTGAGGGTAAAAGATCATGGTCACTGTGACTTAAAAAAGAAAATGGTTTCAGCACACAATTTATGTTACTGATTATGTATCTTCACCAAAGTTTGTGGATGACTTATATGTTCGGTAAGAAAGAAGCCTGTTGATTTGGGGATCAGAAGGTTAAAGATCAAGGACACTGACTGAAAGATGAAAACTTTTTTTTTAATAAGAACTTTAGTTCTAGACCATGTACCTTGACCAAAATTTGAGGAGGGTTTGCCCTTATTTAAGGTATGGAAGAGGCCTATTCATTTGGGGCTCAACAATGTAACAGGTCAAGATCATTGTGACTCAAAGAAAAATAGGGAACTTTGCAGAATAACTTTTGTTCTATAATAAGTTCCTTGATACAACTTTTTGGATGGCTCACACTTAGGTAATAAAGAAACCTATAGATTCTGGGATCAGAGGTCATAGTAAGTCTAACGAGAAAATAATGGTTTTTGCACATTATTTTTAGGTCACATACCATTGACCAGAGATTGAGGTCATTTAGACCTGTTGGTAAGTAATCTCAAGAGTCAACCATACCCTACTAGTGCCTACATAAAGGACTACTAAACATGGATCGGATGTATAATGTGCTGTTCACAGTATTCTTGTTTGTATTTAGTTGCACTCCAATGAACATGTTGATAGGCAACACTTTGACATTGATTTTGAGGTCAAAGGTCTTGACTTGGGTTTTTTTAGTGGTACCGTCTTGTGAGCATGATAACACCAACAAGTATCAATGGATTTTTATCAAACGCAGTTGTGGATATATTAGAAGAATACTTCAAATGATTCCACTTAATAACATTTTTATTTTGTTGGGTTTTTTTCCCCCAAAAAGATCACTTTCAGAGTTAACCAAACTTAGCATGTGTGTATATCTTGATATTGTCTGAGACAGTTCATTGTTTTTCTATCCATGATATCAGATTCAAGGTCAAAGGCCATTGCAGAGATTTGTGTACTGCATTTACAGGTATCTTAAGAACATGTTAAAAATATTTTTGTTACCAAATTTGGTATGTTGGAGTTTTTGAAGAATGTCAGAGATGGTTTCAGTACTCAGCAATTGAAAAGAATAATAGGACAGAAAAAAACAGACTTATCTTAGATTCCTGGAAATTCTTTTTGGTCAGTTGAGTATCAGTACCTACGAAGGACTCTTGTTTAAATATAGTTAAGAATGATAGCAAGTGCAGCTAGAGTTAGGGCCAAAGGCAAAGCAAGCTCTTAAGGTAAAGCATGTCCTTTGCTCAGTGGTTCAGTTGAAAAACCTTTATTTCTGGTGTTCTATTTCTGGTTTCTCTCTGTATGAGTACTTCGGATTAAAATCAAAATTCAGTACAAGAATTTTCCTTGTACAAATTCATAACTTTAAATATGTTTTCAGTACTCATCAAAGAAATTAATATTCCATGTAAAGAACATGCACATGACAGTCAGCAAACATTTACATGAAGTCACACAATATTGTTGTTGGCCTTGCTCATTCCTCCACTTTATTGAGAAGTGCTCAGTCAGTATGTGCAATTTAAATAGCAATAATACAATACCTGCTACAGTTGCATTGCTTTCCTTTTCCAAGACAATAAGTCCCCAGTTTAAACTAAATATTCCCTCCTCCAATTAGTAATTGGAGGTCCAGAATTGAAAAGATAATGATCCCAGTCTGATTCCTTAGTCAAAGCCAAGGTACATAACATCTTCCTCTTTTTTCTTAGACATCATGGAAGTACACTGGTTCCCAGTTATATTATGTTTGGCAAGTTTTCTCTTTCAGCACATTAAAATGTCACAAGGTGTATGTTAGTGTGGGCACAGGAAAGCCCCTTGGGACACTCACTCCACCTGTCTATTGTATACTAAATGTAAACGCATAAATGGATGTCCTGTTTGTTACCTGTGGACAGACGAAGTGCAGGTATTTGGCAGAAAGTTGCTGCACTTACCACCAAAGGAAGAAAGATCCAGTTTCCTCCTCTTCATCCCCGGATGACCCCCTTCGTTCCCAGGCGGGGTTTGCGTCACTTCTTGTCTTAAGGAAATCTGTGCCCCAAGTAGGGCAGGAACCAGGAGCAATTTCTGTTCTTTGGAATCACCAAAAGACCTTGGATCCCTGACGCTCATTCAAATGTCATCAGTGCCTGCTAAGATAGATTCTTGGTCCCTCCAAAAGGAAAAGATGTGCCCATGCCTGAGAGTGTGTTGCAATGCTCTCTCAAGGGAGGTAAAGTTCCAGTGACTGATAAGAGCCAGTCGCACATTCCCGAAAACAGGAAAGAGCAGTGTGCTCACTCTTATATATCTGATGAGGACTGGTTCACCAGAGTTTCGTCTGTCAGATCTTCTTCACTGGACCGGTCACCATGCAGCACTCTTCAAGGAACTAGACACTAGCATTCAGTCAATAGTGTAGGGATAGGGATCAGGTTGAACTCCCCCACCCTTTTCTCAAGGATTCCACTCAATCCCTATGGGGAGAGGAAGTCTGATTATTTCGCTCATCCACCTAGGGAAGGGGATCAGATCAACATCCCCCCCCCCCTTTGGTATGTTCCCGTTTAATCACTACGTTATTTGTGAGTCTTCTTTTCCCGCATGATGTCATGGATGTCTATGCCTGGGTTTCAAGATATGACAGACATGGCAGGCCATGGACCTGCCCTGCCTCTCCATCCTTGTCACACAAAATGGAGGCACTCCACCACTTATTTTCCTAGATCATCAAGAAGGGATCATCAGTCCCACTCGCCAAGGAGGAAAGATTGTAGGTTGGTGCCGTTACCCCTTGTGAGTGAGTGCAGGACTTTCAAAACCCTATTTTACATCTTCCTCACCAGAGATAGAGACCAGGAAGGACAGTGCTGTCTCACTTTGGGAGTGACTTAAGGATGACAATGCCCTTTCCATTGTGATGGACTTGAATGAGTACCCAGAAGAACTAGTTGTGGCAGGCCCTTCCCTTCAATTAGGGCCCCCTGCTCCTTATCTCATCTCAGGTCAGGTGATGGAGGAGGAGGAAGTATGGACATTTGATAAGGCAGTAAATTAGATTTTCTGCTTTCTGCCCCAGCCCCCCAACCAGCGCCACCTGTGCCCCAAGTCTTCAGGGGATGCAGAGATTCTTTCCACTGTGGAGAGGCTTTCTGGGGCCCACTCTTGGCCTGATCTTCATTTGCTCCCACACTCAGCGACGGTTTGGGAACTTGTGCAGAGGTGGTCTGTCCCCTCTTCTATGCTTTGGCCACTGGTTTCTGCCTCAAGTTACTGGGTTCATTCTCCTACTCTCCTGTTTTGCCCCTTGAGCCACCCCCCTCCTGATTCAGGTGCCTCTGAAGTGAATATATTGGCTGAGACCTGGACTCGTCACCCAGTGAAATTCTTGGAATCATTGCATCCATCAGCTCTTCAATTCTTGATGGAGGCTGTGGCAAAAACATTGCGGCATGCTCTGTCAATGTCCATGGTGCTCTCGGCAGAGCTTCTCCACCTCAGCCTTTGAGACGAGCCCAGGAGATTACCCCTGAGAAAGGACCTACTGTCGGTTCCCACATACACAACAATCCTCAGATTCTCCACCTTCATGCTTGGCTCATCTCAAACAATCAATCCGCCAAGACCAGTTTTTGAGTAAGGTTGCCAACTGCATTGCCCAGGCTAGGAGGCAATCCACTTCAAAAGTTTATGATGCAAATTGGAGAATCTTCTGTAATTGGTGCAGTAAGAAATGCATTGATCCTAGCTGTAACTCTTTAATTGCAGTTGCAGATTCCTTTTCTTCCTTTTTGAGGAAAGAGAATGTTCTGTATCTACCATCAAGGGCTATAGGGCAGCCCTTTTCTGACACTCTCGTGTTCTCTCAGGGTTCTGCCTTTGGTGTGGATCCTCATCTTTCTGATATCATTAGGTATTATGAGCTTTAGACACCAGTATTTCATTAATGCCTAGATGGAACCCTTCATGTTTCCTTTGGGTCTTATCAAATCCCCTTTATAAACCTTTGAGTGAAGTTTCCTTTGAAAACCTTTCCCTTAAGACAGTTTTTCTGCTTTCTGTAGTGTCAGCAAGAAAAAGATTGAAATCCATGTCGTCTTAGTGGAAAAAGGTTGTTTACGATTCAGTGGTAACTATGGTTCAATTTCTCTTTGCCAACCTGGGTTTCTGGATAAGAATCATCTGCTCGCAGTAGCACCTGCTCCAGTTCTTGATATCATAAGCAAGAGTTAGTGCTTCTTTCTTATTCTTTATAAAATACATGTATTATCATTATTATATTTTGCTTTTGCTTTTGTTTTTTTATCTGACACTTGTATCGGAAATAGCAAGATTTTCCAGCTAATAATGCAAAGCATTTATTGACATACAAAAATGTTTATAAACAAGTGATGTAATTTTAGATTTGAAGAGTAAGTAAATAGATTGTTTACAAATATAGTAATTGAGTTTGTGAAATCAATAACTAAGTTTACTTTTAGGCTTAGAGAAATATATATAAAGATAGAAATATATAATTACAACTATTGTAAAAATGAAGTAAGCAATAAACTTGATAACTTCAGTAATGAAAAGTCCAGAATTTCTTTAAATTTCAGCACTGAAAAAAAAAAACAAGTCCAATTTTTGATACTCAGATTTGGTCTGAAATTATCCAACTAATATTTTTCCATTATTTTCTGTTTATTTCCCTAGATGACAATTTCTAAGTTTGAATATTCTGCAAAGCTCATTATACTGTTTGGATAAATTTCAACAAATTGTGCAGAATTATTAACACAGAAAAACCCAGTGATAAGGAAGTCTGTAGAATATTGCAAAATTTCTGTGGAGATCTATGGATTTCTGTGGAAAATACTACCACATCTGTGGAAAATCTGTGGTTTATTTACATTGTGTTTAGTTCTTATAGGTCAAAACAAGCTGAGTGAGCAATCTCTGGCTGACCTAGGCCTCATGTTTATTGTAGAAGAGTCATATATAGTCTTACTGAAGGTTCGTGGTCCTTACAAAAATAAATTGTATGTGGCTTGCAAGTTAACTATAAGTGACTATTCACATTACTTATATGTCACTTATAACTGACATACAGGTGATTGAGTCGGATTTTATGTGCAAATTAGGTATTTTACTTATAAATGATGTATACTTCACTTGTAAGTGAAGTATTGTTGACTCGTACATTTTTTACTTTTATCAGACTTACGTTTAATTTGCAGGTGTTAAGTGAAATCCAAGTCATTCACTTACTACACTTGCAAGTGATAGAAGTGAAATAAAAGCTATTCACTTTGGCCACAAATTTCTTGTATAAATGATAACAGAGTGTCTAAGGTTGGTTGGTTGGCACATGTATATCAGCACATTAATGGCTAAATCATGCATAAGAAATGGGAGCTACATGCAGCATTGTGCCTAGATTGCAATTTTCAGGGAACACGGTGTCCCCCTATGTCATTTATTTAAGGGGACATTGTAAAATCTAGGGGGACAATTGACAACTTGAATTTAGTCTTTAATAAAAATAAAATGTATTTGACTTCCAAAATAAACTTTATGTACATTTAAATGGTGTTTTGTTTTCATTAATCAATCACTTTACTACAATTGTTTACAGGCCATGCTCTTTTACTTAGTTAACTGGCAATCTGACATCATTAATCAATTGATTGTTTACTGAATATTATTCTGTAAACCAGGCTATACTGACAGTCTGCAGTTTTCTTAGTGTTGTAGAGCATGGTATGTTTAGCAGGCAGAAAAACTAGAACCAGTCTGATACCTTGAAACAAATGACGGGCAGTATGACCAACAAGAACCTGTGTCAGTAGTTTCAAACCACAAATGATAGGAGTCTCAGGAATGTACAGTATGCCCATACGCACACGCGATACCATATTTTCAAGGGGACTTTTGCGACAAAATTGCAGGACATCCACAATCCCACACCCCAGACACAACACTGTAAGTATCTTTCCAGGACATACCAAGGCAGACTTAACTTATAGGTATCCTGAATATGGTTCATATGACCCGCAACCATCTGCATCAAATATGTGCTGGTCAAATCTTTAGTCAATGAACACACATACCAAAGTTAAAACACATAGGATGCACCAGTATGGAGTACTGGTAATTGCGATTTTATGCAGAAGAACTCCCACAGACCTAGTCCCCGGAGGACAGAACAAAATTTCAAAAGCATTGTGCACATCAGTGGAACCACCTGCAGTCCTATCCCAAAGATTCAAGTCTCTTGAAAAGTGTAAGAGGAGTTGGATGACATTATAAACACAAACATGCAAGGATAGTCAGGATAACAATATTGCCTTCTTTTTCTCTTAAAGCTCAGGGATAACTATGGTAATACAACATGTCACCAGGATGTGACCTATCAGCAATGCCTGTCAGATCTCCACACAACAGAGGTCTGTGAATGTACATGTACCTGCAGCAAATATTTTACAAAGACTCGGTGGGTGCAGTGACATTTACCCATTACAATCCCTTTGCTACTGAACCCAGCTGCAAGTATCTGAAAACATTCTGTAAAAACTTTGCTGCACGCACAAACAAATTGGGTTTTAATAGCAGTAATACAATACCTACCAATATTCCATTGCATTCCCTCCGGGATGCTAAGTCCCACATCCAAGCTACAGATTATACATTATCCTTCCTCCTATTAGTAAAGAAGGTTCTAGAACTGAGAAAAGAACTTGGTCCTAGTCTGATGCCTGTTTTACAACTCCACATCTTGTTTACTTCCTCTTTATCTTGGACCAACTGTTGTTAACACATGTTATTTTGCTTGACAATATTGTCTTGCTGTAGGTTTTCTCAACATGTCTTTTTTGATTTGGACAGTAGGAAGTGCTTTATCCTAGCTGTCTTAAGTACAGTGGCTGTCTTTCTTCTCTTTTTTTTAGAGGAGAGAGAACATTCAGTGCCAGCCATTAAGGGCTATAGGGCAGCCCCTTTTCAACACATTCAATTCTATAGAGGTCCCGCCATTAGATCGGACCCTCATCCTTCTGATCTCCTCAGGTATTTTGAGCCTCAGAAACTGGTTTTTTGCTCATTAATACCTAGAGGAAATCTATCATGTGTAATTCGGGCCTTCAAAAAAAGAAAAAAAAAACCTCTTGGGAACTGTTGAGTAAGGCCTTCTTTTAATCTCTCCCTTGAGTCCCTTCTCTTGCTCGCTTTAGCCTTGATGAGGAGGAGTGAGCTTCATGCTGTTTCAGTAGCAGAGGGTGGTTTATGGTTCAACGGTGATTATTGATTATGATTCCATGCCAAACCAGGTTTCACCATGAATCGGCTCCCTTCAGTAGCTCTACTTTTTCTCAAGATCCCTAGTCTCAGTCATATCTGCATACTTGCCATATTCCCAGACAGTGTTGGGGGGGTTTTGAGACTCAAAAAGTGTCTTATGAGGTCCCAAGGGGGGTCAGTGTGTGTGAACCCCCAAAAGCGACATCATCCAAATGAGAATTAGCTATCTTTTCAAATCAGCCTATAGCAAATGACTGGAAGTTAGAATCTGAAAATACGATCTGTTTTCTCTGGAGCATTTAATATACTTACAAACAAACAAAAAATGGTAGACTTAGCATTGTCAAAAAACATCACCACAAACATGATCACAACCTCACAGACATTCAATACAAAATTACACCAAGTTACTGTCTTTAAGATCCATTGGACAGTGGAATGTAGTTTTAATTACATGCAGTCTTTGCTGCTTTCAATAGTTCAGTGGTTGGTTTGACGGTAATGCAAGTGTCATTTATGTTCACAAATATGCCTACACTTTTCCTTTGCGAATGTGCATCCACGTCTATGTTGGCGCAAGCAATGCCAAAGTCACTAAAAGTGATAAAACCTGTAAGATGGCAATGAATATCCATTTCAAAACAATGAATCTGGCAATGAAAACATTCAAGGTTTGTGGTAGTTGGCCGAGTTGCTAGTCTTTGATTGCCGCTATTGTAACATATTTTCGAGGTTAAAGTTACGCCTACGGCAGTGAAGATTTAATTTATTCTCAGGCTGAAATAATGAAAAAAGATACTAATTTATGCAAATACACAAATTGTCATTTGATTACTGATTTAATACTTTTAAGTTATTAAAATTCCATGGTGCAGTTCATTTCAGGTTAACCAGATATTCAAACATGTTAATGTTTTCATGAGTTACTTGATCACATGATAACACGTTTATTGCAATCATGTAAATGTCCAAGGAAAATATGAGAAAGTTAAGATGGCAAAACTGTTGAAGCAAAAAAGATTATCTGATTTTGTTAGCACTTATAGTGCATTATGTACTACAATTTTCCTTTGTCCCTTTAAAATGTTGTGTGTCCCCCAAATCTGGAGGGCGAGGACACAGTGTCCCCTGACCTTTGGATCCTAGGTGCAACACTGCATTAGAGATTGAATGGTGCTGTTTTTCAGCCAACCGAAATAATCATGTTTTTAATTTTATATATGGAGTAAAATTCTGACTTCAAAGAAACGTTGTTGCTGATCACAAACTTTAATAAAGATGGCTTCATCATTCTCATTCAATGCAGCCAGTGATGTGTAATAACATTTGTTTTCCAACACGCATCTGTTTGATGTACTTAGCTTCAGACAAATTGGGTTGTTCCACTTAGTGTACTTTACCTATGCAAATTAGCCTAAAGGGCTCTCCTATGGCAGTGCTCAAAGGATTTGACATGACACATCACCCTAGCTATTGTGAGCCAATTCAGTAAATCTCTGAAAGGTGTCTGTTAATCTCTGAACGCCATACCTTCTAATTGTCTCTGAAACAGCTGTATAAACTGCCCCAAGGATAGTTTCACATGAGCTCTGAGCAAGACTGTTTACTGTTTATACATGCCACAGATTGCGGGCATATATCATTGTGTCAAGAAATGTACATTTTTCGTCTGGTTTTATTTGTGTGGGGGGAAAATTTGTTTTTGCTAAGATTGCTGAAAATTGTGTTTTTCTAAACACGACTGTGTCGGGGGGGGTTTGGGAGTCCAAAATCGTGTTTTTCGCATGTATGTATCTGCCCAGTTAAGGGTCTTAAGAAATTTCCTCACTCAAGGGACCTTCTTGTGAGAATTTGGCCCATGAAGTTAGAGTGATTGATACTACTTGAGCTTATCTGAATCCCCATCCCTAGAATAATGTGATGAGAACCACCTTCTGGTATTTGAAATCATTATTTGTTTATTAATTTAATAATTATAATGATATTCATACAGTGATCAAATGCTTTTCACTAGTGAAAATGAGATAGCATGATATATTTCTTGCTGTATCAATCCTTATCTCAAAATAAAAATTTATGGAAAAGTTGGTCAGAGGATCATGTTTTAGCTAGCCTCTACTGCAAATCAGGGAAGTCCCCCATTTCAAGGTGTGTCCCCAATCTTTTGGTGAGTATTCTCACTCAAGTCCCTGTTTCACAGTTTACACACACACACACACACAAGTTGCTTTATTGTCATTTTGATGTCTTTCAAACTTGTTTTAATCTTAAAGCATTTGAAGTAAAATATGCTGGAATTATCTTATTTTGATATGACTGTTATCTAAATTCACAAATCTGGTGGGAAGTTATACAATATTGAAAGAATTATTAATTGCAGCACCTTTTGTTTGATTTGACACTATATTTTGCAGTAAACTGTTACGCAGAAAATGACAATGTCCATGAACTTACAATTCATGTTTATTTAACTAATAAAAGGAACAAATTTAATCTGAATTAGTTCTGCTTTATTTTATCCAAACAGACCTTTCCACAAAGGGCATATACCACCTAACCTATAAATTAATTACATGTCACATATTAGTGGAATATATGTGAAGTATGGATTAAACTTGTTTAACTTATATCATGCTTACACTTGCAGACACTGACATTTCATTTACTTCATTACATACGTAACTTATATGTGACCCGTAGGTCACCTGTAAGTTGAGGATGTATCACGTACACATCAGAAAAATTATTTTCCTATCGGATGTGAATGCCTCATTAATGTTTTTGGGTTGTGAATGCTGCATGAATGTTTTGGTCCTCTATTTAATTCTTTGTCTCATTTCAGGATCACCTCCACCAAATACAACTGTTACTGCAACATCTACATCTTATAAGCCACCGGAAGAATATGTCTCTGCTACAGATTATACAATTGTATTTATAATTGTTGCTGTCTTGGCAGCTGTTGTACTCATAGCTTTAATTGTTGCAAGTAAGTGATACATTCATTCACTGTTTTGCTATCAAGAATTATTCAAACAAAATCTTTCTAGTCAGTATTGCAACATTTAGCCACAAAAAATGACAGGGTTAAAAGATAAGTTGTAGAGATTATATTTATGTGAAGGTGAATGAAATGTATAGATGACATATAAACCCCACTTTGCACAGTGACTTGTGCATTTCCACCTAACAGACAATGAAATTGCTTCATATGCACACATAGATTAAATGTTATCTTACCCTACTTACATAAAGCTGCATACTTCTATGGTTTTTCCATATCTTCTACAAAAAATGTAATTAAAAAAAATGGACCATGAATCAAGGTATACATTTTATGGACCCATCTTTTTCTGCATGAATACAGTTCTTCCTATAGACCAATGCAATCAGTTCCCAGTCACTAAAGGAGTTGATCTTATTGAAGTACATTGAATCCCTACATGTTTCTGATCATTGTTGAAGACATTGCAGCTGCACAATAATGTGAACATAGAATTATGACAATGTGGCAATGATAAAAATGCATGTAAAGTAGTTGGAAATCTGATAACTCTGCTCAAAGGTTTAAAGAATTTTAATTTATAGAAATTGCCTGAGCAAATGTATGGTTGGAGTGGAAAGAGTGAGGGGGGGGGGGGAGAGTCAATTTGCTGAAAGGAAGATTGGCAACAAAGCCTTGTGAAGGCTTTAAAAATATTGATTATAGACTTTCTGTTAGTTTGAAGCTGAGAGACTATGAACATATTGCTAAAAAAATTAATGATAGGGCTCAGTGACAGTAAACAGGCTTGTTTACCAGTAACAGTTTGCATACATACTTGTTAATATTGATGCTGTGGATAAGTTCCTAAATCTTTAAAGGTGGAAAGAGATTAAAATCTCAAAATCAGTGTGGAAATAGATATTTAAATCTCATCATCTCATGGTGATGTCTTATTTGAAACAGATCAACATAGGGTACAGCAGCAATAGCCCCGTCAGTTCCTGTTTTTGTCTCATCTGTGAATGGTGTGACATAGGCATCAATTTCGACAATGGCGACAGAATTAGAATTAGTTGCGACAAGTAAATACAGGTACATGTAACTTGAACCTATTTTTAGCTCACCTGGCCATAAGGCCAAGTGAGCTATGGTATGGCCCTGCATATGTCATCCATTCATCAACAATTGCTGGTTACCTCTCAAGAGGCCAAATTTCTCTTCAGATTTTGCTCAGACTTGGAGTATGTGCTTATGTCATCAAGATCTCAAATGAGTTCATTAATGAGAGATTCATGCATAATAATGAGGGGATCTTGCATCTGATTGGCTGAGCTATTTACCACTCTGGAGATCATATTTCTGATGAATATGAGCTTGTATCATCAAGATCAGAGACGAGTGCGATAAAGAGAGAGATCTGCACATACTAATGGGATGATCTTGCATTCAATTGACGGAACTTATTACTACTCTGGAATCCATGTTTCTGATCCAAATTTGATCAAACTTGAAATATACACTTATAGAACATATTATTGAGGTGATCTTGCATTTGATAGGCTGAGCTTGTTACCTCTCTGGGATCTATATTTCTGATCTACTTTGATGACTCCCTCATTTTAGGGTGCCTGTATGACTCGTGAACCCGCTCATAATGCGGGGGCAGGTGTGGATCCCATTTTTTCTTTTTAAAAAATAACCCAAAACTAGGTCACTATTTGCTGAATGTGAATAAAATTGTGTTCAAAATTGGTAAATTAAACTTTGATATATCGCTCACTTTTTTTTCATCAAAAACAACAGTTAGTGCCTGCAAATTTGAATCAACATCATGAAATTCACAACTCTTAATAAGAAGTCATATATTTTGTTCAATTTTCTTTATTAAAAAAATTCTCAGCAGACTTAAATAACAATATATGATCAAATATCGATCAGTTAAAATGTTTGTAATGCCTACTGGTGACAACATTTTAAGAAATAAATACCAATTAAATAAGTCTTTTTAAGTGAAATTCGTGTCCAGTTTTATCTTTCAGTTTGGTTTCAGTGTAATTATCATAAATGCAATATGCCCTCTTGTATTCAGATGTTAAAAGTGTTAGTTGACCGTTGCAGCAGTACTTGTGAGCATTTCCATATGAACCTAATTAAGTGCAGACTGTGTTTTGATCCCAGATTTGTGGAAGGGTTTGTTGCATTGTTACAATCATTTACAGTAGACTTGCTTTGTATTTTCATGGTACTTATGTCTTTTGTATCAAGACAAGTGAAGGGGGTAGAATGAAAAAAGTTACAAGCAAAAGAGCTAGTGGTCATGGTCATAAAAGTATCTGACATTAATCAGTGGTTTGGCCTCCTCATTCACAGATGTGATCAAATATAGCAACGGAACCAAGTGAAAGGTGAAATCAGCACATTAAAAACTTAGTTTCACAGATAGAGTTTGTTATGTAGAAACAAGTTCCAAAGTTTGTTGTGAACTTAAAAGTCTCAAATTGGCACTCTGAGATTTGCTCAAGAATAAGCAGAAATTTCGCTGTTACTTGCAGTGAAATCACAGCATCAGTATTTTACTAATAGAACCAAAAAAAATCGAGTTTCAATGCCGTCATTTCTCGAAACAAGTGTCCATTGTCTTTGAAGAAAGAATCATTTTCTTATGTATCAACAATAACACTAGAATGTATTCACATTCACATGCAAAAAGCAGTGATGTAATACACACAGTTTTCACTGGTACACATGTGATGTGCATTGAAATCTGAAGTAATGTTTTAAATGATCTTTCAGAGATTGGTTATCTGGAAAATAAAGCTAATTTATTCAGAAAAGTGAACATCTTCATTAGAAAAAGCTTTTTAATAACATTTATTCCCAGCATGGTCATAAAATGAGTATATTCAACCATTTAACTCTCCTTCCTCCCCCCCCCCCAATCCATCCACTATAGATGGGTCCATCTCTTAATTTTTCAGAGGTCCCCCCGGTAACTCACACCCTAGCTTATGCTGCGATATGTGCTTTTGGACCCCGTTGTGTGCAAGTTATCAAGGGAGAGGTGTATCAGATTTGTAATATGGCCTTACATCATCAAAGATCTTGGCTGAGTTCAATAATAAGCAAAATTTGCACATATTAATGAAATGGAAGCCATATTTGATCTGATTTTGATCATACTTGGAATATGGGCTTATATCATCTAAATCTTGGATGCTTTCAATAAAGGGCGAGATTTATGCATATTAATGAGATAATCATGCCTCAGATTATCTGAGCTTGTTAGCCCTCTGGAAGCAATATTTGTATCTGATTTTGGTCAAACTTTGATCACAGTTAGAATAAAGGTATAAATGATCAAGATCTCACAGGAGTTCAGTAATGCATCGGAGCCATGCATATTAATAAGTTGATCTTGTATGTGATTGGCTGAGCTATAGTCACCACTTATGGTATGACCCCGTGTCCTTCTTCCGTCCATCTCCAACTGCTTGTTACCATACCAGAGTCCATATTTCTGATTTTGATCAAGCTTGGAATATGGGCTTATATCATCAGAATCTCACAGAGTTTGATAATGGGCAAGATCCACACATACAAAATGAGGTGATCTTCCATCAGTTTAGCTGACTTCGTTACCACTCTGGAGGCCACATTTCTGATCCAGTTTTGATCAAACTCAGAATATTTACTTTCATCATTGATCTTGGAAAGTTTGGTGATGAGCGAGATATATGTATATTAATATAGTTATCTTGCATCTTGTCTGAGCATGTTACCACTGGAGGCCATATTGCTGATCCAGTTTTTATCAAACTTGGAATATATGATTATATGATCAAGATCATGGACAAATCCGATGAGTGAGATTCACACATATTAATAAGGTGATCATGCATCTGATTTACTGAGCTTATTACCACTCTAGAAGTTGTATTTTTGATCTGATTCAGATGTAGGCTTATATGATCAAGATCTCACACGAGCTTGATAATTTGTAGCATTCACGCTTATTAATGAGGTCATCTTGCTTGTAAATGGCTGAGCTTGGTAGCACTCTAAAGACTATTTCTGTTTGAGCTTTTGATCATACTTTATAAATAGGCTTAAATCATCAAGATCTTTGATGAGTAGTTATTAACAAGATCAGTGCATATTAACGAGGTGATTTTGCATCTGATTGGCTGTGCTTTTAGCAATTCTATTTTTCATTGTACTTTTCGCAAACTTGGTAAATATTCTTATGTCATCAAGATATATAATGTGTTTTATTGTGAGCAAGATCTGCACATATTAATGAGGTGATCTTGCATGCAATTCACTCCTTACTATTTGATAGACTTTTTTTCTGACCTGATTTTAATAACACTTGGTAAATAGGCTGATATCATCAAGATGTTGGTGATTTTATTTATAAGTGAGACCTATATGTATAATTATGAGGTGATCTTGCATATGATTGACTGGGCTTTTTTTACCACTCTTGAGGCTGTATTGTTATATATGATTTTGGTCAAACTTGGTAAATAGGCCTATGTTGTCAAAATATATAATGTATTTTATTTATAGCAAGATCTATCCATATTAATGAGGTGATCTTGCATACAATTGGCTTGTCACCACTTGAGTGACTGTATTTCTGACCTAATTTTAATCAGACTTGGCAAATAGGTTGATATTGTCAAGATGTTGGATAATTTTTATTACTAGTTATTTGCATATTTATGATGTGATCATGCATCTGATTAGCTGGGTTTTGGCTGGGCTTTTTTTAACCACTCTAGAGACTGTATTTTTTATATGACTTTGATAAAACTTGGTGAATACACATGTCAGCAAGATCTTGGCTGAGAATGATTATGAGTGAAAATCATGCATATTATTTACATGACTTTGCATTTCTGATCAGATTTAAATCAAACTTGTTAAATAGTCTTATAATGTCAAGATGTTGAATGAGTTTGATTATGAGCAAGATCCACACATACATGTATTAATGAGGTTATCTTTGATCTGATTGAATAATCTTTTTACCACTCTGGAGACAAATTCCTATCAGATTTTGCTCCACCTTGATAAATAAGCTTATATTATCATTGTCTTAGAGTGAGATCTGTGCATATTAATGATATGCTTGTTTTACCTCGCTAGACCTATATTTCTCATCCAGTTTCTATCAAAATTGATAAATGGGTTTATATTATAAAGATCTTGGATGAGTTTGATTATGGACAAAGGACTATACATATTATCTTTTTAATTATTTTTTTTAAAAATAGTTAAGTAAAATAGGTAAAATCAACATGATATAACATTTGGGAGATGTTTTACATAGGTTGGGTTTGTACAATACTACATAAGCCTGCTTTGTGAAATGGTCAACTGTTAAGTTATGTAAGCCAGGCAAGTGATGTAAGGCACACTTGGGCCTTATGTTATTATGAGAGAGACCTGTGCATATTTATGAAGTGATCATGCATATGATTGGCTGAGTTTTTGTTACCACTTGAAAGACTTTATTTTTGTATAGGTTTTTGAGCATACATGGTAAATAGTCTAATATCAAGATCTCAGTTGTGTATGATTATGAGCAAGATCAATGCATATTAATGTGATCTTGCATCTGAATGACTAAACTTTTCAACACACTAGCAACTATTTTTCTGCTCCAATTTTGATCTTATATTCTCAGAATGTTGGATGAGTCTAATTATGAGCAAGATCTATGCATATTAATAAGGTAATCTTTTATCTGAGTGTCTGAGCTTGTTACCATTCTGGAGACTGAATTTAAATCAAATTCTGATCAAGCTTGGTAAGTAAGCTTATAACATCACAGTCTTAGGTTCTACAATGAGTGAGATCTGCATATATTAATGAGAAGTCTCACATTTAATTAACTGGCCTTGTTACCTTTCTAGATCTAGAGACCATATTTCTCATCCAGTTTCTATAAAACTTGGTAAATAAGTTTAGATCATTAAGATCATAGATGACTTTGATTATGAGCAAGAGACTGTGCATATCAATTATACCTTTATCATGGGAAAGAATTTTCATCAGACTATATAGTAAAATAGGTACAATGAACATGATATGAAGTTTGGGAAATAGTTTACAGAGGTTGTTTTCAGAAAGTACTATATAAGCCTGATTAGTGAAAGGGTCAGCTGTTATGTAAACAGGTGAGTGATATTTGGGCCTCTTGTTGCCATTGTAGCAATATTATTGAATTTGATATGAATGTTCTGGTTGAAAATTAATGCAATGCTTCCTTGGGTATGGCCACACTGCAATTAATAATTCTGCTACTTACCCAAAGCCCAACCAACTCATTTGCATTGGAAAATCTCTAATAATCACACAAAAATTATTAAATTTTACCAGCTGATTTCTTTGAATAATAAAAAAGCAAATTTCAATATTTTAGATAAATTCAATGAATAGTTTTTTAAATTACAGAGGTTTATAGTTGATATATATTATCTATTAAAGGTTTTGGGGTTTCCACTATGATGTCACAGTCACCATGCACATTTGAGTGGCCATCAATTCATCAGCCATCCTGTATAAAGTGATGTAATGTGATAATATCTACAGCCTAGTTTCTGACAGATATCATCACATACATTACCAAAATCTTGATGAAATCAATTAAATTTTACTTTTTCTAGTTCTGTATACAGTTATTAAAAATTTATTTAAATCAGTGATTAAGAAGAAGATGGTAAAGCAGCACAGGGTATATATACATTTATATGATCTACAGTGCAGTTTGTCAGTTGAACAGTTGATTGTTCAGTATTATTATTTCTCCTTAATTTTATAACTTTTGGGGAGGGATTTTTTGTTTTTATTTAATATTAGGGCTATTTATATTTCATATATCACAACACTTTCACTAACAATTCACTTAACATTGACAACTAGTCAATTTGAATACCAAATCTGAAATACTGGTTGTCAGCCAGTTAACATAGTGAGTAAATATTATTCCGTAATATATCCTGTAATATGTGCATCATGCATTGTGCATTATGCATCTGTCAGCAATTGCTATTTGGAATTTCTAAAAATAAAACCACTATAATAATTTTGACCAGAATTTGGCAGAGAGCATTCTGGCAGGAAGGGCTTTCAAATTCATACAGATGATACCAATCTGTCATCAGATATGGCCACCATTACTGAAAACAGAAGTGTATTTGAAATGACTTCTTCTCAAAGACCACTGAACAGAATTTGATCAAATTTAACAGAAAGTATACTAGCATGAAGACCTTTAAAGTTTGTACAAATGATGCCAATCCATCTTAAAATATGGCCACCATTACTAACATTAGAGAAACCCATCTGTCGTCAATCAACAGTTGCAGTTTTCAGCTCCTTCTCATAAACCACCTGAACCAACTTCAACCATATGAACCACAGAGCATTCTGACATAAAGGTCTTTCAAATTTTGTACAAATAATACCATTATACCATTAAATATGGCCACCATTACCAAAAATAGACCATTGCAACCATTACTAATAATAGACAAACCATACATGACTTCTCCACTGAACAAGAATTTGACCAAACTTGATAGAAAGCATCCTGGCAGAAAGTCTTTTCAATTTTGTATAAATGATGCTGATTAGAGTTGGGTACTATGAAAAATTTTGTACTGCAGTATTTCTGAACATACTGCAATAAGTACCACAGTATAACTGTAATTATATTAGGGATCAATGATATAATTTTCTGGGACAGGGGTCTGGGATTTTTTTCAGATAAAAGAAAAGAAAATTACTTGGCTCGAAAAAAAATTACAGCCTCCCCACCCCCGTCACAAAAATTAAATGGTCAGTACCATATAGTAGATGAATTTGCTATGTGTATGTTAATTGTTGAATAAGTTAGCATCTAAAAACTAACAAACATGGGATAATTAAGCTTACACTATAGCTGACACCCTGTAAAAGACATTGTGCTGACATTAGAGAGCTTGTTGATAAAAAAAAAAGTGTTGACACTGAAGTCTACAATTTACTTGCTACACTATTGATATAATAGGCAGGGAAACTTTGAGTGAGATACCAGCACCTGGGCAAGATATTTATCAGAGAGGGCCCATAAACAAAAAATGCATTGGCTCAACAAACAAGAAAATATTTAGTGGAATGGAGAAATTACGTAAAATTCAGACAGAAAACAACTGCTCTCCTGAAAATCTTAGGATGATTCTCGGTCTTACAAAGGAATGCATATACTTAACACACTAACGTATGTTAGTAAATGAAATCTGAAATTCTTCCAAAAGTTGGATTTGGCCCGAATATCTTTCACAACATCCCATTTTGCTGCCATGTTGGCATACGTGACATGTGTCAAACATGTGATTAAAGGTTCATAAATATATTTGTAATATTTGAAATTAATTTGTGACAAATACAACTATTTTGTACAGAAAAATTTTAAAAATTGGAATTATTTTGACATGAAAAATGGAAACATGCTTTTAATACCATTAAATTTGTAACAAGAATAATCGGGAATTTGTGTACATTCTATACTGATGGTAACTACCAAAGTACCAGTACAGTGAAAAAGTGCCATGGTACATACCACCAGAAAAAAATACAGTATACAGGTACATGTATACCATGCACCTCTAATGCTGATCCACAATCAAATATGGCCACCATTACTAAAAACAGAAAAACCTTGAAACAATTGCTTCTCAGGAACCGCTCAAACAGAATTCAGGAATTGTACAGAAGGCATTGTGGCATAGAGGACTTTTAACTTTGTAGTACTGATGCTTATCCAGAATCTAATATGGCTGCCATTATTAAAAATATAAAAACCTTAAATGACTTCTTCACAAAATCTGCTCAACAGAATTTAACTAAATTTGATAGAAAACCTTTATGCATAGAGCACTTTCAATTTTTATGCAAAAATGATGCTGATCTGTAATCAGATATGGCTACCATTGCTAAAAATAGAAAAAAACATTTTAAATGACTTCTGATGAAAAACTGCTGTACATAATTTGATGAAACTTTACAGAAAGCATCCTAGCATAAAGGATTTTCAAATTTTCACAAATGATGCCAATTCAAATATGGCCACCATTACTAAGATAGAAAACTTTAAATGATTTCTTCTCAGAAACTGCTCAGCAGAAATTGACCAAATTTAGCAGAAGGCATTCTGGTGTTAGGGCTTTCAAATTTTGCACCAATGATGCTAATTCGCCTTCAAATATGGCTGTCATTACTACAAATGGAAATCCTTTAAACAGTTTCTCAAAAACCACTCAACATAATATGACCAAATTTGACAAAAAGCATTCTGGTTTGGTTTGGTGCTTTATGGCACAGCAACACAGGTAGGTTATTTAGTGCTGAGGCAATTAAAGTAAAGTGCCTTACCCAAGGACACACCACGGTAGCTGACCCAGGCTGGTCCGATGGTAGGATTCGAACCCGTACCCTTTTGGTCATGAGTCCAGCATGCTAACCACTGAGCCACCGCAGCTCCCACAAAAAGCATTCTGGCATGATGGGCTTTTAAATTTGTACAAATGATGCCAATCTGCTATCAGATATGACTGCTGTTACTAAAAATAGAAAAACCTTTAACATCTGCTTCTAAAAAACCCACTTAAGGTACTTTGATCAAATTTGACAGAAAGTATATAGCTTCAAATTTATACAAATGATGCTGTTCCACCATCAAATATAGATCGATTAATAAAAGTACAAAAATGTTTACACAACTTCATCTCAAAACTGCTGTGCAGAATTTTACCAACTTTGATACAAAGTATCCTGGCAGTGGGGCTGTCAGTATTAGACAAATCACACTGATATACCATCAAATATGAATGAAGATACAAAAGCTTCAGAGACCTTGAAATAATTGTTTTCATAGCATATGCCATCAACAGCAAAGGCAGAAATTTTAACAGATGCTATTAGGCAAATGTCAGCCAGGTGAGTGATCTCAAATCCACTTTGGCCACTTGTTAATTCATTTTGACTTGATGGTCAGTCAGGGTGCAGGAAATAGACTATATTTAGAATCAGCCCATTGGTCATGTCATCATTTCAATACAATTATCTTAGGTAAATGTTGACAAATGCAAAAACAAAATTGTGTACAAGTAGTTTGTACATGTACACGTCAGGTAAGATGCCTCAAGTATGATGTACGTCACAAGGGACAATTTCATTGTAAAGAAGAAAATAGGGGAATTAAATTGAATGTTTTCTCTTACATGTTTGCAAGTAAATGAAAGCTGTAAGACTAGCACATTGTTTGTAAATCAATGAAAGTAAACAAATTATGTAATAAGAACATGTTTAATGTTACATAATTTGCCCACTTGCACAGTTAAATTATTTTCTTGTTGTCCTCACACACACACACACACACACTTTTTGTAGAAAAGGAGGACATTAAATTTGTCCTTTCCATCCTTCCATCCATTCAGCTGTTCCTTACATCTGTTAGTCCTACTATTTTTATTTCTCCACAATAATTGCCTTAATTAATAATGGATGTCAACCAAATTTGGTATGCAGCTAGATTCTGATAAGACCTTGGCTGAGTTTGACTGTCAGTATTCTACATCATTGTTTACCAGGGTTATAGCCCAAGATTGTGGGACCTACCCACTTTCATTCTGCACAATAACTATTTTGTTTAATATTAGATTGCAACCAAATTTGGTATGCAGCTTGATAATGATGAGACCTTGGTTGAGTTTGAATGTGAGAGTTGTGTAGCATCGTTTAGTGGACTTGTAGCTCCTGGGTGTTTTACCCATCCATATTTGTTTCAGCACAATAACTTCATTAATTATTATTAGATTTCATCCAGACTTGGTATGTGGCTTGATATTGATGAGACCTTGGCTGAGTTCGATTGTCGGCCTTCTAAATCATCATTTAGTGGAGTTATAGTCCTTGATTGTCAAACCTACCCATGTTTCTGCACAAGAAATCCCTTGATTATTATTGGATTTGAACCAGATTTGGTATGCTGCTTTATATTGATGAGACCTTGGCTGAGCTTAATTGTCAACATTCTGCATTAGCAGCCCCTGGTTGTCAGATCCACCCACTTTTGTTTCAGCACAATAACTACCTTGATTTATTATTTAATTCTAACCAAATTTCTTATGCAGTTTGATTTCATGAGACCTCGGTTGAGTTTGATTTTCAGACCCATGCAGTTTCATTTCTGCACAATAACTCCCTTAATTATTATTGCATTTCAACAAAAATTAATAGGCAGCTTGTTATTGATGCCAACAAAAAAATGGAAGACATACATTCCTGGAATTTCTTGTTTACAGTGGAATTGGAAAAGATATCTTAGCTGATGTGTACCTCTTCTCACAATGACCACAGTTAAATGTTTATGATAGCACTAGCTTTGATTGAATTATTGCCCCTCGGGATGTAGAGTCTGCTCCTCTTGCTTATCTCAAAAGGATACAGCCGCCACTAGTTGATTTCTCCAAGAATCTTGCAGAAACATTCTTTGTTTTTACTACATATTTCACAAAACTAAAAATATATATGTTTGAATAAACTAACTTTACAAATCAGAATGAAGTTTAACCCTGGTTCAAACAGCTTGTGCAGGCAGTGGCATTATTTGTCAGGGTCATCTGGGGAGCAGCCTGTATTAGTGAGAGTGCAGTAGCGGAGACACGTGTGTAACAAGCATTAGAATAGCCCACAAAGGCTTGTCAGATAGTATTAGAATAGTCCACAAAGATTAGTCCCATAGCTGAATTGATCCCTTTTTTAAAGTAAAGCTTGAAGTTGTATCATTTTCAGTATCAGCCAAGGTGATTTTAAAAGAAAAAATTATGTATTTTGTTAAAAATATTAACTGACTTTTTCATAGAAACTCCATGGAAGCTCCCCTTTCTCTTTGTAAAATGAAGAAAATGTGCTATGTGCTACTACAATTGGGGAAATGTTTCAGTGAAAGACATTTTAATTATTGTTCTTTGTTTTTTGACTTCATGTATAGGTGTGATAGATACAACCCATTATATTCTATATTTTTCATACAGTTTTTCTTTTTAGTTGCAGTTTGTATCAGAGCAAGGAAGAAAGATTTATCCAATAACAGCAGTCTTCAAGGTAGTTATATCTTACAATTTAAATTGTTATTCGCAATATTGGATGATGCTAAGTGAAAACTCTCATGTCTAATTCTTTTAACCAAGGTCTTTTGAGATCATGTAATGTTAATCTTGTCCATTTAAATGTTGTTCTCAGTTATCTACAAGTGTTTATTCAACTAAAGGTATAAGTAAACTGAAATTATTTATATCCAGATATTGCTGACATTGAAATAAGTTGAAGATGCGACTATAGTCTGTATGGTAAAGTGGTACAAGTTCAGGTAACAGAACAAGTTTTATCACTAGAGACTGAATTGCAATATGACCCTCTTCATGAGATTTTGCACAGGATTCTATGGGAGTTTGCTCTAGATGACACATTTTTACAATATTTTATCTATTACATCAAGAATTTTAACAACTTCAAAGATATATTTTGAATGGCACCAACTTTTGAACAGCAAAAGAAAAATTCACTTGTCACAATGCTTGAAATAAGTCAGCAGCATTGTTTTGGATTCAGAATGTGAATAAAAAGTAAAATTAATGTAACGGAGATAACAAATACAGGTTGGAATATTTTATTAATTTCATGCGTAAACTTAACCCAGTGAGTCTTTTAATTTTGAAAATGAACTGATTTGATTTAGTCAAAAAATTTACAAAATACTGCAACCTACATGTATTTGCGTAGTGATCAATTTTTATATCAAAACATAAATCTGAAAGCCATGCATGCTCGCCATAGACCAGTTCACAGTATCTTTAAAAATGACTCACTTAACTTAAAATCACATTCAGCAGAGATAAATAATAAAATTTCCTAATAAGGTTCACCATGTAATTATTTTAAATGTACAACTTTAAAATAAAAAAGCTTTTTTGACCATGTAATTGATGTAAAATGTGTCATAAATGTGTCATCTATTTATAAATATACTTCTACCTTAAATTATAAAGAAGAAAAAAAATCTGAAAAGTTTGATTAACTGAAACATATTGCAGTATATATTCTTGAGTGTTAGCTCACAGATTTGGACTTTGAGGAGAAAACAGTCATGTTTTTGATTCTTTAGAACATTTAATAATGGTGTTAAAGTATCTGTTGTGCATTTTTTACCCACAAGGCATTAGCAGAGCTGGTAAAACAAATATTTGCAGCAGCCTTCATTAGTCAATTGTCTCCTGATTAGATGATGCCACAGTAAAAGTCTGTCCATAACATTCAGTTAATTTTAATCCTATTCCCAATTTAATTTCAGAGTAGCAAAGACTGCTTTTATTTGTATAATATTGCTGTTGGAAGCAAGTTTTTTTTATATCAGTATTTGGACTACAGTTGGCTTTTGCTACCATCAGTAATATTTTTTTATATGACCACCATAAGGCAGATCATATTATGTTATGATGTTTATCCATCCATCTGTCTGTTTGTTACCAATTTTATTTCTGCACAATAACTCATTGTCCACCATCTACAGTTACCAAACTTTGTGGATAGCTTGCACTTGGGTTAAAGAAGGGACCCTATCCATTTTGGAGTAAAAAGCTCTAAGGTCAGGGTCACTGACCAAAAAAAGTAAAATGGATTCCTCACACCAACTGGAGTTCTCAACCATCTACAGTTACCAAACTGTGTGGATGGCTTGCACTTAAGGTAAGGAAGTAGCCTATTGATTTTGTGGTCAAAGGTCAATGTCACTGTGACTATAGGAAGAAAAATGGTTTCTGAACAATAACTCGAATTTCTATCATCAGCAGTTACCAGACTTTGTGGATGACTTGGTGTAATAATTAACCCCATCCATTTCGAGGCCAGAAGGCCAAAGGTCAACATCACTGTAATGGAAGAAAAATGCTTATGCACAATAACTTTTGTTCCCCGCCATCTACAGTTACCAAACTTTGTGGATGGCTTGTACTTGGGGTAAGGAAGACCCCTATTGATTTTGGTGTCAGAGGGTCAGAGGACAAGATTAGTGTGTCTGTAAGAAGAAAATGGTTTCTGCACAATAATTCGAGTTTACCACCATCTACAGTTACCAGTCTTTGTGACTGGCTTGCACCTGGGTACAAAAGAACCCTGTTAGTTTTGGTTTCAAAAAGTCAAAGGTCAAGACTGGTCACCATAACTGAAAGAAGAAAAATGCTTTCTGCACAGTAAATCAAGTTCACCACCATCTACAGTTACCATACCATGTGGATGGTTTTCTCTTGGTGTAAGGAAGAACCCTATTGATTTCAAGGCCAGAAGGTCACATGTCTTGGTTACTGTGACAAATAAGGAAAATGCTTAAGGTCTCTGTGACTGAAAGAAGGAAAATGCTTTCCACACAGCAGCTTTAGTTCTCCACCATCTTCAGTTACCAAACTCCGTGGATGGCAAATAATCATTTATCATAACTGGCATCATCATTATTATGGTTACAGATGTGCCGGATAAATATTGCATTCATATTTTGTGTTATACATGTCCTGGTGTTTGCTTTTATAAGTTTAGAAAAGTAGCTAAGTATTGTAATGTTTATTTGTTTGGACTTCTTTACCTATACCATATATTATTTTAACCCAGGTTTGTAAACGGCAGTGGGAGGAATGAGATTTCTTAGTTATACTTGGACTGTGACCTGTTTGTATTTTACATGTATTACTTTCACCACACTCTCTATCGATATAATTATTATAATTATACATGTGTAATATTTTGAATTTTTCTTCATTTAAAAAAATAAAATACTGTCGAGTGGAGTTTCAGTTCCTTTATCCAAGCGTGAGATATGCTAATCATTACCTTTACAAAACCAGCACAATTACAGACTTCTTATGTTATATATACATATTTGTTAACATAAGGCCTAAAAACAAAACGGCTTTTTTATTTTTCACAGGCATTTCTTTCTAGAACATTGAATTCTCCGTTGTTTACTTCAGTTTATACTCCAATGTATGTAAGGGTCATGTATTAAGTGCAGTTGAGTCAAGTACAATACAGCTCACGCGATTTTTTGATTCCCCACACTTTTGCAGTGGGGGACTTAATCCCCTCCACTTTCACTCCGGATAATGCTCTGTGGTTGAGGGATAAATACCTACAAATCACTGCCATGCCTCGACAGGCACGCCAATGGCAACTCTGCTGATTGACATTTGAACAGCCAATGAATGAAGACCACCTATGGAAAGACTGAGACGCCAAGAGTGATTTACAATCAGATACCATTTGAAGAATCAGTCATCTTTATTTCAATCATATATTTGGACAATAAAAAAATAATTTCAGAAGTCTTGTATATTTAGTACATGTATATTTAGAAAAGGTTGATCAACTTCTTTTGCAATAATTGTACACTTTTACTTTATTCAGAGAAATCTAAACAAACTTGAGCACTGACTTGACGAGAGGCACACCTTCTTGAGCTTCTCTTGAACAGCATAAATTTTATCCTATTGTTACAAAGGAAAAATAATCCTCTGAGATATGGACAATTAAATTCCTAATGACAACCGCTTTATTTTTAAAATGAAAAAAACCCCAGAAAATACTGAATTTACACTAAAATGCGAACCATGTGCTTAGGCCTTAAGCAGTAATGGCACAGTTGCAAGGCTGAATATACACAACTTTGAACTAGTTCAGTTCTGACTGCATGTGTACTGAAAGGGACTGACCATTAAATTTACAGGGCTAGAATGTTTTTTGCGACTAGGATGGGATACTTTTTATTTGTCATCACAAGGTAAATATATTTCAAGTAAAATCAGGAATGAAATAATCTCTTTTTTTATACTACAAATCATAGCAAGACAATTGTTTTCAAGCATTTACCCCCCCCCCCCCCCCCTTTCAGAAAATTAAATGGTTTCTCCCTAATAAAGACTTGACCAAAAAGACTAAAACTTTTTTTTTTGTTTCTATACAATATTTATGCAAGAAAACATCATCACATATAATTCATAACAATTTGATATCAGTGGATTCAGTAGAAAGCTGGAAGTGTATTAAAAACTGTATCACTACGCATTCTAACAATCAATAATTTCCTACTGTATAAAATAGATAGATCATAACCAAATATAAATATATACATGATTAATTTGAGTATATGTAATTATTGTAGAGATCATATAATAGAAAAAAGATATAATGGATAGGTATGGTTGTGATCTGTGTATTAAGCTGAAACATGTTTTTCATGATTTTTGGAAGATTTGCATTGCCATAAATATATGTGTATTAATTTCATCAGAGTACATGGAATTGCCAAATAATAATGTCTTAATTGTAAGTCAAAATGGTAAAGTGAAAAGAACATGATGTCTTAGAGTTGTATATTGTTGACATTCTAATAGAAAGGGTTCAGCTGTTTCGATATGTTCGGATGTACAGTAGCTACTGTTGAAACATGATTGAAGAATAATAATAATAATATTTAAACTAATACATTTGGTTCCCAGGGGAGTATGCTGGACTTGGCCTACCCAATCATAAGTGTTAGAATATGTAGGAGTAATATGTTTATCCTGGTTTTGGTAAGTTTTGAGATTTTGTATAGATGGGTTACTTATAATTTCTGTTGCTAATGTGTTCCACTGTTGAATTGTGGAACGCAGGAATTAATTTTTATATAAGGTAGTTCTAAGCTAGTTCTACAAAAAGGGAACTGAATGATCAAATGTTGTAGATCTCATTGTTAATAAAAAAAAGGTCAAATTACATCTTTGTAAGTAGTTCGGAGCAAGACCATTGTCTATTTTAAACATCTAATCTTATTGCAAGCTTTCTCTCTTAATCTTTACTTAGGTGATCTGACTGATGCAAGGAATGGAAGACAATAAACAGATAAATGTAAAAATTTGATACTCTAGCTGTTTTGATTAGTTCACATGTATTTCTTTCTATCACTGATTTTTCTTTTACAAGAATCAAACATTGGAATGGCCTGTGGATTATACAGTATGATTCAACAAAATGCTTATTCAATAAAATAAACACTCTTCACTTAACCCCAACTATATTGTTTATTGTCAACATAATGGCAAAGAAAACAAACCTGCAGAAGAGCTGCTGTTGTGCTTTTAGGTTATCAGTTCACACATGAAATTAACACGTCAGTGGCAGAGAAAACAAACCGTGTTGATGGCTTCTGTTGTGCTAAGTTACTAGTTTGCACATGAGCATCTATCTTCAAAAAGTGTACGTGTGAACCTATATGTATCTAGGATGACGTTTGCAACCATTTGTGATTTTTAAAAAAAAAAAACGATACTTAGATAGTCAATAAAAAATAGCACAGTTTGAATCAAAGTAAACATACAAAATCTTAATAATTCTATCTGTCTCTGACACATATATCTAAAACTAACATACATGTACATAATGCCCCTGCCCTTGCACACAGATCTGTTATTAAGTGCATGAATGCATCTTCTTTTCATCACAACATATAGAAATTCAGTATGAAAATGAACTTAACTTTGTCATCGTCTTTATATTTTTGCAACAGTACATGGTAAGTTAGCTTATAGCAATAATTTTTGTTTTTGTATGTTCATGCAGCAACCGCCAGAACTATGCTTTCTCAAGTTTTAATTACCCCTCTTTAATCCTGCTATTGGATGTCAGAAGAAACCTTACATTATGTTAATGTGAACTCATGCATGGGGTAACAATTGGAACTTGTGCAATTTTGTTTCACTTCAGTCAGGTATGAATGCGATTTTGTTATTAATTTTTTTTTACGTTTATCATTCTTTTCACTGCAGGGAGTGCAATGTTACTGATTTTCATATAATAATTAAAGTGTATATTGCATTGTCATTATGTTAATATTATCTCAGATTTGATCTGGCTTTATATATCATTGTTAGTACTAGCAAATGTTTAAAATTAACTGAATACGTTTTTTCAGTTTCAAAAAGTAAGCAAACAGGTCCTGAAAGAGATAACAATGTAGATAAATCAGTTCCTCTCTCTCTCTCACTCTCTCTCTGAACATCTTTAGAGCATGCTTGCAGGGGTCATAAACAGTAAACCACTCCTATTTTATTGAGACCATATCCACTACTCAGTGGTCATCAGATGCGACTCCACGAGAAAACATTGTGTGCAGAGCTATTCTCCGCGAGACATCACATCAACTCCATTGGGATACATAGAGAGATGGTGGAGGTTTTTTTTCTTAATCCTCTCCACTCTCTCCACCCCCACTGCACAGCATGGGGAATTGAAAAATGCATGAGCTGTACTCTATATATCATTCATCTCTCATGATTGATTGCTCTCTACTGTACTCAGTACAGATCTATCTCACTGTATTCTCTACAGGAACTTTGCAATTTAGTTCCAACAAGTTGACAACTCAGCAAATTCACATTATTTTAATAACAACAATAGTTTGCAAGGAGTACTTACATCATACGTGTGACAGAACAAGGACATCAGATCAGTAGATTTCACAATTTTTGTCAGCAGATTAACTTTTAAGTCTGTAGGATTTTGTATCAACATACATTTTACGTTCTATAAGGTGATTGAAAACAAAACAAGTTCATTTTTTGCCATACTATGTACTCTCTTCGTATTAAAATAAAACAGCAAGTTTTGAACATGAATCAGATTCTGATAGCAATGTTACAATAATAATTAATATGAATCAGGGTACTGTCAATTAAATGAAAAAGGAAGAGTTGTATATCTCATAGTCTCAGAGAAGCAATAAACAAAAACAAAGACACTATAACTCTTTGGAAATATATTAATGAATTACATGCCAAAGAAAATCCAGTTTTCCCATCTCAAATGAAAAATGGCAACAAAATCCTCTCTGACACAAAAGACATAGCTGAACATCTAAACTGCCATTTCTACAATTGTACTAATGATATCAGAATAAATGACACAACACCGGACTATACAAAATTAGAAGAATATGTGGGCTCCAAACTTCAGAACAACCTTGAAAACAAACTAGAAATAATGGAAGTAACAAATGAAGATGTATGGCACTATCTCAAAAACCTTAATACTCAAAAGGGTACAGGGGTAGATGGTACAGGTCCTAAATTGTTAAAACTAAGTGCTAATATAATACACCAGTCAATAGCACACATTATAAACTTAAGCCTAAAAGGTTATACATTTCCTTATAACTTAAAGAGGGCAAGAATAACACCATTACATAAGGGCAATGAGAAAGGCAATGAGCAAGATCTTCAAAAAAATTACAGACCTATTTCGGTCCAACCCACCATTTCCAAAATTATTGAGAAACATGTTGCAAAACAAAACAGTACTTTATTACAAACAAATGACCTACATCAACACCAATTAGGTTTTCGATCAAACGACTCATGTCATACTGCACTAATAAAGATAATTGATAAATGGCTTGAAGACACTGATAAGGTAAGATAATGGGATCTATCTTTTTAGATCTAAAGAAGGCATTTGACATTGTTGACCATAACATACTTATTGGAAAACTAGTTTATTACAATTTCAGTGCAAAAACCATTTCCTGGATACACTTTTATCTCGGTGACAGAACCCAGCAAGTCCAACTAAACAGTACTCTATCAAGTCCTGTTCGTATAAAATATGGTGTGCCTCAGGGCTCAATCCTAGGATCTATCTTATTTCTCTCATACATTAATGACCTGCCATTGTATACAGAAAACACTGAAGCTGATATGTATGCAGATGATGCAACATTCCACACATCAGGTCAAAACAGCAACACAATCCAAGAACAGCTGCAGCACAATTTTAATCATATCAATCAATGGTGTCAAGACAGTGGAATGTATATAAATACCAAAAATACCATTGCAATGCTAGTAGGATTATCAAACAGATTATCCATGCAAAACCCCATTTGATTGTCTGTAAATGATGAATACAAATCTAGTGTAGAATGCCATAAGCACCTAGGAGTATATGTTGATGATAGACTAACTTGGAATCATCACATAGATCATGTATGTAACATAATAGCCTCCAAACTAACACTACTGCAAAGACTGAAGACATATCTACCTATGCATGCAAGGAAACTATTCTATTCAACTTACATATTACCTAATATGGACTACTGTTGCACAGTATGGGGCTCATGCACACAAACTAATATTAATTGTATAATCAAACTTCAAAAGCATGCAGCTAGAATTATACTAGATGTCGATCCAATGACACCATCTGCTGACATGTTTAAGTCTTTAAACTGGCTCCCATTTGACAAAAGAATTTCATATCATAGATGTATTATGGTTTATAAAACCCTTCATAATTTAACACCTCTTTGCCTGAATAATATGCTTGTCAAAGCCAGTAATGCTGCCTCTGTGTACTCTTTAAGATCAGTATCAAACCTGTGTTTAAAACTACTGAGACCAAGAACTAATGCATTGAAAAGACTTTTACATATACAGGATCTTCAGAATGGAATCAGCTACCACTTGAACTAAAGCAGGCTGACACTGTTGCCATGTTCAAATCAGGCTATTTCAGCTACCTAAACATATAATGTCTCTCACCAAATATTCCAATAGTTCCTTCTTTGTTCTTATGAGTATGCATAAATCAGCTACAAATATGTTACACAGATGCAGATGTATAAACATTGCAAGTCTTAAGTGAACTATTTGTGTGACATTAACCTGTAATTAATCTGTTCATTCTTTCTTTCTTTTAAAATATTATGTACATGTATAGAATGTTGTATGCCCCTGACAGCCTCATATGAGATTTGCCAAGAATTTGGCTAAACGAGTTGTACCCTCTAAAAATAAAGTATTATTATTTTTATTATAGTTCATTGGAAAGATTTTTTAAAAGTAAAATCCACAAGCATTGTTAGCTTCCTTCACAAGTTTACTGTCTGGTATCCACTGATGGCATTCAGTGTGATTATTAAGTTTCACACTTACCAGTAGCAGGCTCTCAATAGATTTCTGATCCAGATTTTCCCTATGTGATCGTGTCTGCTTATGTCTGGTAATATAATTTCTTCCCCCATATACTATCTTAAAATCCACTTTGTGTGAAACATACAATGCTTACTCGGGACCTTTGCTACACACCTGCACTGACATAAACTCTTGATTTCCTAGCATTGTTGAACTTTCTGTAATATTTTTTAGCATTGATAGAAAGCACACGTTGTGGCATTATGACATGAATTGACCAAAAAAACAAAAAGAGCTTCCCTTAAATATTCCTCTTAAAACATCTTGAAAAACAATAACAACTAAGCAAGACAAAAAATCAAAATGCTTATGCAAGTGTTTCTGCGTAAATAATTTCTTGGTCGATCTCTCCTTTTTATCTCACCTCCACTAAAAGTCAGCCAATTTTTAATCAGAGACTCACAAGCCATGATTGACCATCTTGATCCCTTTATTACTTTATAAAACCTCAATAAATGTCCCACCTGTGGCCTTAAACTCTTCAAATTATAACTATAAGATAAGCAATTTACAGCCGTTGTGTATTAACAATTATTAATCAGATCAGTAATCACTCAGCACGCATCATTGCACCGGTCGTAGCACTGGTGGAACAATTCTAGTCCCCAGTAGACTGGTTTTTACTGGTTTCTGTAGTGTATGTTTAGAATACATAAACATACCCTTGTTTTCTAGATTTCAACTATAAAACAGTATGATTGTGTTGTAGATGGACTTTAAAACAGTATTTTTGTCCTACCACCAGTAGAATCACATGTATGTCACATGTAAATCTCACATCTTTGCACAAGCAGATATCAATGTGACTACAGGAGCAGAAGACAAAGCTTATTCTATTAATTTCCTTGGTAAAATCCACATTTCCATAGGGAATGGAAATACTTAAACCTAAATATTTATTTATTTACTAATTTATTTACTTAACAGAATCAATCTTTTCACATAAATGAATTAAAATTACTAGTTCAGTGAAACCCCGCTATAACACGCCCCGCTATAACGCGAATTCGGATATAACGCGATCGTGGCGTGGCTCCCAAAATTTCATATATTTATTTGCACATGAACATTTTTTTTTGTGCAAAGTACAAGAAATAGTGTATAAAATGTGTATACTACAGTATCATTTTGGGGAAGAGATCCCGTATGAATTCGAGTATAATACGTTTGTGGCGTGGTTCCTGAAATTTTATATACATGTACATGAATTTTTCTCGTACACGGAAAAAAAGTTTTTTTTTTAAAAGTACGAGAAATAGTGTATAAAAAGTTTATTATCATTTTGGAGAAGAGATCACGTATGAATTCGATCGTGGTGTGGCTTCTGAAATTTAACAATTTCACCAATTTCTTGAAGTGTTATGCCAAAATAAACATTATCAGAAATGTTACTTATTACTGATCCATGAGTAAAGCCAGTAAGTCTTCTCTGTGTTTGTCTTCAATTCATTATGTATACAATCATTGCTCAAACAATAGCGGACATGTTTTTCTTCTTTAACTGCATACACAACTGAGCATCAGACAATGTGGTGGTTGATAAAAGATTCTCACGATTTAATAAACATCAAAAAACGAAAGCCGCCAACACGTGCTCTGGACATCACTTCATCCTGTATACAATCATTGTGCAAACAATAGCCGACTTATGTTTCTTCTTTAACTGCATACACAACCAAGCACCAGACAATGCAGTGGTTGATCAAAGATTGTCATATGTGGGTGCTTATGTAGAGACTGAGCTTGGGCGGCAAGATCAAAGATTGTCATATGTGGGTGCTTATGTAGAGACTGAGCTTGGGCGGCAAGATCACAGGGAGTTCAAATAACCACTCTCTGTTACTTAGCACTGAACAAGTACAGCTGTATCAAACTCTTGGCTCAATCAAAGGGTTGTCATGTGGGAAAACAAAGATGGATCAATATCAGATAGTAAACGGTGTTGATACCCTATTCATGCTATACATTAGACGTGTATACGTTGTTCTCTGAAAAAAGTAAAATATAGTAAAACACCGCAATAATGCGACCCCGCTTTTTCCACGATCAAATTTTATGGACCCCAAATATCACATTATAGTGGGGTATTACTGTACTTTCAAAAGTTTGATTTAAACTTTGTAAATCTCTGCTGACATAGCATATGAATGAAATAGCATAAAACATATAGACCTAATTTATTCATATTTCTTAATCTAATTACATGTATGATTAAATACTCATATTTTATTTTTTGTTCAATTTTGTTCAATTTTGTTTTAGAAACTCAGAAATTTCTGTTATTTGTGTGATCCTTTGATGGTCTTCTGATGAGCAATGAAGAACAAGTATCTTTATTTTTGATATAGAACACATTTACAGCCCAACTATGTTTTTTTCTCACTATGTTATAACTAACCTATACTACCACTTAACAAAATATCGCAGTGGGCGATGCATACACTCTGTGTTAAATGTCATCCAAAAGGGTAATATTTCTGGCCAAAATTGCATTTTTCAGTGTATTACCATTTCTTCACATGATGCCTTGACATCAGCATGTGCCTATGACATCAAAGGGGTACCAATTTGAACTCTTATTGGTGTTGTAACATTTTATGATCGAGATAGGTCTATCCATGAAAATGTATTTTTTACCAGAATTTGGTACCATTTAGAGGGTAAAGTGAACCTAATTCTTGAGGCATCATCAATTAAAAACAATAATGAAGACAAAATCAACAACAGCGATGATAATAATACTCCTCATCATCATTACACCCACCACCATGATGATCATGTTGATGATCATAATTAAATTTAATTCATGGCTGAAAAAAGATTAGATATAAAATTTAAAACATTCTTACTTACTGTGGAGTATCACAAAATGATAATTTTTTTAAAATTAACTTTTTATTTTATTTACTTGTTTATTTATGGCACATAAGTAGTGTGAGAATGCAAGGTTTTCACGCAGAAAAACACCACAAAGTTGTTTTTAAGGCCTTGTCCTGAAATTTAAAAAGGAATAGATATGTGTTTTGATTCACATTGAAAAATGTTGTTTATATTTGTCACTTATGTGTAATCAAACATATTATATCCCTTGAATCTTTCTTTATTGTGACAATAACATTACTTCTACATCACAGATGGGTCAAAAGGTCAAAGGTGAAGGTCACTGTGACTGAAAGAAGAAATTTTTTTGATCCACAACAATTTCTGTTATCTATAGAGAGCACTGTTAAACATGATGCAGGTGGATAATGATCCATTCACAGTAGTCTGGTTTCCCAATGATTTTTCTAGTGAATGCACCAGCCATGCATGTATGGCATATTCCATATTTACAATAAGTGCTTTAGGTCAGTGCAGTACAAGAAGAGGACATAAATATTGGGGTTTCCAAAATTCCATATTTGCCAGACAGACTGGCAAGCTGAACTGAATGGTTGCTAGCTCAGCATGTTGGACATTGGAAATAAGGTGCCCATAGTTATCCCATGCAGTTCTTTAGTCGTTAATGGTTTCCTAAAAATTCAAGTACTCTGTAGTAGTTGTATAACTATTGATCAAAACAGTCAAAGATTGATTGGAAAAGCTAAAAATGACCAAGCATTGGCTTATGATTTTCTGTAAATAACATGAATGGTTTCTTCTGATGAATTTTTTTTTACACCTTTAATTCTGACCCTTTTACATCATTGCAATCCAAGATGATGTTCCTTCATTGAATAAAAGACATGTACTTTTACTAGACCTTAATGACATACATGTATCAGCCAAGCATAACTTTTGCAAGATAACCTGGTGACAGCAAAAATTCACAGAATGTGTTTGTGTAACCAGATCTTGCGGTGTGCACAAGTATAGTCTCTCAGGTTTTCAAGGATTGTTCTGATAGTTGGCAGGCTTTTTAGCCATCACATATGAATGAAGATATCATCCCAGAGTGAGGCTCTTATGATTTTACAAGAGTTGTCTCTCGTTTATTCAGTGCAGTAATGAAGCCAATAGCAGTATACCACTGCATCTATTAATACATGATATTATGCTCTATTTTCAGACACTGAACAAAGGACACCGTTACAACCAGACAGTTCATCAAATGAAAGGGACGATGCCGGTCTAATTCCAGTTCCACCCAGTAGTCAAACGGGTGAGCAAGTATGACACAAATTGAAAATTCTGTGCTCAATAATGAGCCATCCCAGTAGAAGCAGAATCCAAGATGGAGTTAGAGGAAAATATGATACATTTTACAATTGACCATTTCAATTTGTTCACATAATATACTCAATCATACATTTACTTGTCCAATAGATAACAAGTCACTTTGATTGAAATACATGCAGAATTAGATGAGAGTTCATTTTCTCAAGATTTTCTCTTTGTAAAAATAAATAATATAAGCTATATACATGTACATTTCTGTTTGAAAATTACTTAAATACATTAATAAGACTTTTCTGATTTAAGTTCTGAATTTGTTCTAAGTTCGGGAATTGTAATGCTTTGTAATAACTACAAAGAAGCTTAATATTTCAGTATTATATATAACTCCTTTTCATTAAATCCTAAAGTCATATTAAAAAGTTTGTTGTAGCCAGTTGTTTAATTTTTGTCACACATTACACTACAAGAATGAAATAAATGTGAAATTGGTTTTTTTTACAAAGTTCATTGGACTATATGTGGCTAACTAATACAAAAACTGCATATTGCGTGAATTGATAAAACAAATATAAACTCAATTTTCAGGAACTACAGTTTTTAATATTGAGAACCTCAATATTAAATCAAACAATCTTCAGCTTGGTCTCAGAAACAATATGACCATTAGACAGGCAAATAATGACGATGATACTGATGATGATATTCCTGAGAATGCAAACAATTCACATCCAGTAAGTACATTAAGATTTTATACTCTGGAAACTAGCATAAGTGCCACTTAACATCACTGTACCCAAATTTGGCTGTCTTAGTGATGCTTATTGCTAAAAAATGTATGCTGATATGAGTTAGCATATGTTATGTCATTTAAACAACAAACTGATGCTTTAAGTATCCATTTTATGTTATCTTGTTGAGTTTTGTTCAGCTGTTCTTAAATCTTGGCAGGTGTCAGTTGTATCATAAAAACAGAGAAGTTGTGACATCAAGTTTGAGTACCCAATGTGGCCTTGTGTGATTTGCATAAAACCTTGAGAAACACTCAATAGCTTTACAATATAACAAATAACTTATGAAAAGAGCCTTGAGAAACACTCGGTGGCTTCATAATCAAACTTGTACATTATTATTGTTGTTGTTGTTGTTGTTGTTATTATTATTATTATTCCATAATTTCTTATTCCTACTGAACTGTAATAAGTATTATTATTTTAATAAGGTCTGCAAGAAACACTTGACTTGACCTCACAAGATCAGGGAAAATACTGTCTGCATATAATTTAACTGATTGGATAAATATTTAAGCTAAAGTTGCTGATTTTAGATTATACAGATGCAGAATTCAGAACTTACTTTTAGACCTGTCCAAAATTAACTATATGAAACGTTTTTTTTCCTGGCAATTACTTATAAAGACATAGTGAAATAACTGTAAATTTCTGATTCACGGAAAATAATAAACAAAAGAGTTACCTTTTCTTTGCACACTGCCTAATATGGACTTCGTAGTAAATTTGTGAAACGACTTTCTCATGCACACACAGAACTCTTAACACGACCCTCGGAAACCCAATCAGGTCCTAGCACAGACGCTGACTAGCGCTTTTATACTTCCCGCGGAATTCTGCAGAATTCTGCGCCTGGCAGGGAAAATTCTGCCATTTGCTGCATAGCAACCGCAGGAAAAATTCTGCAAGCGCGCGCTCGCAGGGGCAACCATACATTGCTACTGATAACAACAAAACCACACCTTAATTAATAATTTTGATTACAATTATATATTATTAACTTTTGGCTAAGTTTGAATACAGCAAATATATGTCCAAAAGGTCACAATTTGCAGTATAAAAAAAAAAAACATGTTTAGCTTTAAAATGGATGATACCGTAAGTGACCTCATTTTTATGAAGCGAGATAACTATGGAAGTGTTCCAAATGTGACAAACCTGGAAACGAGGCTGATGCCGAGGATGGATTCACACATCGATCTATGTTGTAACATCATGAATTTAAACAGTTCAATTGATGATTTAGAATCAATTTATATGCGAATATGAAATACAAATGGGAATCATACCAACCATCGTTTGGCACTGGATAACTCTTGGTATTAATGAAGAAATTTAATGTTAACCGTAATGTTGACAACACCCACCCTGCTTTACCACCGAGAGCTTTACGATTAAAAAACTTAATTTTAAAAAAAAATATTTCGAGGCTAGATTTGATGCCCATTACAATACTCTTTGAAAACCTTTGGAAGCTCTTGAAAAGTCCTTGAAAAACAACTCTTTCAGGCTGTATGAACCATGTTGCTACTCCTCCTGAACAGAAAGCCATATCAACATGTTGTTTTAACCAGATTATTTCTTATTATATCTAGTTGGTCTTAAATGGAAATGGTGCCACTTGACATCCTGTATGACTACCACAGTGGTTATCTTGAAACTCTTGTTATTGCTTCTCTTCCTGAATGGAAATCCATATCAACATAAGGTTTTTACTAAAAGATTTCTTATAATGTCTACTTTGGTTCTAAATAAAAATGGTGCCAATATGACATCCAGTATGGCCACCATGGCTGCCATCTTGTAAATCTTGTTATTCCTACCCCTCCTCGATGGAAAGTCATATTCACCTGTGCTTTCTAGTTGGTCCTAAATGAAAAAATGGTGCCAATCAGACTTCCAATATGGCTGCCACAGTGACCATCTTGAAAATCTTGTAATTGCTACTCCTAGATAAATGGTCATATCAACATATGGTTTTCACCATAAGACTTCTTGTGATGTCTAGTTGGTCCTAAATGAAAATGGTGCTGATGTGACCTCCAGTATGCCTGCCATGACTGCTATTTTGAAAATGTTGTTATTGCTTCTCCTTCAAAATGGAAAGTCTTATCAACATTGGATTTACACCCACCAGAAGATTTCTTATGATGTCTACTTTGTCCTAAATAAAAATGGTGCCAATCAGATGCCCAGTATATCCACCATGGCAGCCATCTTGGAAATCTCGTTATCACTGCTCATCCTAAATGGAAAGTTTTATCAACATGGGGTTTCCACCAAAAGACTTAGTGTCTAATTGGGCCTAAATGAAAATGATGCCTGACTGACATCCAATATGGCCACCATGGTCATCTTAAAAATCTTCTTATCACTAGTCCTCTTGAATGAATGGTCATATTCGCATGGGATTTCCCCAAAAGACTTCAGATGATATCTAGTTTGTCCTAAATGAAAATGGTGCTGATCTTAGATCCAGTATGGCCACCACAGCTGCTAATTTGAAAATCTTGTTATTGCTCACAAATATCAGAGATGGTTTCAACACTCGGCAGTTAAAAAGAAGAAATGGTCTTACCTTGAATTCCTGGAAATTCTTTTCAGTCAGGAGAGCATTAGTCCCTTCAAGGGACTCTTGTAATATCATTGTCATAGACAGGTTCTATAATAAGTGAGATCAGCACATGTCAATCAGATACCTTGCATCTGATTGGCTGAGATTGTTAGCTCTCTACATCAAGAGACTATATTTCTCATCCCTCATCCACTTTCTATAAAACTGGGTAAAAGGGTTTATATCATCAAGATCATCAATGATTTTGATTAGGAGCAAGAGACCATGCGTATTACTTATGCCATTATCTTTTCAACAAATTTTTATCAGGATATTGCAAAATAGGTAAAATCAAAATGATATAAAGTTTGGGAGATAGTTTACATAGGTTGTGTTTGTACAATACTACATAAGCCTGCTTAGCGACATTGTTAACTGTTAAGTTAGGTAAGCCAGGTGAGCAATATCAAGCCCACTTGGACTTCTTGTTTTGTGATATGTACTGTTGATTACTATATTACTGTATGCAGTGATTTATCAGTATTATTCAAAATCAGAAAAATGTTCATTGTTGCCAACATATGCATAAAAATAACATAATTCCTAAAGATTCAAAATAGAGTAGAAGAAGTAAATGATGGAATGTTTAAAAATGTACAGGTTTTTAGTGGTTAGTAGTATGGGGAATTCTGTTACATGAGGTGGTGTTTATGAACAGGAAAGAAACCATTAAAAGTCAAAGCTTTTTTTAGTGCCTCCTCAAAGTTGACACTTTTCCATTTAAACTTGTCTAAATTTCATTTATTAAAGTTGCTCCCAAACTTGAAAATGTCAACCTAAATCAATCCCCAAAAAGCGTAAAAAAATGTACCAAATGATCTGTTTTTGAATCTTTACTTGAGAGGATCGTTTAGTAGGCTTTTATCCAGTTCATTCTTTTCTTGACGTATGGATGATTTTCATATTGAAATTTGGCATTGCTGGAAAAAAAAGAGCCAAAAATTAATGAGAATTGGGTGTACCACACATTACACAATGGATCAGGTTGATGTACCAATAATGCTGGGAAAAAAAATTCTTTAAACTGTATTATGTACCTTTTAGAAAAGGATGCTCAACAACAGAACTTTTGACAAGTAACATTATGTTGCAAGGAAACAAATCATTTTAAGTTTGTAAACCAGTTTCTCATCATTGTTGATCCCACAAGAAGAATGTGCCCAGTTGCACACTAGTTGCAGAGAAATAAAAATAGGTCAATGAAAATGATAATATTTAATTTTTAAATAGACAAACATGAAATACACAGCAACATTTTATTGTATCTTATATTTGTAAGTACTGAAATATGAATATGAAAGTGATTTGTGTGATATCTTATTCCATGTCTTAGCATGCAATCATCTCCTTTGTCCTAACCCCCATTGAGACTGATTGGAAATCTGTCAGTGTGCTTTCTGTCAAGGTACTTTGCACACAGAAAATGAACACCTTAATGCGATTGATAGCAACAACCCATGGCACTTCAATGAAGAACAAATGGATTTTAATCATCCTTCATAAAGGTATGATAATCCTTTGCCTGTGTTATTCAGCAACTAATGGAATAGGTATTGTTGTGATACTGTGGTGATAGGAAACTTGGATGGCATTGTTTTGAGTACACTCAACATGAGGACTAAGCTGATGGTTAAATGAAAATCACAAAGAATCATGGTCAGTAACTTGTTTTTTCATGCTATTACAAATGAAGTAATATATATATATATATATATATATATATATATATATATATATATATATATATATATATAGATATATATATATATATATTAATGTAGTTTTCATCATTTTTAGCACCTCAAAAATGGTACTTGTCTGTCTCTCAAACCTGAAACCTCTTAAATTGGTGCCCCTAAATTGATAAACCTTGTAAAATTTATTTAATACATGTGCTTCAAATTTGAAATAGGCTGAAAAAGTTGCCTAAATTAAAATTAGAATTAGAATAATTATGGTACTATTTTTTTTCGGTTTAGCATATTCATTAATTTAAAAGAATAGTTCATTGTTGGTATATGAAAACTCTAGAGACTAGCAGATCCAAATGTAAATGTTTTTTTATTATGAAAAGAGAAGTTGAAGGGGCTGGTTTTGGTTACCATTCTGGGTTTAGGTACCCTGATGTTACACAGTATTATCAACAGTGTAACAATGGAAGGTGTTTAATAAATATAACAGCTCCAGATGTATGTTGCTTCTTCACTATTTTTTAACAAAATGGATGTTAAAAGTACAATTTACCAGAATTTGTTTTAGTCAAAATGTTTTTATGTAAAAGGATTGGCATGAATTAAATTTGATTGAAAGTTCTGTGGATTCACTTAACAAATACAAATTAAAATTGTAATAAAACGTAATGATGCAATTATCTTCTTTTTTGAAGCCTGCTACCAACATGTTTTAAGTCACATGTGTCACTTGATTAAACACTGGATAATCATTACTCATTGTTGTGACTTTATAAAATTTCTAATATTGTAAGGGATCACGTTGTTTTAGGAGATTGTTGCATTGCCTTTACTGAAAATAGAGTCATGTAAGAGCAGGAGCTTTTAGTTTTGTTGGTTTTAATGGCACTTTAAACATATTATTGGCTGTATCATGCCGAGGAAATGGCACCTAAGTGTATTTTCCAAGGACACAACGAGGTAGCCAGCCCGGGCAGGCCTGGGTGGGTATCAAACCTGCGACCCATGGCTTTCGAGTCCAGTGATCTACCAATGGAGCTACTGTGGCTACCTGTAAGGGCAGGATCATAACAATTTCTGCAAGAATTCAAAGGATTCAAATAAAAACTTGTTGCAGTAGTAAATAAATTGATTTTTACAGGTACAAATAAGAAATAACCGCATTCAAGAGATTGCTGTTAAACATTCTATTTTGGAATAAATAACATGATGGAGAGATGAGAAAAGGGAACTGCAGTAAGACATCCTTATGCATATCTTGTAGTTCAACTAGCAATACATATGTTACTCAACATAATATTTCTTTAACTCTGCATTTGGAATATCAATAGAAAGACAACAAATATTGAATGCTTTTCCATAAATAAAAATATGAATTAGTAACTATCAGCAAAAAATACGGTGAAACCTCTCAAAACAGAAATCCCTTGGGAGAAAAAGTATATTTTAATTCTAAGTGGTTTTTGTGGTTTTGTGGTTTTTGGTCTATTTAGCTTCTCTAATTTTACCCAATAATGGGATGTACTTAGTTATTTCATCATATGTACAAGTACTTACAAATGTTCATTCATTCTTGTTTTGATTTGATGTGATATTATAGTGTCTCTATTAATATTTATTGTAGGAATTTTTTTTAATTATTATTAATGCATTTTAATACATGTACAATAAATAAGATCATCAGCCTGTCTCTATTTAAACCATAAGAATAATTCAAGGCAATGCAAATAATATTAGTACATGCATGCATGCACCTGTGTATCCATTTTGCTCATACGTATGCAAGATAAAATCCAAATCTCAGTTCTACATTTGCAAGTACCATATGAAATTATGAAATTGGTGATGCTTTTAATTGCATTTATGAAGTTCATTCTTCACTGCTGCAAATTAGTTATAGTTTTGGAGCATTAATTATGCACAGACTCAGTAGATAATTCAAAAATAGAGCTGATGGTTTTTGCCTGTTTTGTAAAGCTGTTTTATATTTTCCTTTTTAACTTTAAATTTATAATAATTTGAGGATTTAATGAAAATATAAATTCATTTTTCTTTCTTATTTTCAGACTAATTCAAACTCATCATCCTCAGAAAATGAAGGTAATGTAACAGTTATTGTACAGTTAATGTAAACTTCAATAAACATGTAATTACTGAAAACCATGTATAATCTAATTAGTTTTATGAAATATTGTTATATTGCAGAATTTATGTATTACATGGGTCTTTGCATTCTTAAAATATAAATGACAGAGTAAACTTGCACAGTACTATCAAAGCCATATTATCCAACTATCCATCCATCTGTTTCCAATGTGGTTTCTGCACAATAATCATCTACAGTTGCCAAATTTTGTAGATGGCTTGCACTTGAGGTAAGGAAGAACCCTATCAATTTCAGGGTCAAAAGGTCAAAAGTCAAGGTTACTATGACTGAAAGAAGAAAAATGGTTTTCACACAACTCGAGTTCTTCACCATCAGCAGGTAGCAAACTTTGTGATGGCTTGCACTTGGGGTGGGAAGGAACCTTATCACTTTTGGATCACTTTTGGGCTCGAAAGGTCAAAAGTCTAGCTCACTGTGACTGGAAGTAAAAATTTAGTTTCTGCACAATAGCTGTTGAGTTCTCCATCATCTACAGTTACCAAACTTTGTGCATGGCATGCATATGGTGTAAGGAGGAACCCTTTTGATTTTGGAGTCAAAAGTTGAAAGTCAAGGTCACTGACTGTGACTGAAAGAAGAATAATGGCTTCTTCACAATAACATTTGTTTTACATGACATACCTCAACAAGCTTTGTAGATGGTTTGCACTTACTTGGGGTATTGAAGAAGGCTATTAATTTTAGGGTCAGGATGTCAAGGTCGTTATAAAGGAAGAAATGTGGTTTCTGCACAGTAACTTCAGTTCTCCATCATCTATGGCTACCAAAATTTATGCTTGGCTTCCACTTGGTGTGAGGAAGAACTCTCTTGGTTTCGGAGTAAAAAGGTCGAAGGTTAAGGTCATTGAGCGAATGAAGAACATCTGGGTTTCTGCACAATAACACTAGTTTTACATGACACACCTCAACCAAACATTGTGGAATGTTTGCATTTTGTGTAAGGAAGAAAGCTATTGATTTGAGGGTCAAAGGTCTAGGTCACTGCCTGAAACAAGAAAATTGGTTTCTGCTTAATAACATTAGTTCTAAATCACAGAGCTGGCCCCAACTTTGTGGATGGTTTGCACATAGGGTAAGGAAGAAGCCCATTGATTTTGGGGTTAAAAAAGTCAAAGGTCAAGGTCACTGACTGAAAGAATATAAATGGTTTATGTGCAGCAATTTAAGTTATCTACATTGAGAACTATTAAACATGGCAGTGGGTGTATAATGCACCATTCACAGTACTCTTGTTCTGCTTAGTTACATAACAAAAGTCAAAGACATCACTTAAATTTGGGTTCATCCCTAACTGTATGAAAAAGTCAACTGTTTCTAAGATATAAATATGTTGGTTCCATTTGTACATACTTACCAGATCACAGTGTGTCCAATGAAAAACAAAATTTTTGACCCCAAAACCTCCTGACATGACCATGTTTATAAAAACATGATTTTCCAGTAAATCTTATGAGAGAAAAAAGAGAGACTTTTCTTAACACTGCAATCTATGCCTGTAACCTCTAGCCTGCTAAACAGTAGCCTGCCGTGATTCACATAGCTTCATGCTTAATGCTCATAGAAAACCATCACCATTGGGCAGTTTATAGAGTAATTGGCATAGAGGCAATTAAAAGGTAAAGTTGGTCAGAGAAAAACAACCACCATTTCACAGATTACTTAATTGACTGACTATAGCAGGGGTTATTTTGTGTTTGCTACCCGGTAGTCCTTTCAGCATTGCTGTAGAAGAGCCCATTAGTCTAGAATTTTACTGCTGAGTTGGGTTGTTTATGCATTCAGTAAGATTTCTAGTTGGGTTGCTTACATGCTGATTAGTACATAGCCTTGTTTGGAATCATAACCCTCTTGTGTTCTAAAATGAACTTATGCTGTGTTTTTTTGGGCAGTTAAAGCTGATAAACAAAAGTCAGTCAAGAAGTCAGTGATGGAGAAGCATATTTTCAAAAAAGATTCCAATGAGCTTATACACGCTGTATGTATGGGTAAGGCCAAGTGATAAATTAAGTGCTGTGTCTTGTGTTTGTCGAATGAAGTTGGATCCAGTAGCTGGGATTACTTTAGCTCTGTAAATCCCCAGGTTTTATTGATGGTGGGGACAATACAAGGATTTGCACATCAATAAAAGTCTCAAAATGGTACATTTCTGGCCCTGTTGCACCTAAAATCTCTCAAAAAGAGTAAAAAATTTATTATAGAATACAGAATTATTATTTATTCAGTTAATATCAATGAAGAAATACAGTAGAACTAGCACAAAACATTGGATGGCTGGGATTTGACAACTGTGCTAAAAATGTCCATGCATTTGATGTTAGCCCTAAAGTACCCATCATCAGTATAACTAGGAATTTACAGAGCTTCTTTAACCTCAGCTAAATCAGTGAGTGAAAGTGCTCGGAAGTCCCAAAGCAAGAGTGAAAAGCATAACAAGAATGAATTGTTGAAAACAGGAATGAATTGAGAATATCTTTTGCTTTAAATTAAAAATCTCAGGAGTCTGAAATTCTGGCAAATGAGACTGCTGCATCCCAAACTGATGTAGAGGAGATGATCGCACCTCTACCCCAATGCTCGGAAGTCTATTAAACTTTAGTGCCTTCTCCTAGGCCTAGCTTAAAAAAAATATTCTGGAGCTGTTATTTAAGAATGAAATACCTAATTCTGAAATTATGTACACTCTACATAAATGATGTGGACTATACATACCATAATCAACATGCTTCCTAAATTTATACAGAGTTAATTATAGCGCTGAAAATTACATTTTTGGCCTTCAAAAATCTTTGAAAAGTGATTGAATTTCCTGATTAAATATCTGCATGAACCATATCAACATGGGGTTTTCACTAAAAGTCTTCTTATGATGTCTAGTTGGTCCTAAATGAAAATGGTGCTGTTCTGATATCCATAATGGCCACCACAGCAGCTGTCTTGAAAATCTTGTTATCACTACTTCTCCTGAATGAATGGTCATATCAGCATGGGGTTTTCACTGAAAGACTTTTTATTAAGTCTAGTTGGTCGTAAATTAAATTGGTACCAATCTGACCTGCAGTATGGCTGGCACAATGGCCATCTTGAAATATTGCTAGGCTCTTCTCCTAGATGGCTGGTCATAACAACATTGTGCTTTCACCAGAAGACTTCTTATGATGTCTAGTTGGTCCTAAATAGAAATGGTGCCAGTCTGATATCCAATATGGCCACTATGGCAGCCATCTTGAAAATCTTGTTATCGCTACTCCTCTTACGGTGTCTAGTTGGTCCAAAATGAAAATGATGCAAACTGACCCTCAATATGGCCACCAAGATGACCATCTTGAAAATATTGTTATCTCTACTGCTCCCAAATGGATGTCTATATCAACATGAGGTTTTCACCAATAGACTTCTTATGATACCTAGTTGGTCCTAAATTAAAATGGTGCCAATCATACATCCAATATGGCTGCCACAATGGCTGTATTGAAAATCTTGCTGTCACTACTCTCCCTGAATGGATGGTCAGATTGACATGGGGTTTTCACCAAAAGACTTCTAATGATGTTGACTTGGTCCTAAATAAAAAGGGGTGCCAATCTGACATTAATTGTATCCACTGCAGCATCAAATTTGAAAATTTTGTTGTTGCTGAAACATATCAGAGATAGGTTCAACACTCAGCAGTTAAAAGGAATAAATGGTCTTATCTTGAATTCTTGGAAATTCTTTTTAGCCAGTAGAGCATGAGTCCCTTCAAAGAACTCTTGTTTTTTGTTTGAAAATGTATTAAATGCTTCAAAGAAGCATATATTTTATTTCCTTGTATTTAAATTTGAATTTTCAAATTTTTTCTATATGCTTGTGTAAGTAAATTAGTTTTTCTCAATTATACATCATTTATTTGAATCATGCACACTGACACCTCTTGGGATCACAACACACACTTTTTGAGTCTCAAAAAACTATCAACATTGTCTGGAAGGTTGGCAGGTATGTTTGTGGTCTTTTATTACAGTCGTTACTTTAAAAGATAGCACCTTGTAATGACAGAAAAGTGTGCCACACTAATCAAAACAAGATCATGGACTTTCCTGGATATAGATAAACAAAAGTTGAAAGAGTGACTATAAGAGATTCCATTTGTTATTTTCATGTGACAGGGACTTTAGTGACTTTAGTACTGATTGATGTCAAAAACTCATTGAGTATGCAATATATCACTGCATGTTAATATATTCAGTCACTTCATGCACTGTTTGTGTATTTGTTTTTAATCAGTACTTTAATAGATATAAAATATGATGCATTATCTATATCAGTCATATCCCTCATTCTATTGAGATTGTTTGTTTGAGGGTATATATTGAATGTTGCAACTGCATATTGGTACAAGATGCCATTGTGTTTATATACTGCATATTGGTACAAGATGCCATTGTGTTTATATACTGAATATTGGTACAAGATGCCATTGTGTTTATATACTGCATATTGGTACAAGATGCCTTTGTGTTTATATACTGCATATTGGTACAAGATGCCTTTGTGGTTTATACTGCATATTGGTACAAGATGCCTTTGTGTTTTATACTGCATATTGGTACAAGATGCCTTTGTGTTTTATACTGCATATTGGTACAAGATGCCTTTGTGTTTATAGGAAAGAGTTATTTCCTATGGTTTTAGTCTGTTGCATTTCATTTTGCATAACCCAGCTGATTGTGTAGTTTCTCTTGGCAAAAGCATTGTGCAAATAGGTGGGATGTACTCTATGTATAGTTGAATTTGTATTTCAAGTAGAAATGGAGGTTGTAAACTTTCCTACTTGATTATGCACTAACAGATGTTTTTGTAAATAGCTACCAGTATTATTTTCCTGACTTTATTTATGGATTTGCTGCAGACTTTGCAAAGAGGTTTACTGTGGAACATGAATGATCTCTAGTGACTGGTTGGCTGCAGGATCAAAGATCAAGGTCACAGTTAGTAGGCATTCATCATGGAAAAAGCCATAAATTTTGGATTGTTGGTATTAGAGGGAGTTTGCCATGGAATGATGTAAGACCTTGTGCTCCCCTTGTTATTTACACTTTCCAGTGCTTAACCCTGGTGTTGTTAATGATGATGAGTTTGCACAGGTTTTTTTTATAGCTGTAATTGCCAGGACTAAGAAACTGTGGAGAATTCAAATCAGTAGAATTATTGCCTTGAAAATCAACTTCATTAGATGAATTACTTATTAGTAGTGAACAAATGTGACAAATCTCAGAATCAATATATATCTTTCCAGGGAATATCACCACGCACATGGACACATCATTAGACATGCCTCCCTCAGGAGACCCTGACCTGAACAATGTTGCACATGATACTGAAGAGAATGAATCACCTCAGGACAATGAAGAAACATTCAGGAAAATTCCATGATTGTACAGTGGTGACATTATGTTCAGATGTCAAGATGTTGCAGGCATGAGAAGTTCTGCAAGACATATTGAGGGAGACTGAACAAAATTCTGTGGAGGTGCTAATCTGATTTTATTGCCATTGTTTAATTTAATATTGATGCAGGTCTATCTATCAGAAATGCCATACACTCCTCAGATCAGTTATCGTGGTCCATACTATCTCACCTTGAATGCAGAATGTTTCTAAATCAAAGTGACCCATCACCTTTGTTGACTACAAAATACAGCAGCATAGATTATAAGTTAAACATTCCTTGTTCAAATGTATTGTTACATGTACCTATTTTATATAGACATCTTGATATGTTTTATTTTGTCTATTTTTATCATGGTTTGATATTTTGTGAGAGATATTCATATATAGCCTTTTGATTCCATAAAATGAGAGTTGTCTGTGTTTTGAAAGAACTTGAGTCAAGTCATATTATATATATATATATATATATATATATATATATATATATATATATATATATATATATATATATATATATATATATATATATATATAATATGACTTATATATATATTGCACGCCCTGGCAGCATCTCTTCAAAGGTTTAACATCAATACAGAACTCTGGCTGCAAATAAACCCAAATATCGTCTCTCCAATCAGAGTATCTTAGCCCTATTAAAACTGGTGCTACACTGCAATAATTTTACTTTCAATGACTCCCATTACCTACAAATTGGCAGCACTGCTATGGGAACCAAAGTTGCCCCATCTTATGCTAATATCTTCATGGGTGATCTTGAATGAAAACTGCTGAACTCAGCAACATACAAACTTTTTATCTATCTGAGGTTTATAGATGACATCTTTATGATATAGACAGGATCCGAGTTGGAATTAAACGAATTCCGTCTATACTGTAATAGTTATCACAAAAACATTAAATTTACAATGGAATACTGAAAGGAAAAAATCACATTACTTGATACTTCTGTATTTTGGGAAAATAATAAAATATTATTTGATTTATACTGTAAAACTACAGATAGACATTGCTATCTACATTATGATTCCTACCACCCTGACCATTGCAAGGTCCATACAGTCAACTGTTAAAAATTAAACATATCTGTACAAAAGAATCAGACTTCAAGAAACAAGATTCAGATCTCATCCAATTATATAAAAGAGACTACCCAACCAAATTTTAATAGAAGCCTTCACTAAAGCAAGACTTAAAAACCTGACTCTGCCAGAAACGTTCCAGATGGAAATGATCTTTGCACAGAGAATTGGTTTTAAATTAAGCAAATCTAGTAAATACCCAGGTATTACAGGTAAACATTCGCAAACAAAGTACTAGATTGCGAGACTGTTAACTGCACATTTTGCATGAAAATGGACAAATCTAAAATATTTAGAAGCACATTTACAAACCTCAAATATACTTCAAAGTTAAGAGGTCACTGTACTACACGTAATGTTATTTATTTACTCACCTGCCATTTTTGTGGCAATCAATATGTAGGTCAGACCAAAAGGGAATTCCAAGTGAGAATTAAAGAACACTTAAGGGACATCCGTAATAAGAAGTAGACCCCAGTGTCTAAACATTTTAACCAACCTGACCACAACATTAATTGTATTCAGTATCAGATAATAGAAATCATCCAATCTGATCCAGAGCTCTCTAGTAGCAACTTTAATCGGAAAGATAGAGAACTTTATTGGATACACCAATTACATACTCTACAGCTGGTAGGGATCAATAGCTCTGTTTAAATGGGAGCTCGGGCATTTCAAACTCTCTTTTTACTGGTTGATGTTTTTTCTATACATGCACTTTTAAAAAACTCATGCCAAAGCAGACTATTTATGATACTGCTTTAAGGTTTAAAAAAATTACAGTGACTTGCCTTAGCAGAGCAATACATTTGTAATTTTTCCACATGATTAAAACATTAAAATTTTAAATATCTTGGTAATCTATATAATTGTGTCAAATTTGGGATTTAATCCTAAATTGTAAGGCTAGAAAGGGCCCAGTTAGACTTTAAAGGTGAAGTTCAGGACTTGATAAGTTCAGTTGGTGATGTTACTGATTGTAAGTTTTGAAACATGCACAATGTTTATTCCATCAAGATATCATCTAAAAAAATGTATTACTGTGTGGAGACATTTTAACTGTCGATGCAATCGTTAGTGAGTGCTGGAGTAGCCTCCTGTTGCAGTATGTGATGTCATATAGGCATTTGTAGTATTTGTCATTGTATACAACACAGCAAGCAATGCACTTTATTTAACATGTTAAGTTAAGATTTCAATAATTATTTTCTGTGACCACTTAAGGTGAGGGCTTAAGGTATGCCTCTATATATATGCTATATACGTTCCATGAATATGCAGAGATTATGTACTGTTAATTAATTATAAATACTTTAAGTGCCTATAGCAGACTGTTATTGTGTGAGAGCAGGATGTGCTACTATGACATCACTGCACACATGACATCAATACAAAATGTGACATGTCACAGTAACAACTAGCTTTGCATCTCGGTAAAAATTGGAACCATTATATATCAAGGTGCAATCTTTCATTTTAACTACACATTAGTAATCCCTGAACTTTTCCTTTAAGAGTATAGATATTTGTTAGCTTTTTGTAATACAGGTCTATGTAAAGGAAGAGAAACGCAGGTCACTAAATATCAATATCACTGTAGTCCTTTTCATGTTTTATGATGCTGTTGCACATGAAATTCAATTCCTGGTATGACTTGATCTCAGTTTTATTATTTTGCATATTTGAAGCAATACTAGTGAGAAATATAACTGCCTTATTTTTCAACATGTAATAAAGGTGTGCTTATGTCATAACTTACCAAACAAAGTATTTGGAAAATTGTATTTTTTCTAAAATTGTGATTTGTCAGACTAGATTTAGTAATGTATGTTTTGTTTTATACAGTTTGAATAGTCACTTTGATTTTATAATAATATTATGTACTAGACTGAACATAATAAATATTTGTTTTGTACATGTGTATGTTTAATTTGTATGTTTAATTTCTACAGGTGTGTCCATGCCAAAACATCAAAGGACAAAATGTATAACTTGTGTTATTTAAAATTAAAATAGTGCGAATACAACAAACAGGAATGTCATTATAATGAGAGCAAAACATATTTTTTTATAACAACAAACTACCAAATACATAAGAGAATACAGTAAAACCTGTATGTAACAGAGAGTAAAGTGGTTGATTAATATGTTTCTGTTATGTACGGGAGTCTGCTAATTTAAAACTAGGTCAAAATTAAGTTAGAAATTATATTAGGGTTCTTACATTTAAACATACATGTACATAGTACCCAGGGAAGGCACTTTAAAAATAAATATATGACAGGGTACTCGAATTACTCAAAGAGTTCATATCAATATATACAGAATTGTTAATTACAACTATGGGTGACTACTCGACATTAAAAGTGCCTTCCCTGGGTCCCAAGTATATTTTACTAGAACAGCCCTTAGGTTAAGAAAAGTAATCGAGGATATTTTAGATGTAAAAGTTATAAAGACTTTGTTCCAGTACAATCAAACCTGTATTAGCAGTCACCTCAATATTATAGTCACCTGCTTAAAGTGTTCAGACTCATTCAGTCCCATCATTGTATGTACATCAAAACTTGATTTCTTGCAGAATAAGACTCAGTCAAGAACAATATAGTTAGAACATTATTCACAAAACAATGACCCACATAAATGCCTCATGAGTAGCATTACAACAGGGGAAAGGTTGATTGTGAATTTTAAGCAAAAGATATTGGGCTTATATATATACCGAAATTACACAAAATATTAAGTAGTCTTGCTTTCTTATTATTCAACACCAAATTTGTATGTAATGCATTGTCAAACAGTTACCATATGTACTCACGTATAAGCCAATACCAACTGCAAACTGCATAGACCCAGATCTGCTGTTGCATAATGCGCCGGCAGATCTGGGTCTATGCAGTTTGTAAGGACTAATCAGTAGAACAAAGAACATATACCCTGATCTGCTGGTGCATTATGCGACAGCAGATCAGGGTCTATGTTGTTTCCATTTGGACGTAGATTATAAGCGAGTATATATGGTAAACAATTGACAGTGATAAAATTAACATTTCCAAGCACACTAATATCACTGAACTTTTTGGGGTTATTTGGTTTATCTGGGGTTTGTTGTACTTCTTATTGTAATTTTTTTTATTAAATTTCAGTTTGTGCCATTTTAGCATTTATATTGTCAACTATCAAATTTTGACATTCATTTATTGGAAGTTTCTATATTTTTAATCTTATGTTGTATACCGCGACAATTATAAAATATATATAGAGGTAACATATATAGAATTATAATGTTTACCTACTAAACAAAGATTTTCTATTTATTTATTGAACAAAGATTATCTATTTGAGGATTGTGATTCCTACTTATTTATGATGACTCCAGATAGTAAATTTTGACAATTTATAGAATTTAATGGTAGCCTAGCTGGCAACAAGAAAGCATGATAGCCCTACAGCTTTAATTCAGTAGCCCTGAGAAGTCAATTTAATCTGAAGCTAGTAGCTTTAAGGTTTCACTTTTTTCCATTTTATGAGTCAAAAATAAGTATTTTTCTTTGTGGAATATTTCACAGTTAAGTTTTTTTAAAAATGCAAAAAAACAAAAGGTCAGGATATCAACTATAGTATTTGCCTACCCCCTGTCAGTTTGTACCCCCGTTACGATATTAAAAACAAAAAGCATCAGTGATAAAAAAAATACGCAAAAATTCGTCATTCATTCATTCATTTATAATTTCTAACCTGATTGTTACCAGGGGGTCCCTAACACTGTCATCTTGTTTGCATTTCAAACCAAACAGGAGTTTTCAGTGTAAACAATTTCAAACCAAACAGGAGTTTTCAGTGTAAACAACAGTTCCAGGTAAAGTCCATTTTCAGTGAAGGGATGAGATCCTTGGACTACACATACATAGAAGGTAAAACAATATGATGTAACTCTCATGTACATAGGTTCAAAGGGATGTAAGTTCCAAAGTTACGGAAATTTATGAAATTATTCAGAGCTTATCAAAGATGATGAACTACATCACTTCTTTTGTCTGAAAAAAATAGACTCACCTACGTAAATATGGCTACTGTGTTAGTAACGAAACTCCCGTTTGGTTTTAAATGCAAACAACATGAATGTTAGAGACCCCTAGGCAACAATTGGGTTAGAAATTATAAATTACTGAATGAAATTAGTTTTGTGCATTTTTTACATCCTTGAGACTTTTCATTTTTGAAATTGGTACTGGGGTACAAACTGCCAGGGGCATTGGTGAATACTATAGTAGGTTCTGGGCTACTTGAATTCAATAAATCTTAGCCAGGACCCAGCTTTATAGTAGCCCCTGGGCTCCAGGTACAAGTCTTGATGTGCTCAAATGCATTTCTGAAATTTCTGGGACTACTTACATTGAAGTTTAGGGTTTTTTAAAATTCTTTTTAGCTAATGTATGTGTCTGTAATTTACTTCAGTTTACAGTTTTCCAGATAATGCAGATAATAATAGGGTTGTGTTGAAAAAATGTGAATTGGACTTTAATGCTGACTTATTTGCCAATAAAACTCAATTTATGACAGTAAAATCACCATTAATATCCTCAAACCTCAAATACAATGCTATAATTCCCTAATTTGTGCTCATTTCAAATCAAATGTTGAAAACTTATCAAATAATTTCAATATTTTGTTCACTAAGTCTTGCAAAGGACAGAAACTATTTGATTTGTTTCATAAGCTTTGTATGAAATGGGCACACATGAGACTCTCTGTATAGATATACACATGCTCATAGTAGTTTGTTCTTATACTTAACCTTTAAAAGCTTTCTTTGGCACAAGTCTTGCCATCGATAGAAGTCTCATAGCTCTTATTATGATATGCCGTTTTTCAAGTAAGCAACTGTTTACATATCTGGGTACTTCAGTTTGACATGAATGGTTGTGATAATAAATTTGATTGGTACATTGGGCCAAGGAACAAGCATTCTGTTGTAGCTTTACAATGCAAAAAGTTTAACAAATGCCAGTTAAAACACAAGCTACATTGAAAACTCAAAATGGCTGGCTCCCAACACAATTCATATTCAGCTTATTTCATTTGGCAAATACTGGATGATGATAGCAATGACAACAATGATTTTGAAAGTTTTGATGCAGATGAGATTATTGGAGCTGAGAAAGTGTTACTGGAAATACCAATGAGTGATTTTGAACCCAAAAATGAAGTTGAATACGAGTCCAATGTACATGCTGACAGGACAAAAACAGATGGCTTGCCAGTCAACCCCCAATTTAACAGTATTTTGAAAATTAAATGTATAACTGGAGAATACCAAATCTATAGGCTATTTAAGGCTATTCTTTGATGAGAATTTCTTGCATTTGATCATAGATCAACAAATCTTTATGCAAATCAGAGAGTAAGTGGGGTGAATTTGATTGACAACAGCTGCATGAGAAAATGGTAGCCTGTCACACTTGATGAATTGAAACTCTTTTTGCATTGGTTATGGACATGGGTTTGGTGCATAAATCTAATATTAGTTTTTACTGGACAGAATATCTGATATCAACTCCATTCTTAAGCAAAATAAAATGAGATGGGATATATTTCTTCATTTTCTAAGCAAGTTACACCTGAACGGGCAATGAACTCGACAGGTGACTGTCTATGTAACCTCATAAGTGAACATGAGATGACAGACATATACTAGAATAAATAATAAGAAAAACTGCAAAGTTTTGTGAATATTTATTACATAATTTAAGGGGGTATAAACTTAACTGTGATGTTCCTAGACTGGATGTTCATTAATTTTCCTGTTCTGTACCTGTGTTTTTCACAACTTGGATATAAAGTTGTAACACACATACATGTATATGGTTGAGTCACTAAAGAATAGAGTATTTTTTTAGACATATTTGAACTTTTCATTTAAAAAAAGAAACAAAAATATAAATGAAATACAAAGGTAATTTGTAGTTTTACCTATATTTGCTCCTGTAAGTGCAGATATGATAAAGTTACATATGTGACTTGATGCTTATATTAAAGTTCAGACTTCAACAATCATTTTTCATATAGGGTTTGTGTATCTATTATGTACGGTAATAAAAATACAGGCAGCTTTAAAGCAGAGTGCAATTTTCATTTCTTTTTTCAAATCAGCACTGAGTGATCTTGTACTTCAAAAGTAAACAGTACTTCAAGGGTTAACAATGAATACTGCCCTTATAATGAGGGACTTTATAGTGGGGACCACTATACAAGGAAATCGGTCATGAAAACAAATAGCTTACAATTATGCAACAAACTGGGACAATGTAATGAAAAATGCCTATGAACACAAATCATTCTCATCTATAAGTATTGTTTATATTTATTTTTTTGTATTGCATTCGTTTTTTTTTTTTTTTTTTGTGGACACCTCTCAGACCTCTGGCTATAAAAGCTAGAGAGCCTTCAAGGCGACCCCCATGGTTCTAAAATTTTTGAAAGGGTTTTTATATCTGTATGTGACCCCCAAAGGTCTGTTGTTGTGGGTATTTCAAAAATAAATAGAATTTTGTAAAAAATTTATTTAGATAGGTTTTTGATTTGGGTTTCTCTTGATGTTCTTTTGTTTTGATGAAGCTTACTTGATTGGGTTCCATTCCATGGTCCCCAATCGTTCTGCCCCTGGGCCTAAAATTAGTTTTCATTTAATTTGTGGTCCATACTCCCCTCCTCAGGCATTACACCTTTCGGCTGGTTTCCTTTCCATGTTTCCCCTTTTTAGTGAGTCTTTGCTAGGGACTCTTTGTCCATGTGTATGCTATGCATTTGTGCTATAATTTGTTTGTTGTGCTATAAGATGTTTTCGTGTATGGACAGCTTGTATAGATCATATCATTTGAGTTATTATTTACTTTTATAAGAGAGAGCCGTAGGATAAAAAAAACGAAAAATAGAATTTAAAATAGTAGTTATTTGTTGTTATTGTTGTTTCTGTTTCCATCTCTTCTTTCTTGGTTTCGGCTTCTTGGAGGAGATTCTTGTCGGCTTGGGTTGTTTCTTTCTTGTTTCTGTTGTGGTTCTCGTGCTTATTTTTAGAGAGAAAAAAAAAAAGGCTACTGTCATTTTGTGAGTGGGTGCTCTGCGTTTGGAATAAGCTCTCCCTTCTGTTTGGAGGGCTGTCCCTCCTTGCAGTTGCTGAGGGGGAGGTGCCTTTATTTCTTTTTATGTCTTATCTCTACTTTTATTTGTCAAATTGTTGTTTGTGCTGAGGCGCATGTTTATAGAAGGACACTGTGGCTATATAGGGCACCGTTTCCGTGATTTTTCTCACTTTCACGGTGCTGTTCTATATGTATGAAAAAGTCGCATCCCCAATATGTGGGGGTTTTATAGGAGGCATGAGCCTCCTTTTTTGGTTGTGGCCTTGGGCTACCGGGAGCCTGTGTACATCGATTTTTCGCCTTTCTTCGTCCTGGATTGCTATTTCCGACTTTGTCTATCTTCAAGGGGAGGACGATGTCGGGATATTGTCTCCGAACGAGATAGTGGGCACTATCGTGCACTTTTTGCGAGAGTTTTCTACTTCGCGGGGTACGGAGGGTTTTGTGGGTTCGTTTCTTCCACGTGTATGCCCTCGCTATGTACCCCGACAGCATTTTTGTACACCTTATTTACCGTGTTAATGGTTTATTGTCTTAATTTCTATTGTCGCCATGCTGATCTGGTTCCATTCTCTCTTTGATGGCTTCTATAGACTTGTTTGCCAGTGGCTGCTTTCCAGGATACATCAGAAAATTAATTTCAATTTATTTTCAATTTTGCCATAAAAATATTGAGGCTCTTCCGGTTAAAATCAAATATATTAAAAAGGAGGCACTTACTCGTGTACTGCATACTTGCACATGTCTATAGGTACATGCGCATGCAATTACCGTATGCATACACTTATGTTCATTATAAATTTTGATTTTCTGTTTTCTGATGTTTTATTTGTTTATACAGGTGGAAGTGAAGAAGAGTAGGAGAAAAGAGCATTGTATTTTATTTCCCTTGTTTGTTTTGTGTGTATGATGTTCACAGATAGTGGTTTTCTTTGGCTCCTCTGCAGGCCTGTCTACCTCGCGTGAGCCTCGTAGCATAGCCCTGCAGTATCTACACCCTGTACTTCCCCCTATCTGCGAGACCCTGTGCCCTGTGTAGTTGGTGAAAAATCTCTTTATTGTTGTTATTGTTGTATTTCGTATTTTGACCCCTGTTCATGTTTTCCTTTCAGTTTTCATTTTCCCTTGATATCCAATTTTAAATAGAACCCCTTAAGAAAAACTGATGTTTTAGCTGTCTGGTATGATGTCGGGGAGCCCCTTCATCCTCCGTCTGCTATTGGAAAATTGGAGTCTCTCCGTGTATGAACCATGTCTTTACATTTTTGTATGTGTGTGCTGTACATTTTTCTACATAGTTGTTATATTAGACATAGTTCATAATTTTGTTAAGATCCTTTCCAACATAGTGGTTGTACTAGGACTTCTAAGAAGTCAACACTGTAAGTGGTGGCTTCTTTTGTCTAAAATTTGGGACTTTTCTTCCCAAAAAGATTTTCCTTTTCTGTCTGATCAGGTGTCTTTACATGTTTAAGTTGAAAAAGAGTGATGAGAGAGACCTGACGCGGTCTGCCTTTCCAACATGTGAGTGAGTGAGCCTGAGGCCGCCTTTGCGACACACCTCCCCCTAATGGGGGGCCTACTGAGACTCATCGCCCACAGTGGTCGTACTTAGCCTTCCCATGACTGCTTTAATTTTGATGAAATTGATGCATATTCACATTATGTGTATATATATATATATATATATATATATATATATATATATATATATATATATATATTAAATATAATTTTAACAAAAAAAAAAATTTTTTTTTGATAGGGACCGTTATTTTTTGTTTGTATGTCCTATTACGTTTATCTTGTTTGTTCTATGATTTACTGGGGTTATTCTACCGCATTTCATCATCGCATCAATTATAAAATCTCGGGCTTTGTTGTATATGTTTTTATTTCCTATGTTGTCTGTATATAATAGTTGTTTTTCGTTGAAAATGTATAATGTTTTTATATTGTTTATTAAGGCGTTCCTATCGTTTTGGAGTGTTTTACATTTAAGTATTACATGTTTTTTGCTATATGGTCCCTTATTGCAGATCGGGCAATTTGGCATTTTTTTGATAATATTTCTTCGCAGTGCCAATTCTCCTGTGAACCATACATCATGCAGGAATTTGTACATCATACTCTGCATTGCTGTCGATTTTATTTGTGACCAATTTCCCCATACTTGTTTCCAATTAACTTCTGGATAGTTAATTTGCACTCTGGGCTTAACTTTAATGTCTATTGGTGTTTTAATTATCAGATATATGTTGCTATCTTTCTTTTCTGTCCATATTTGTCCTGTATCTCGATGTGTAAGTATTGTTTTTGTGATATGTTTCAATTCCTTCGGCGGTTTTAGTAATTTCATGATTTTATTATTTTTGTATATGTCTGGTTCATGTTTTAAAAGGTATCCGATCCAGTACGTATACAGTGCTGACCAAGCATGTTCTTTCTTTATAGTTAAATTTCTTATTCTGTTTATGATGTTGGCTGTTTTCTTGTAGCGCATGTGGGGAATGCCTAGCACCCCTCCCCTCTTTTTTTTGTTTATATAAATACTCCCTTGGAAGGTAATGGAGTTTACCTTTCCATATAAAGTCTATGATTGTTTTGTCAATCTCATCTAGCATGTTATCTGTTAGGTCTATATTGTTTGATTTATATGCAATTTTACTGGAGATGTAAGTTTGAGCAACTTGTACTCTCTCTATGGTGTTTAGATTTTCGCAAGACCATAGAGCAATGTTTGTTTCAAGTATCTCTATGATCTGTTTATAGTTATCTGAGGTTGCGTTTTGTCCATAGAGAGTTCCCAGAGTTTTAATCTGTTTCTTGATCAAGTGAGGTGGTAGACCTGGGTGATTCCCCCTCCAGTTCCCAATTAATAGAATTTCTGTTTTTTCATAATTTAGTGATGAGCCCGATGCTCTTCCAAAGTTTGTGAATTCATTCTCCAGGTGTTTGAAAGAGTTTTCATCGGTGATAAAATTGGTGCAATCATCAGCGTGCTGCACCATTTTGAATTCCGCCTTTAGATTTGGTATTTTTATTCCTTTAATATTTGTGTTTGTGTTTATTTTTTTACATAAGGCTTCTAGTGCTATTACATACAACAACATTGAAAGTGAGTAGCCCTGTCTCACCGATCTTTCTATGTGAAAACTTTGAGTATATGTCCCATTAACTTGTACTTTTGATATTATATTTGTGTAAAAAAAATTTACCCACGTGGTGAAATGTTCACCAAAACCAAATTTGTTGAGGATGTCCTCTATATAGTTATGTTCTATCCTGTCAAAAGCTTTTTCTTGGTCAAATAGTATTACTGCTCCTTTGTCCCCCCTTAGGTTGATGTAGTTTATCGCTGTCTCTATCGTTAATATATTGTTTTGAATATTCCTCCCTTCCTCCCCACAGCTTTGGTTATTATTAATTATTGATGGCATACATTTTTTGATTCTATTGGTTAAAATTTTACTTAATATCTTGTAATCCGTATTTAGTAGTGATATTGGGCGCCAATTTTTTAAATGTTCTGATTTTCCTTTCCCTTTGTATATTAGTGTTATAATTCCCTCTCTCATCCCTTTTGTCATTTCCCCTTTTAAATATATGTTATTATATAAGTTTTCTAGTATTGGAATTAGGTGTACTTTAAAAGTTTTGTAGAAGTCTGTGGTAAGTCCGTCTGATCCTGGTGATTTTCCCTTATTTAATTGGTCTGTTGCTTTTCTTACTTCTTCTATGGTTATTGGGCTTTCACATTCATTTTTCCCGCTTGTCTCTATTTGTGTAAAGTGTATATCTTTGGTGTAATTCCCTAGTTCTTTTATTTCTATTTTTTGTGTAGTGTATAAACTTTTATAAAACATCTCTATTTCCTTTAGTATGTCCTCTTTTTTGGTATATGTAGTGTTGTCCCTTTTTAATATTTCTATTTTCTTTTCCTTTCCTTTTCTCACTTTTTCCCTTTTGCATATTCCCCTCGCTGCGTTGTATATGTCGCTGAATTTTCCCTCTCTTATTTCTTCACCTCTTCTTTCATACTCTATGAGCTCATTGTATTTTTTTTTGGCTACTTCTTTGTCTGTTTTGTTTGTGGTTGCTGCATTTATTATTCTTATTGTTTCTTCTTTATCTGTTGCTCTTTTTGTTTTCCTTAGTGAGCTTATAATCAGAGTTTCCCTTTTAATTTCTTGTTTAAGTTGCTCCTATTCTCTTATTATATCATATGTTTAACGGTCTTTATGTTGTTTTAATATTCTGGTTATTTTTCCTATGTATTCCATATGATTTAAAAGTGAGTTATTGAATTTCCAAAAACCTCGTCCCCATTTTACCCTTTTTACGGCTTTTATATGTATGCATATTGCTTTGTGATCTGCTATATGTAAGTCCTCTATGTTGCATTCCTTAACATTATCGTTTTTGTAACATAGAATTTGTCCAGTCTACTTCCTTGGTTGTTTCCATAGTTAAAGGTGAATTCTCTGCGAATTAGGTTTTCTATTCTGTATGCATCTAGTAGTTTGTTCTTATTTAGGAAATCCATGATTGTTGGACATTGTCGGTTGTCTTTTACTGAAAGACCAGTTGTCCTATCTATTTCTGATTCTACCCAGTTAAAATCTCCCACAATTATAATTTTATCAGTATTAATGTTTTGTATGTACCTTGTGAGATGTTCTATAAATTTAAGTTTATGTGTACTATATTCTGTTGGTACATACACGTTTAATATGTGCCATTCATTTACTTTTAAATGTATTAATCTTCCCTTAAAGGGTGCCAAGGTTTCTAGTTTTTCCCATGTTAGGTTATTTGATGTGTTTCTAATTATGCAAGCTACTCCTGCATATGTTTTGTTTGTATTATTGTTAGTCACTAATATTGTGTTAAATTTTTTTTCTATTTGATATTGTTGTTCTTTATTTAGGTTGTGAGTTTCTTGTAGCATTATTATGTCATAATTTAGTGTTGCATTGTACAGTTTATTTATTTTTTCCGTATTTATACCCTTTACATTTATTGATAGAATTTTGAGATTTGGATCCATGTTGATTGTTTAGAGTGAGTCTTGTTAATTTTCATTGGTTGACTTATATTATTCTATTTAGTTTGTAATTATCTTTGTTTCTTCAGTCTTTTCCGTATTCTAAGGTGTCATTTGTGTTTGAGTCCTTACTTTGTGTGTTTTCTTTTGTTTTTGTTGTTGTGTTTGGCCTGTTTGTATCTTTTATGCTTGTTTCTGTTTGGGTAGGTGTCTTGGTTGTTGGCCTGGTTTGTACTGATTGCAGTCACCATTTTTGTCTTGTATTCCTTACTTGAAGTTCTTGTTTTCTGATTTTCCCAGTAAGTTTTAGTCTTAGCAAATTTTTTTTTGTCCTTTTCTATGAGAGGTGGTGATTTTTCCTCTTCCTGTGATGTCCATTCCTGTGTCGGTGTTTCGCTCCCCTGTCTTTTCCTCTTCTGTGTGGAGATGGGAGTCGATGCCATCTGAGTATTTCCTTCTTCTTCTTCTTTGCTTTCTTTCTGACTTTCCATGGCTTTGTCTTCCTCCTGTTTGGGGTCTTCCACCTCCTCCTCTTCTTCCATGTCATCTAGATCTAGGTCTGTTGCCAGCAGATAGTAGGGGTTAGCATGGGTTGGTGGTGTTTCGTCCTGTTTCTCTTTGTTGATCTCTTTTGTTACAGTTTTCTTAAGTTTTTTGTTCCTTTTTCTTTCAACTTTAATGAAATTGTCCTGAGCTCTTGCATGGAAATTTTCCCATTCCATTTCCATGTCAAGGCCTCCCGTGGAGGGCAGATCTAGTAATACCTATCTCGGTGATTCATTTCTCGTATTGATGTTTGATGCGTCTATATTATAGGTTTCCTCTGTCTCTATGTCTTGGGCATGGTCTGTGTCTAGATTTTGGTGCAGTATCCCTGCTACTATGTCTGGATAGGTGGCTCTACTGTTTGGATTTGGGCATTCTCTAGGGATATGGCCTGTCTGCTGGCACCTTGTACATTTTCGATGATTAATGCATCCACGATACCACGTCTTGACTAAAAAGCCCATAACGTAGAAGAAAGTGGGCACTTTGGGTGCCTGGTCTATGGGTATGGTCAGAATCCTAACCCCTGTTTTGATTTCTTGGTATCCCCATACCTTCACATCTCTCGTTTTGTTTGTCTTTATCTAGATTTTATTAGCATTTTTTCTGTGATTTCCCCTGTTGGGATTTCCATTGGTAGTCTTGAAACATGGATCTCTATTGTTTTTTCTTCGATGGTTCTTTCAATCAGCGGGGCGTCGCTCACATTAAATCTTTTCCCTAAGATTGTTGTTGATCCGTTATGTATTATCGGATTTTCTCCCTTTGTGTATATGTAGTGTTTACCATTTCCTCCATTTTGTATGGCCGATATTTCCCTAATGTCATACCCTTTGGACAATAAGCTGGTCAGGATATCTGCTGTTCTTACTGGGAGGCCATTGGGGTCATCTGTCTCTAGCAACTGACATCCTTTAGGCCTGTACGCTAAGAGGATCTTATCCTCTCCTCTCGTCACCAACTCAGTTTGGAAGAAGTTTTCTAACTTTCTTCCTTGTGCTCTTCCTTCTACTCTCCCTTCTAATTTTTCTTCCATTGTTGAAAGGGGGCAAATGTTTGAGCTAATGTGTTTTAAGTGTGTTTTATTTCTATATTTATGCGCTGGTACACAACGCAGGAGGAATATTGCAGCTGTGTACAAATTCTGATGTATGGTTTAGGACTATTTTCCTTTTGCAAGGTATTTGTCATAAATCGCTCACACAAAAAAGCATATATATAAACAAATGATATGAAAATGTGACTAGGGTGAGCAAATATCCTTTTGCTCGCCAAGACGAAAAGAAAATTTCATGGTTTTGTCCTCAGACCAATGAATAACAAATTTGTACATGGTGAGGTAAATAAATGCGTGAGCTAATCTCAAACAGTCAGTGTATACATATAGGCATGCAACACTGTTGCACACAACCAAATGAACGAGGTATTATGAAAATGTCAAACTAAATAGCGTATGTGTTTCAACTTATTTTTATAAGCTGAGTAAAGAACTATTTCACGTGGCGCAAAAAGCCTTTGAGAGTTTCTACAATTCAAACATGCAGAAACATCAATAGAAAAAAATGTATAATGAAAAATTATGATGAAAGCATTATCAAAATTATATTTAAGGCAAGGTGAGGTATTTTACTGCGTGAGCTAAACTCATGCAGTAAAGGTATGTGTTGCCAAAGGGTGTGCAACTCTCTGTCGTACACGACAGATTGAAAATGGTATTATGAAAATGTCAAGATTCAAAGCATATGTGAGTCAGCTTATGTTGTAAGCTGAAAAATGTATTATTTCACTTTACACTTGACACAGAAACTTTTTACTAGTTTCTTTTGAGAGATTCAATGGTGAGCTATTGCTAAAGTGGCAAAAGAAAAACTTATAATGAAAAATTATAATTAAATGGTAATGAAAGAAAAATGATTAAGTCAAAAAATCAAAATGGCGTGCGTCAAAAAGGACGCGCGGTAAGAAATGTGAAAATCAGTAGTGTCAAATTTGTGCTTCTCCCCCACGGACCAGAGTACCGTGGTGAGATAAGCAGGTAATTGCGGTGTTTGTTTTGTTAAATATTTACTGTTTCTCCGGTTTCTTGTCGTGTGGATGTTCGCTTCATAATGATTTTTGCTGATTTCTTTGTGGCAACAACCTTCAACTTTCGTTTTTTTGGGGTTTTTTTAGTATCTCACAACAAAATGGAGAGGTATTTAAAGGTTAGTGCTATCATAAGTTAATATCTAGTTTGTGATCTTAAGGTTAGTGGTGTTAATTTAATATGTGGTTGATTTATTTAAAAAAAATAAAATAAATAAAGACAAAAATAAGATAACTTTATGCATTGAATTTACCCTGTGAATAGCTTTTGTAATATTACTTATTCATGCATAGATGGGTTTTGCCCTGGGCATCTTGCCAACATGAAATCACAGAAACAAGTTATTTTGCATGTGTGGCTAATGCTTATCTCCCTTTATTCATATTACAAGCAATATGACTAGCCTCATACTTTTAGACATGAAACCATGACTAATCCTGTTAGTATGGGTTTGAAATATTATTAATGGTACCTTGATCAGATGATTCTTTACATAGTTTTTAATTCTTTTCAATCAGAATGCTGTCATATCCATACTCATTTTGTACATTAAAATGTCATATTTTGTAGATATAATTTAGATTTACGGTAATTTTTACTTTTATATCCCAGAATGCACCAGTCAAAGAATTGTTTATAATTATATACTTGTTATATTTGCATATTATTTATTTTATGACAAATATTTGCCATTGAACAATATCACTAGATCATAATAGTAACCATAAAATTTTTCATATTTATTAGCAAATAATTTTGCAAACATAGAATTCTGAATCACTAGGTATAAGTAGTCTTTGTATTAGTTGCTGTAGGACTATTAGGCATGTTATTGATATATTCTAAGTGGAATTATTCACTTTTGTAATAAAACATGAAAGTACATGTATGCATTAATAAAGCAGTTATACCTCAAAACAGAATTTGAGCATGAAGAATCAAATGTTGATTTTGCAGATTTAAACTACTTTTCAGTGTTTTTTCCTCTGCAATCCACCTCAGTTTCCCAGTGTGATCCATTTTGCTTTCTCCAACTTGGAGGAAAACAACATGTTTTCATAAAATAGTTTGATGAATTAACTGCATGAGTCACTTATTGGTTTTAATGAAATGGATATATGTTTGTGGTATTTTGTTTTTATTATTTTGTTGTTTTAACTATTGTCATCTCACAGCTTATTATATGTGAAAGCTTTGTATTCAGTGATCTTTCACATATAATAAGCAGATACTGTATGTCTATTTTTATGTATAATTAAAGTTCACATAAGTTTCACTTGATTCACTTACAAAATCTGCTTCTAGCACATTCTGTCACAGGTTATCTTCAGACAACTGTATCTGCATGGCTTGGATAATGTTTACTTTTTCAGGAGATCATGTCAGATTTGTACACAAATGAAACATTTCTAATGTGCATCTTGCAATTTGTTTTTTAATTATTGTCTTTTGGTGATAATCTTTGAACTTGTTTGTGTATTCTAATTGTTCATTCCACAGTATGCTCTTTTTTAAGGAAAGGCAGTTGTAAATGCTGTGATATGGTTCTATATGATTTGCAATAAATCCTTAAATCATGCATTACCCGATGCATTTTGGTCTATGGGACTTTTCTTACCTTGAGAAATGGATCTAAAAACTATAATGATAGAAAATATACAGAAAGTCATCACTTTCATGTGTTTAAAGAACAAGTTCTTTTTGACTTATTTTTAAAAGACATAATCATTCTTAGCTTTTTATCTCTACTTTCTATAGTTTGCTTGGAGACTTACTAATTTCTACTTTCTAAAGTTTTCTTGGAGACATTTTATTATTTCTGCATTGTATAGTTTGCTGTGGTAGTTTCATATTTTCAAAGATTTCAAGTAAAATGTTATGAATGCAGAGATCATAGAGGCCCTTACAAATATTTTGAATATCATTTCTCTGTTACATAGTTGGGATGTAACAATATATCGATATATCAGTATGTATAGGTACACTACCGTATCACAATTCGTATTGGTTCAGATTCCTCTGTATCAATAATTGTAACCCTATCTGTCTATTAGATAAACTGATTATGGAACTATTTTTGTTTACTGAAAATGTTACTTGGCATGATCGAAAGAACACTATAACCAGCTGAACGTGTGGTTTAGTAATGGCTTATGGTCAATCAGTGTTGAATAAGCCTGAGCCAGATATTTTACTCAGTAAGCAGGCAGAGAGCACTGTTTGGACTTGCTTTGGCTTTAAACACAAGGAAGATGGTGGAATCAATAAATTGTTAGCAGTATGTTGCAGATGCAATAGCTTGAGCTATTCTGGAGGGACTACTAGTACTCACCAGACACATTAATCTACATCACCCATCTGTGAAAGTTAGTCATTACTTATCTTTAATCAGCAGACTCTTGTCTCTTACAATGGCCATACACATAATCCATCTGATTTTTTCCCAAAATATGGAGAAACACGGCTGATAGAACATGTTATTTATTATAATAACAACTTAAAGACTCAACAAATGACGTTGACAGTTGGTATCACATGGGTTTTCAAAATGGTATGCTTGGTAGCAGGACATATCGATACATATTGAATTACAATCCTTTTTATCGCAGTATATCGCAATATGATTTCAGCTGGCAATACTCACCTCTATTACATACAATTATTGTTGATAATAACAAGCTTCATGACTTCATGACCTGAACTGATGGTTGTTTTATATAACCACCATAAGGCATAGCCTATTATTTTATAATGTTGTCCATCTATCTGTTACCAGTTTTGTTTCCACAAAATAACTCGAGTTCTCCACTATCTACAGTTATCAAACTTTGTGCATGGCTTGGGGCTTAAAGTGGGGGTTATTTCATTCAATTGGAATTACTACAAGAAAATACCCCATTACCTGTGCTGAATTTAGGATATGTTTGAGTTCTTGCTTACCAAGAGCTGGATGGTCTAGCTTAGCTGAATTGAGAAAAATAAAGGAAGTATATTAGAAAATAATTAGAAGTTGTGATACCTTATGAAAAAAAATGTAATATTTACATAAAAACGATCAGCATTTACATTTTAATTGTTTAATGGTGAAGTATATGCAGAAAGCTAGACAGAGCAGCACATCTCTTTGCTTTTGGCTTCTAGTATCAGAAACGAGTGTAATATCTCCAGATAAATCCTCAGTCTTTGCACACATTATTATGTCGTTAACATAAGCCTATGGGTATAAAATTCTCATGTCTGTCCATACATCCATGCCTTGAATGTATTTCTGTGCAATAATTCTGGTTCAAACTTTACCTGTTGGTTATTATATAGAAGACCATGAACCCATTGGTTTGGGGGTCAAAATGTCTAAGGTCAAGGTCATTGAGAACAACAATGACAAATTGGATTCCATGTAATTATACAAGTTCTGTCTTACATACCTTAACCAATCTTTGCAGTTGGGTTGCTCTCAAGAAGACTAAGAATCCTACTGAGCTGAAAATCAATGGTCAAGGTTACTATCACCGATTTTTAGGAAAATGATTTCCGTAAAATACTATTAGTTCTGCTTCATATACCTATAGCAATTTTATAAACCAATTGAAGTTAAAGGTTAAATGTCAGATTCTTTTGACCCACTATAGCAAAATGGTTTATGTTTATCAACTTTAGTTCTGTTTGGAATACCTGAATGAAACTTTGCTGATGCAATACCCTTTAAGATATAAAGAAGCCTATTGATTTAGGATTCTGGAGGACAAAGGTAATGGTCATCATGACCTGTGAAAGTAAAATGGTTTCTGCACAATAACTTGAGTTTGACTGAATATACCTTCACCAAAATCTCAAGACAAAAGCCCTTGTTGATGCTAGGAAGCCTATAGATTAATTTTACATCTAAAGGTCAAGGTTACCAAGATCTGACAAATGGTATAGCATGAATTCTACTGAATATACCTTCGCCATACTTCACAGGTAGGTTGCCCATGACAAGACAGATAGCAAGCATATATTGTAACATTTTTGGTGTTCTTGTTAAAAGGTATAATATATCCTCAGTCAAGGGTCAAGTTTGTAGAAATTCTATTTCCAAATGCCTACTCACACGTTCTTGATCTCGAGTGAATACTTTGAGAACCATCAGACTCGTGATATAAGTAGCAGGTAATATGAGTAATATACAAAGTTTAATTAAACAATCTCACTAAATGTTGCACAAAGAAAAATTACATGACATTCTGCATACCAACTGGCTTAAATGTCGAGGTTGGAGTGTATGCTGTCATTGGTGCCAAAGTAGGCAATGATGGAGGACAGATATATGAGCCACCATCATTTGTTGTATGTTTTATCCTTCATTGTTGTTTCTTTTTATAGGTCAACAGCAATATTATTGCCCATGTTTATAAACAGACTAGATCATGTCAGCAAGAATAGGGGTTGCAGGTTGGGCAGCATGAGGAATCTGTTCGGGGCAGTTGGATTATTTACACTGAGTTTTTATGCCAGATGAAGATTGGAAATATGGAGGAAATGATCCACATTTTTAATAAAAATCCATCACAAATATTATGCTAAAATTAAAGCGGAAACTTTATTAAATGTGTACATATCACTAAAACAAAACATAAAGAGTACGAGTTATGAACCAAACATACACAAATATTAAAATATGTGAATGTGTACTAACTACTGGGTGTATTGAGTATATACTCTACACAAATTCATTGCAGGCTCAGGTATGTACAATAGGTCCTATACACCTTCATGCATGTTGTAAGAGGCAACTAATGGAGACTGAGCTAGTGTGATGGACTCGTTACTCAAAAGATGCTTGTTCGAATCTTACCATTGGATCAGCCCAGCTCGGCTACCATGGTGTGTCCTTGAGCAAGGTACCGTACTTTACTCAAATAGCTTTGGCACTAAATAACCTACTTGTGTTGCTGAGACATAAAACACCAAACCAAAACTACACAAATTTTTATAGTCAGTACAGTTAAACCATTTATCTCTTTAATATATCTCCATATGTATTTATTCGACTACTGTGCAAATAACGACATCCCTTCATCTATCCAAGATGATTTATTTATGTATGAGATAAAAATATGTTGTTAATTGGAAAATATGACAATTTTGGCATTAAGAAATCAGACATATCTGCTATTTGCCAGATTCTACCAATAAAAAATCATTCAACTAAGAGTAGGTGTCTTCCAATCCATAGGTGCTATAATGGCACTGAACTAAACTAGTCCTTCCAGTTTTATGAATTTTAATTATATTTGTGACAAAACTAATTTAGCAAGTTCAGTTCAATTATTTTCTGTTTACTTGCCATCAAAACTCAGTACAGTTAGTGTATATATAACCTCCTAGGACAGTGTCCTCATACCATGAAGCTGGATACATTGAATAAACTAGATGTCAATTGTATAAAATTCAACTGATTCAGATGCTAGCTATCATGAAATTACCTTGTATATTGTTCCAGATAGGTTTTGAGGCATTTTTTACCATACAGAAGAGTTATTACTAGTGTGTTGTCTGATGACCTTCAACCCTTGTTTTCAGATGAACTGATCGATACTTGAGTTCCTGTATGTTCCAACATTTTGTTTCTTGTACATATGGCTGTGCAGGTTTATTAGAACTAAGGGTTATTCTTCTACTGCTGCTTCTTTATCTTCTTTCTTTCTCTCTTTCTCACTTTTATGGGGCATTTTTTTAATTATTTTAACAAGACTTCAATAATAAAAAAACACCTGTGGGATATCTGAATTAGACTGACGCTCTAGACCACTAAACCGCTTCCATTTACATTGTACATGGAAGAAATATTATACATGTGATAGAAATGAGAGGTCAGCTTGGAACAGATCAGGAGATTTGCAAAATTTGGTCAAGAGTTTTGACCTCAAAAGAGGGAGGATTTTCATTGACCTGATTGTTAGTGTACAAAAGGGCAAAAATTACTACTATTGAACAAATTTCCATTTTTTTAAATATTAAAATATGCAATTCAGTTCTTTCACATTAACTTGTTGCCTTTCATGCTCTCCATATATGTAACATAAGCATTGTTTCTTATAAGATCATTGCCTGGATTATGGTGGCAGTCTTCATCATTGTTCATCTTAACACTTAAAAGATTATGTACTGTTACTGGATTCAGGTTTCCTCTAGAGTCAGCCTGAATTTTCCTCAGAATAGAAAATGTCCTTTCAGTGTCTGCATTGGAATATGGCAATGTCAATACAACTCTCCTGAGTTCACCAAGAAGTTTAAATTGTTTCCTGCCTGTACGTAGATTCAGATTGCTAACTGTCTGACAAAACTGCTCAGTACTGGTACTGTCTGTGTCGAATTTGGGAAGTTCTTCTTTGGGAGTCAGAATGTAGTCCTGAATTTCATCTTCCAATGCAGTTCTTTCACTCTAGGTTAATGTCATAAACCTCTCAGAGAGCTTTACCACTGTAATACAAAATGCGAAACACTATAACTTTGAAATTTACTTTGCATGGGTATACAATAGGTAAATTCAAATATTATAATATAGGGCAATTTTCCTTTAAAGGTACCTATCACTGTTTTTAATTTCCCATTATCAGTGCAGACCTATAATATTTCATTATTCACTCGTCAATAACTGATAATTATCAATATTGATCATAGGAGATAAGAAAACCTACCTAATCGGATTAGTAAGTATTTATTGCACTCCCAAGCATCTAATATTGTTTTAATGTCAGTAAGATTGTCCACATGAAGCACTGATGGTTACATTAAACTATCACACCCTTTGTGACTTTAGGCTTAATTTGCAGATGCCTTTGTTGTTGTCATTATCACTATCACCATTCTTTAACAATAACTATCAAATCCGGAAAATGATTGTCACTTACTAGTAGTATAGACGAAGACAAAGACCTCATTCATCCCAGGCATTATGGATTAATTCCTGTACTGGATCCATATTATTATTATTATTATTATTATTATTATACAATTGTAATTATTATTTCTTATGAACAATAAAATAGTTAAACTTTAGTAATACTTACATTAATATTTTATTCAAGCATGCAAAGATGAGTTCTGCTGATCCAGTGTTACAGGTTGGTATTCCAAGGAATCTTTTTGATATCCTGTTTACATGCTTGTCCAAAACACGGACTAAGACTAAGAATCAAAACTTCCATATCACTTGTAATGAGACTTTTATTGCTGGTAAAAATTTCAGATAGCTATCGTTTCTTTATTATTTGACTATTTACTGTCCATTTTGAAGACGGAGGAAACTAGATATATTGGCAGCCCGACTGGTGGTCAAACTTTAGAGGAGTTGCAAGTGGAGAAAAATATAAAGAAGAAAGTATATGTGAAATTTTGATAAAATAATATAAATCATTTTATAGAGTTTTCTTAAAATGCCAACTTTCTCAGAACTCAATAATTCTTTCAAGTTTGGTACATTTGGTCTGATATAGAACTGTTTGGGTAGTAGTTGCTTTATTTGTTCTCTGAAATATGTGCATTCAAGGAGAAAATGAAATTTGTCACCCATGCAGTTCTGCATGCAAAGTTTGCACAATTTTTCATGTCTAGGCAAATTTTCCCATCCTACCTTCTCTAGAGGTAAACAATGATGACATGTTCAAAATTTTATTATATTTGCCTTACATTTTTTGGATGTCTTTTAATAAATAATATTCTAATTTTAATTCAGTTTTAAAAATTCTAGATGTATCAGATTTTGTTGAGTTAGTAATGGATGATTCCCATGCCTGTATAAACTGATCAAGAAGTCTTTCCTTAAAGATTGTATCTAACCAAGATTTATTGGGAATATTCTGATTTACCCAAATGAACTGAAACCCAGTTTTCGATAAGATGTTATGAATATTCTCTATCCATTGACTTTGGCCTATACCTTTATTAGAATCCTGTCTAGACCATTATTAGAATCCTGCCTAGACCATTATTAGAATCCTGCCTAGACCATTATTACAATCCTGCCTAGACCATTATTATAATCCTGCCTTGACTAGACTATTATTATAATCCTGCCTAGACCATTATTATAATCCTGCCTAGACCATTATTAGAATCCTGCCTTGACCATTACTAGCATCCTGTCTAGACCATTATTATAATCCTGCCTAGACTATTATTATTATCCTGCCTAGACCATTATTAGAATCCTGCCTTGACCATTACTAAAATCCTGTCTAGACCATTATTATAATCCTGCCTAGACCATAATTATAATCCTGCCTAGACCATTATTATAATCCTGTCTAGACCAGTATTATAATCCTGCCTAGACCATAATTATAATCCTGCCTAGACCATTATTATAATCCTGTCTAGACCAGTATTATAATCCTGCCTTGACTATTATTATAATCCTGCCTAGACCATTATTATAATCCTGTCTAGACCAGTATTATAATCCTGCATAGACTAGACTATTATTATAATCCTGCCTAGACCATTATTATAATCCTGCAATAGTCTCAGATACATGATATAAGACAGTTTCATTTGTTTATCATTAAGGAGATTTACCCAACAGCCAACCATTCTCCATTTTATTTGCAAATGTAGACGTATTCTACCAAGCTCACCATAAAGCATATACGAGAGAGTGGATTTTTAAAAAACTTTTAACACATATTTTAGAAAGTCTAAATGAACCCGTTCCATAATATCTAATTTTTTGAAACCCCAGATCTCAGCTGCATATGTAAGAATTGGAACTATTGTCAAATCAAAAAGTTTAAGATGACAGTCAACAGGGAAATTAAGATTTAATATTCTTTTCTTAAGAAGGTACATGGCTTTCCTGACTCGACTAATTAGATTCCTAATTCACAATAAAAAATATACCATTCTTCACAAGAATCAGTTCTAGATATTTCTAATTTCTGACAATTTCAAGTTCTGAATCTCCTAACTTGAATTTCACACTTTGTCTATTTCTACATTTCCCAAAAATCATAACTTTCGTTTTGCTTGAGTTAATGATAAGGTTATATATTTTGCAGTAATTAAAGAATACATCAAGAATATTTTGCATATCTCTTGGATTCACTGAACATGCAAAGAACACCGTCTGCATAGAGTAAAACAAATCGCCTTGTGTACCTTCTTGACTGCATGTACATTGCTCTGATTTCTTTCCATTGTGGAAGATACAAGACTTTACATCCATATACATGTTCATTATCACCTTAAGTATTTTCCCATTTATAGCAGTGTTAATCAATTTTCTCCATAAACCAACTCTCCATGCCCTGTTGAAAGCTTGAGAAAAATCCACAAAGGATGCAAACAATGTGTTAGTAGGAGCAGTTTTCATATTACATTTCCCGTTTGAGGTCAGAGAGCCGTACCATGTTAAATACCCATTAGAGGAAAGTGACATTTTTTTATTTTGACTCACTTCTCTCTCTCTCTCTCTCTCTCTCTCTCTCTCTCTCTCTCTCTCTTTCTTTCTCTCTCTCTCTCTCTCTCTCTCTCTCTCTCTCTCTCTCTCTCTCTCTCTCTCTCTCAATCTTTGGGCTTGGCACACAACTCTATCCAAATGTACGATGAACAACTTTGATGTATTTGTCATATGACTTTTTGCAGAAACGGGAACCGAAAATTTTAGCTGTTCTCTCTGTCAGTCTTTGTTTCTGCCATTGTTTTATCCAGTGTGTCACAAAATGAACTGACATTGAATCTGCAGATGTTGCAACCTTACAAGAAGAAACCTTAACTTCAGTACACTACATTCCGTCAAATTCTGCCTTAAATTTAACCATGTGACGAAGAATATTCAACTCTACGCCTAGGTCCAAAATAAAATTTCTTTAACAAGTGAACTGACATTGGCTGAAAGGTTGGTCAGTGTGTTTCTGTAGCTACCATAGCTAGCAAAGAACACAAAATACAAAATTTTTAACAACATTGGTGAATGAAAATTTGTCTGACACAGGATTATTTTTGCAAAAAAACACAACTGGCTGACAGTAAAGCTGCCAAATCTGTCACCCAAACTGAAAAAAGAAACTCAATCTGGCTGGTTTGGTGGTGGCTGTTTTGGAATACAAAATGTATTGTCTGTAACATACGTAGCAATTGTTTTGTGTGTGCATTCAATACATTCTGTTACAGTCCAGACAGATCCCACACGTTACATTTCCCGCCAGAAAAACCCATAATGTTACAATGTTACATTTCCAGTCAGACAATCTCATCATGTGAAACCTAAGGAATTTTTTACATTACATTTTCCCTTGTCCCTATAAATTTCAATATGGCGGTCTAATGTTAAATTCCCCTTGTGCCCAGAATCCTTTTACCCTGTTTAACCTGTATGCCTAGATCGTCATGCTATACTACGTATATGTACCTAGAACTGTCAAATATCTGAATACTAAGTATCACTTGCACGGCAAGATTTAAATTTTTTAAAAATGTTAAATAAATACGATACAAGTATTTGTGACACAATCTAGTAGAAGTATGTTTTCAGCATCTAAACTACCTCTACTATTCAAATAAGACGGGTATTTTGTAAACAAAAATCGATCGCCACAGATTTATACATATACATACAAATAATCGCTTGACACAAATTCCTAATCGACGGAAATTTAAACATCTCATTTTTTAAACGTTTCACGCAACAACAAAAAGGGAAACAGGCGTAAGTTTATGTAGATTGTTAGACAATAATTCCATTCCGCTGAGGTGAAAGACTTTCTTTTAGGAGACGGATAATGAAACTAACAGGATTCATTCTTAAAACTAAAACTAGATATTGCATAACAAAAGTCTCTCTTTGGGACCGTGTTCCACGGGTCGCAATATCGGGATATACTTTAGAATTCTAAAGGTCTACGATGTATTTATAGATTTGTACTTCTACCTGTAATTAAATCTATATTAACGTTGTGTTTTTGAAATTTTTACTGTTTGGTTCATTATTCAATCATTGAGTTTTCTTGCATCGTTTAAACTTGTATTTGTAGTTTTCTTTCTCTGACATACTTTGTTTTTCATCTAATTTATTTATATTACCATAAATTGGTAAATTGATAGACCCATCTGTTGCAGATAATATCCTGTAGTGAGCACATTAGAACCTTATTTAAAGCAGCACTGTACCTTGGATCTAAAGGCTTTTGTTCTGTCTTCAATTAAATTTATATTATTTTAACATAATTTAATTATTGAAGAATTTTGTATATTTTAATTTTAATCTGACCATTTAATTATATTACATGCATATAATGTTTTCTTAATCCATGGTTATAATCCAGAGATTTTAATCCAACTTGACAAATTACCTCTAATAGTGGTAGAAGTAGTAGCAGCAGTTGTATTTGCTATCAATATGCTTTTAATGTTATATATTAGGTCCGTGCATATATTATCTAAACAATTTGCTTCCAATTAATCAGCATGGATCTATTTTTTGTTTAAATACAACTGATAATAAGGGTACGCGTAACCTGCACAGAAATCAATGATGTCTCTATATAGGCCTTCTCACATACAAAATTAAGATACATAATATCCTAACGTATTGATTGCATATCATACTATAAATGCGTCATGTATTATTCAAGCCATAGGGATCACTAGAAACCATGAATTATTACAATCAGGAATCTCTGTAAGCGCTTATCCCTGACATTTCAAATCTGGTTTTGGACCATTAGTTTTCTAAAAATATACAGCATGTGGACCCCCGACAATCTATCCCAGGATTCGTAGGATTCTAAAAATGTGAATTTTGAGGATTGAAATTTTGTCCCAACATGCCATAAAAATATTAATGGCAAGAAAGGTGCAGAGTGCATGGTAATATTTAAACATAACGTGAACATTAAATTGAAACCAAAAGATAGTGGTGATTATGTCATCCAATATAATATGGTCCTCTTTGTGTAGATCAACCTTATATCAAATTTCTTGTCTGCCTTATACAATTCAAATGTGGAACACTTTACCAATACAATTAATAAGTAACCCATCTACTCAAAATGTCAAAGCTTACCACACACAGTATAAATATATAACTCATTCGTATTATTACGTTGGTTATCGGATGTTTCAAGCCCATTACACGCGATTGAAAACCAAATGTAATAGATTTAATTAGAATTTAATCGCAAATAACATTTCCGTCACAATGAAATAGTTAAATAATTTCTATTAGAATGTCAAAACTTCCAGCTCTAAGATTACGTGCTATTTTTACATTACTTATCGTCTTACAAGTAACACATTATTATTCGGCCATTAAATTTACTCTGATGAACTTAATAAACATGTATTTTGGGCAGTGCTTCATAAATGTATCAAAATGCCTTTCAGACTAATGCATGGATCACATGCACACATATATTTTCCTATTGTACACCTCTCTGCAATAATTACTGTCCTAGAATTTATTATGTACATATATGTTTTTGTGTTAGTGATCTATCCACTTTAAGTCAGTAGACAAATATTGACTTTGACAGAACTTGCTCGTAATACGGGAATCAGTTTAATAAAATTTTTGCTTTCATCCGAATCTCCAGATACTGCATTGTGTTAAATTGTATATGAAGATGATATCTTTAATAAATGTTGTTTAAACTAATCATGTCAATAAGATATTATTGCTAAAATTTTATTTATTTATCTTGCATATAATGTTTTTGTTAATGGACTCTCTCTTTTCTAATCTGGGCCTCCACTTTTGAAGACTAGCAGTCCAGAATTTCTTTTGTCAGAGGCCCTCATGAAAGCCCTGGTAATTGGTCTATGCATAATTGTATATGCTTCGTCGTAGATAGAAATTAATAATACTATTTTGGACCTCCAGTTGTCCTTTGATAGTATTTGCTATCAAATAGTCCAGTGTTAAAAAACTGCCCACTAACTGTGTTAAGTGTTTTTGCTACATCCAATACCACCCGACATCATCCTATTACATATATGCAGTAATGTAATTATTACTCAAAGTGTAACTTATATAATATTCATCTTTTATCAAAAGCCTCCAATTTAAAATCGATATGTGCAGCTTTATTAATGAAAAAAAAAAATGTTGAACTTAGTTTTTAAATAAGACAGGTTAGGCAATTCATTGAATAATCTACAGCTAAAGGCACATATTTTCAATAGTAAAACAAATAGTCATAATATCACCCCGCTTGTTGATTGTAAACAATTCAAAGTAAAAACTCCTTATCTGTAAGACAAAGATTATGAAGACGGTGACATTCACCCTGTAACCCGTCCATTAAGCTACGTATAAAAAATCTTAATGTTATATCTGCATATATTATTTGGAACTTTACCCATGGCATTTACGGATTTATTTGTAAATAAATTTTTGCGGAAAACGTTCACTTGCAACCATCCACGTTTGGACATTTAGTTATTTTTTATGGTAGGATAGTATTTGACCATTCATTATCATAAATGTCATCAAGTTCCAAAATCAAATTAATTTTAGTTGCAGGTGAATAGTATTGAAAATTAGCTGATTATATATCCATCTACTGCAGTTTGTATCAGTTATTATAAGAGTGATAGATGCATATAAAAACAAGGAAATCTGTATGTTATTAGCAATGTTTATATTGATTTTAAATCTAAAGAATTTCATAGCATTTAAAACACTATCAAATCCTGCAAGATTTGTTTGAACCCTGAATTTATTGACACACTTCTCAACAGTGATTCACGAACAATTATTATTTATAAAATTGCTCAAGTACAAAATTTCTTTATAATACAAATCTTCAGCATAATTTCCTATTTTAGTATTAGGGTCCATCCCTAGGTGAGACTGGAGAAAGTTCCCTTTATTATGATTGGAAACTTGTTATATAATTGACAATATGCAGTAAAAACAAGTCCAAAATTTTCTAAGATTTTTATGTATCTCTTCAAAAATCAACATATCTGTGAATAAGTGTTTGCATGGATTTAACGATACATTAACGATACACTCTAGTATGTATAAGTATAAACCTAAAGAAAATGCAGCACACCAGTGAAGTAAAATATAGTATCTACCCTTTATATTAATTATTATGTACATTTTTATGCTCCAACAATGGTTATTTAGCTTTGAGGAAGATTTTTTTTTAAATTTTCTTTATTTGTTATCTTATTTTACGCTGATCAATTTCAAGAAATTTTCATTTGCTGAGGTCACATGTTACAATCACTTTTTTAATAGATTTCGTGCATGAATATGATTATAATCTGCACTAAGAAATTTGAAACGAACAGGAGACGCCAAGAAAAGAAAAAACATATTTAATAAGCGGATAATAGATCCAAACATAAATATTTTTTCTTACAGGAGACACATTCAAATGACAACTCTGAAAAATATGGAGAAATGAATAGTGTTATAAATACCATAATTATAAAGAAAAGTTGTTAGTCTGTTGTTCAAGATTGATGCGAACAATTTTCCTAAGCAACTTATTACAGTCATAGAACATTTATTACATACCCATTTAATCTTACATACTTGATCTGGCGTTAGATACAGATATTCAATATTTCCGCATCACACACCCAGATTGGAACTACTTAGGTGCCTTCTTTGACGTCAGCGCATATAAATTTTTATACGCAGTGACTCGAACTTTTATAATCCCAGTTCGTTTTGAATTTCATTAATACAGTAAAACTAAATATATTTAGGAAGCGTAAAAAAGGGAGTATTTAATAAATACGAAACCGCATTCGTGTTTTCTACTGACTCGGGGGTAAGAACTCGTTTGACACAGCTTATGAATACGTCTCGGCCTAACGGCCTCGACGTATTCCTACGGTTGCCCCGGGCGCCAGAGGTCTTGGAGCGCGAAAACAGCTGATAAAAATTCGGGCCTTGTATTCTGGCCCTTTGGGCCATCATCGTCGCCCCGGTCGCCATTTACCCTTAGTACGCCACTGCATAAGGTAATTCAGTAGGTGGGCCATATGCACGGATTGCTCATATTTTTACACTTATGCACAATAAGCGCCTGAAGTGAGTGAGTAGTATGTCGCTTACTTAAGACCCTGTTTTAATAACTAAAGCCCGGACTCTTTCAAATATAGATCCCTACTAAAATCCACCTGGCAGGTAGGTGTGATGTTTTACCTTTGTTTGTATCAGTATGTAGTTTGTGAAATTAACTTATTTCAGAATCATGTACAGCTTTTTAACTTTTAATTATGAAATGTGTTTTGTTAATATTATCCTAGCCTCATTTAAATCCATATCTGTTTATTTGTTAGCATACATGTATTATCAGGTTATATCTAAGTTATATAACTTGTAGGTAAGTCACGTTATGCTAAACTAGAAAATATTTAATTTGTAATTTCATGTCTGATTCTTTTGCTTTCTTTTCATTCCGTATACAAGTAAATGCCATGGATCCGTTGTCGTTATTTTTCCTCCCTGAATATGAGAGAGAAAAAAATGAACTCCGTGACATATGTATAAAAGTAATAATTGCTTAAAAGGTAATTCTACTATTTTATCCTTCCGGACACGAACAAAACTAAATTCAGAAGAGAAATATGTCATGGTTTCATAAGAGAAGACAAATGTGCCTTAGTACTCAAACAGCTCAAAAAAGCACTAAATGTCTATAGTTAGACGGTTTAACATGCAAAATGTTTAAAAGATATTTTGAAATTATATAAAATCTTGTTGATTGAACCATTTAATTATAGTTTTTACTCAGGCATTTTTTTTACCACTTGAAACATAAGGTATAATAACTCTTGTTCCTAAAAAGGATAAAGATCTAACCAAATTAAACCAGTAGAGACCAAAGAGTCTATTAAATATTAATTATAAGATTACACGCATAGCTAGCGGATTTAAACAAGTAAGTTATGGAACATATAATGTTTTTGTTGAGTCGCTGTAGATCTGGCAAAAGTTAAAAGGTCTTGAATATGTAAGGTAAAAATACCTAAAGAAGTATTTAGAAATTTAGTTTTGTCAAATGTGAAAATAATAACTATCATATCTTGGAATTTTTTTTTTCTTATATATATATCTTTCTCGACACTCTGTGAAGAATAAAAGAGCTACTGATTTTCAAGTCATCTTCACTGAAAGTTATATGCAATTCTCCAGCATTTCTAAAACATCAAAGAATATTTTTATTGATGCTTGCAATATGAAATATTAATACTTTTATTCTCTAACACATTAGTTTTTGAGATGACTATCAAAGTCCTTAATTTTGCACCCTATAAACTTGATAATAAACAAACACTACTCTCAGATAACGGCATCTTTGCCTTGCTATAAAAGTTAAACATCTTCATAGAAGTTCCTCAAATAGTTTTGAAAAATTAAACAATAACTTTGAAATACATGACTGATAAAGAAGAATATTTGAGGTATATCTACTATGACCCAGAAAGTCCACTTGTTTACTCAAATATCAATCAATTGTGGAAACATATTAAACAGAACAAAAATAAAATAAACTTCTCTGACCTGAAAGAATGGTTGGCAGGACAATCTACCTACACAATGCTCAAGCTAGAAAAAAAAACGATTTCTATACAGAAAGGTTTATGTAAGTTACGTGGATGACTAGTGGAAGGCACACATTGTTGATATGCAATCGTACAAGAAGGATAATAACCAATATTGATACATTTTGACTGTGATATATATTTTCTCCAAATATGCATGGGCTGAGAAAACGAAGTCTTAAAGAGAGGATTAATATATATATATATATATATATATATATATATATATATATATATATATATATATATATATATATATATATATATATATATATATATATGTATATATAACGCATGTAAAGAAAACTTTAAAAAAAGATAAGAAAATATACAATTTTATGAAAATTAATTTTACAACCGCAAAATTAAGGAGTTATTGGAGAAAGAAAATATGGAATACTTCTCTACTTACTCAGATAAGAAAGCATCTGTAATAGGAGGGTTAAATAGAACAAGGAAAACTATTAGACTGAACTATATCACTGAAAATGAAACAAGAAAATGTATACATAACGCTACGTCATTAATGGATTTAATAACACTTATCATAGGTCAAGAGATACGACTTCGAAAAAAAACACAAGGAAATAGATCTAAAGTATGAACCAACTTATTTGATTATCTGACAATTGATGCCTATGAAACGCCCATAGGTTAGACGGTTAGTGTTTCATAATATAAAGTTCTTCAAAAAGCTATCTTCCTAATTTTATGGAAATGATTTTAAAAATCAGACAAGGAATTATACGTGACTCCGTATATAAAGTGGAAGAGTTAAAGGGAGAGAATATTATTGGGATATTTTATTAAGAGGAGTTAACTATACAAGACAATCAATATTAACTTTCTAAGGTTTATAAAATTTTAAAAACCAAAACAATAAACAGTAAAAGAAATAGGTACTCATTAAATGGAAGGATATGATTTTTAACAGTTGGGAGCCCGCTGAAAATATTGTCACTAAAATAAATGTCGAACTCTTCAAGTTCAAACAGAAAGCATACAACTGATCACTCCAAACTTTCAAATAGCCACCTCAGAATGAAATTTTTTAAAGCGTATTCTAGGACAGATATTGTGACTGGTTTTAAGATGAAAACATTACCACTAAAACAATCTCAATTTTAGACGGTCGAAGAAAATAAGTTCAGTATTAGACTTTTTAAATTGAATTTTAACAGACCTACCCCCCACCACCACCACCCCAAAAAAAGAATAATTGTCGATGTAAAAGCTACTGATGATTTAGAGAGTAATCACAATGTCAGATTCATGTGTAAACGATATCTTTTAATAAATAAATAAATGATAGTACATATTACCGATGCGGTGAAAAAAGTAGGTTGACCAGATTAAAAGGGTATCATACTGTAGGAAATGATCAAATTAAAGAAAACAATCCAAACAAGAATTACTTGTGAATCTGGAAAAACAGTGACAACGGGATCTCCGTACAATCACAAAAAAACGTAAAGTTCATACTAATTTTAAATTTAAAAAAATATTACTGTAATAAATGGCGTCAAAACTTAAACCAAATACAGCAAATATTTAAAGAAAATTACTGCCACCTTTAATTCGTGTTCCAACTGAAATTGAAATAAACAGAATAATCATGCAAAACAAAAATTAAAACAATTACAGAAATGCTCCAAGACACGTTTAAAAGAGATTCAACAGAGAACAGATATTACGAGGAAAATAATCAGGATTTGTAATTATTTTTTATGCTGAACCATACATAAGGAAGATAACAAGTAGTAATCTTAGAGAGTTTTGTTCTGCAAGAGTCCAACTTGATTTTGTGAGTACCATCAAAAGGAAAGTAAATGATACAACATTTAAGAAGAACTGGTATCAGAGAACATGGACTTTAAACACAATGAACTGAACTTAACGGAAAATGGTGATTGACAGTAAGTTTGGAATACTGCACACACAATTTTGTCAAAGGTACGAGCTATTCTTTCAGTATGACAAAATATTTAACATTATTTGTAGGTAGATATAACCTAATGAAAGGGAGATCATACACTGAATTAACAAAATGAGAGAAAGATAAAAATGCTTGTGCAGTGTTAACTTTAAAATTCAAATAACAGATGTTTATTGTATGCCGTAGTAGCTATGATAAACCTACGAAGAGATCATAGGTGCAGGTCATCAAAATGTACAAATATGATCACTGGTGTCATAGATGTCCAATAAAAAAAGAAAACTTTAGTGAATTTGAAGATGAACTGAATGTGTATGTGAATAAATACGAAATCGCAAGACCATTTAGAGTAACAGAAAGAGAATATGTGGATATGTCAATTCTGTTTGATGGAGACCATTATTGTTGAATCATATATTTGGTACGATTTCCCTCATCTCAAAAAAACAAACGTGTTAATAAAAAGTACTGTTAAAAAAGTGTTTACATCATTTTAACACCAAATTAAAATTACAAGAACACAAAAGAGTAGCAATCAGGTAGATAACACAATAGGCATAATGCCTGAAAAGGGTTTTGTTAAATTAAAAAACTACCATCGCCAGCGAAAAGGTTGGATATGTTTGACATTGTGGTTTTGAAAGTATCATGAAACCAATAAGTACATTTTAGCAAGACTCAAATACCATATCGATAATAAAGATAGATAAACATACACAATCAGGACTTTTTCTTCACGTTAAATCAGTCACAAAGACTATGAGCCTGTATTATACAGCGGAACAGACTGCATAAACAAGTTATGCATGCATTTGCAGAACCTTGCAGAAAAAGTACAGTATGCAAAGAACATAGACCTAGAAACGCTGCTGAAATGATATTCACAAAAGAATATAAGAAACATTTCAATGACATAAACACGAGTCAAATGTGTGAAAAGGACATCGACGAAATCAAAGTAAAAAATTATGATCATTTAACTGGTAAATACACAGGGTCTTGACATGATGGGTGTAATCTGAATTACAGATATCCAAAGTATAATCCACTCGTTATCCCCAATTCGCCTGATTATCAAGCATTTAGTGAACAACTACCAGGATCAAGAAGTTATGATAAAACCAAATAATGACGAAAAATACATTTTAATTTTATAGTCAATATTGAAAAGGATGGCAAAGAAGTTGACATAGAGAGGACAATTGGATTGCTATATAGTTTTCAGTTTATCGGACAATCATTAGAACAACTTCAAAGAATCTCAATGATGATAAATTCACTGAATCTATGAAACATTTCGAAAACATGGACATAAGTATTTGAGAAAAGACATTTATCCATGAGAGCACATGGATGAATATGATAAGTTTAAGGAAACACTAATCGATAATTTTATTCCGGTCTCTTGCGATCAGGCATCACAGATAATGATTACCATTATGTAACAGATGAATATAATTTAACGATGAATCTACATGATATAAACTAGACACTATGTTGAAGCATGTTGAAGCGAAGGTAAAATGAGATGATGTTGAATATATAATATGTTAATGTCAAAGTCATTTATTATGTTCCCAAGCACAGACAATTTGTATGGTTAGGTCTTGTGTCAATGCCTGTAAGAACTTTAAATGGGCAGCTAAGCAACAAATCTAAATTATCGAAGACAATAAAATATCTTGAAATAACAACCAAAATTTTGATGAATGTTTAGAAGCAGATTTAAATGTACCATTACACAACTATTTCAAACCCTACCCATTAGCACATGAAAAATGTATTTCTCAAGAATGTGATTTATCGCCATTACGTAAGTAATTGATAGATGCGAAAAGAGTACAAAGCCTTTAGTATCCAATATATTGTGCACGCTAAAGAACAAAGTAAGATACGTTATCCACCATCGTAAATTGGAAATGTTCGTTCAGTTAGGTTAAAACTAAATAAGATACACGGAGACGTGTTATTCGATCAAGAACCATGGCTAAAATCTTACAAAGAATTTAATACAGCTCTCAGCACTCATTCCCCACCCACAACCCCCATTTTTTTAAATAATAAATTGAAGAGAATTTCTTCAAGCTCATGAATAATTCTGCGTTATGTAAACAAATGGAATATTTACGCAAGAGAATAAATGTCAAAAGTAAGTATCATCTGAAAAGAGGATGATCACAGAAACATATTTGGTGTTAGTTTAAGAAACTAGCAAACACTAAATTGTCCAAGCTAATTTATGGCGGCTTTACAGTGTTAGAAGTAAGTAAGTGGATGATGTATAACTTCTACTATAACAAGTATAAAATCCAAGAAGATAACAATATGAGGCCGCCAGTGACTGACAGATTCGTTAGGTATAGATACTTTCAAGTTTACACAGTGCCATTAAGAATAACATTCAGTTGTATGAAACAAGTGATTAGAGGAAAGAAAATATTGCTGATGTTCCACAAATGAGTACAATATACCAGGAATTTTTTTAAAGATGACTTATGTGGTTTGCCTATATAAGCTTTTTGTAGTGTTACAAAAAAGCTATATGCTTTTCGGACTGATAAAGATGAAAAGAAAGATTGGCAGCAGATAAAGAATTGTGTGATTAAAAAGAAAATATTCTTATAATCAGAGATGTACAAAGACATTTAATCAAACCATAAATCATCAAGAAATGAATTTATTAAGAGTACACCATCGTGAGTTATACAATATTATATTGAATAAAGTTGCATTAGGTTTTTATGGCGACAAGCGATATAATGAATAACATAAACACACTTCCGTGTGGTTATTTTCATGATTGGTCTATTACCTTCTAATGGTTGGTCTCATGACTGGTCTAGTACCTTTTAATTCCAACCTCATTAAAAATTTGCAAATATCCATTTATTGATATGGTAATTTTTAAAACAGAATAAATTTAACTTGGTCGTTCTGAATGTTGTATTTTGTGAGCTTCAACGTTATGCTTTCTACTTATCTGTATATGGTACCTTGCTGAACATTATTTAATTTATGGCCAACACCATGCAATCTATTATCACGTGTTCTTCTAATATCAATACAGATGCAATGATGATCAGTGAAGAAATTGTTAGCACTTATATTACCAAGTTCTGTGTGTTTTTGTTGTTCGTGGAAGAAACACTTTGTTGCTCCTCTAAACTGCTGCTTCACTTTATGCCCGATAATAAAAAGAGTATGGTAATACTTCCACAGTAATAATTATATTTTCTATCGCTAGATTTAAAACCTTCCTAGTGAATATTTCTTTGTCTTCCTTACAGAGTATCAAGACTCCTTTGAAATTCATTCATGTGTTTCAAGTGTAACATTTGTTAAAGGTCATATCTGTCACCTCAGTATTTCTCCCTCTTGTAATATAGTTATAGAAGAAAGGACTTCCATGTCTGAAGTTTTTGCTAACAGATTGAGCTGACGTATATGTAATCGTATCATACTAGAGACAAACATTTTCCAATGTGTAATCCTGATTGGCACCTTCAGAGGGTTTTGATTGTGTAATACTAAACCTAAATCCAGAGGAAGATACAATGGGCAATGGTATGTCAGTATCTGAAAGTCAAGTGGCATTCCAGATTTCTTTCCGTATGCTACAAACTGAATAGCTTCTGCACCAATGTTTTGTACATTGGCCGTTCCTGATCTTAACTTTATCAATTTGTCATACATAATACCTTGCTCTATTCTGTTTGTTCTCACTGGCGCTGATAACCAAATCTTTGAATATCATGAAAATGCTGTAGCCAGTTAACTTGTAGTGTCACATCCCTAAACAAAATGATTATGTATTTAACCAGCATTCTTCCTAAATTATTGCCACTGCATTTTTGCGTTCAATTTAAGCTTGACATCGAACGATATGAAAAATGAACCTGGTAAAATCATGACATTTGTTCCCAACTAAGGTATGACCGCTTGTACATTGTCTTCAAGTTTAATGCACTATATATATATATATATATATATATATATATATATATATATATATATATATATATATATATATATATATATATATAGGCTAAGGGACCAAATACAAATAGCAAATATACATCATTAATAAACACAACTGGAGAGTGGGACGCGAGCACATAAATTGTGACAAAATTCTGTACGGTATTTGTCAAGCAAGTATCTTATTTAGATGCATTACAATATAAATCTATATAGTAAATTTGAAGTAAACTTCTTATGGCTGATACACAAACAAAATGATATGCAGACTCAAAATCCGGATTACAAAAGGTATCGTTTCATGGTAAGGTGTATGATCATACCTTCCTGTATTTTTGCTCTAAAATTCAAACAACTGCCTCTTAATCTACAAAATAAGTTCATGTACAAGGGGTTTTCTATAATAGCTATGTATGGTTCCTTACCAAACTCTTATGTTACTTTATTTATTTTGTTTACTCCAGGTTTACTGCTGAACATTTTCAGTAATTTTAACCAACATTTAATCTGTTTAATAATATACACTCATTTCCAACTATTCCACCCTAACTCACCTGTAACCAAGTAGTTTTCAGTAGATCTTGTACAGTTTTAATATATACCTGCAGTAATTTAAATACACATTTTCAATGTCAGGTGCATGCATAAAACCCCCAAATTTCAGCTCTGTATGATGTACTAGGCAGTATTTTGTATAAAAAAAATTAAAGTATATATGTTGACAATTCTCTAAAATTAAACAATTTGTTATCGACCTTATGATACCTGTTCGGATAAGACATTTTGACATTTGTACCCAACATCACGTGTTGAAAAAACTAAACCAAGATATTTATAGCAAGAAGCAGCTTTCAATTGTGATTTGCAACGAAATATTTTTAGACTTCCTTAGATAATCCCCTTGATGAAAAACTATAAAATGCATTGTATCTAAATTAACTTTCAAACGCAGTTCATCAAAATATGATTTAAGTTTGTTAAGCAATTGCTGCATTTGTACGGGTGGTTCTGTAAAAATGTCACTAGATCATCAGCATACAAAAAAAGTTTTCACATATCTATGTCCATACCATGACTATCTTTGGCAAGAACATTTTGTAAGTCATATGAAAATAGTAAAATAAAAGTACTGTTGAAAGAATACAACCTTGACGTACACCAAAAGGGCAGTTATAAGTATCAAACAATAAATTTTGGAAATTTGTATTCGAAACACAAGCTTTAATATCCTTTAAGCATGTTGAACAATTTGCTGCTCATATGAAGTTTCTCAAATTCAAACCATAAATATCTCATTGATTATGCAAAATGCTTTTACAAAATCTACAAATGAACAATGAAATATACCATTACATTTTCTGACACACTTCAATATAAGCGTGTGCCCAACAAATATATTACCTGTAGTTAAATAGTTAAATAGCTGTTTCTAACACCTGCTTGCTCGTCACACAAGCTGATAAGAAAATAATCAATTGCACTATGAGTACTTTGCATGATGCAAGAAAATTTACCAGTGCCTCTGTCACACAGTAAAGGCCATTTATACTTTTTAAACCTGTAGATTTACAAAATTTTAATAGCTTATAACCGTGACAATAGCTTGGGTATATCCTAAATAAAATCAAACTGTTTAAGCAATCCAAATGAATCATCAAACTCAACATACTCGGGTTGACAACAAATGAAGGCCTTAGGACTAATCCACCTCGCCCATCTCACTTTTATTTTGAGCATCATGTGAAGGCTAAAACTTGTTTAACTTCTAACAAGTTAATTTGATGTTTTAACCTCCAACAAGTTAATTTGATGTTTTAACCTCCAACAAGTTAATTTGATGTTTTAACCTCCAACAAGTTAATTTGATGTTTTAACCTCCAACAAGTTAATTTGATGTTTTAGTCAATTCTACTCAAGACTTAAATGATACATTAATTATAATAAAAAGTTAGGTCAATTTCTTTAAATAAGCAAAGGAACAATCCATACGCCAACGTTTTAGTCCCACAGCATAATGCAACGGTTTGTAGAAAACATTTCTAAAAATAAAACAGTGCTGTAATATTTTACTTTTGAAGATACTTTTCGGAATTCTGCAATACAAAACAACTGATAAAGGCTATTGGACGTTGTGCAGAATTTTATAAAACGCACCTTTCTCTCTTCGCCTGGAATGTACTTTCTTCCATACACTACACTAAAGGGAATTTTTCAGATTGAAGCTCTGCTTTTAAAGACCTACATTTTAAAACACCAATCGAGAGAGAGAGAGAGAGAGAGAGTTATGAAATGTACCGAATCAGAATCACTGGACAAGGTTGCTACTGGATAGTTTTTAATAGGGCTTAACGTTCAGTCAAATTATTGGTCAAACCTAGCATATTTATGTAAGTATGTTTGTGTCACCAATTGAATAATTATACATTAGAAAAGCATGCAAAACTAAAATTAACACAAACAGAGGTAATGGTGAAATTAATACATGGTATAAAGACAATCAGTGGCAATAATTGTTAACCATTGGAGTTTCTCTTCTGTGTTGACTTTAATCTCAATTCTTGTAACGAATTTAGATAGAAGTGCAAATGTTACATTTTAAAACTTGTACGAGTTTGGATTCCCTCTATGTGAAGAATATTCAAGATACAAATACACAGATATTCAGGTATTGTGTGGAAAAAGCCTCAGCGTAAAAACAAAAGGAAAAAGTCATCGTCATCATGAAATTCCCCGCTCAAAATATACCCATCGAATGATTTATAACTTCTGTGCAAAGAAAACCGATGGACATTATCAGAGTTTTCATTGTCAATGATTTCTATCTGTAATAAAGTAAAATAAATCTTAAAGCTGTACCCGACTCGCTATCAAAAGGGTGCAGGTTCGAATCCCACCATCGGATCAGCCTGGATTGGCTACCATGGTATTTCTTTGGGCAAGGCACTTTGCTTCAATTGCCTTGGCACTAAATGGCCTACTTGTATTGCTGTGCCAGTAAACAACAAAATAAAACCAATCTAGGACAATGACATCCAATGACAATGACAATTCATCCAGTTAAGGTTTAATAGAATTTCAGAATTCTAAGCCAAAGCTTAACTTTCATTTACTTTTTCTAGCGATAGCAGTAACACATGCTATATTTACTGGAAATAGTATTGAGACTCATTTTAATTTCAGACTAGTTCCAGCACTAAACAAGAAAAACTACGCTTAAGGCTCTCAAATTCAACTAAAGGATGTAGAATTCGAAAATCTAAATATTTGTTTTTTAAATTAACTGAGTCTGTACTTGAGGCATGTTGAAATGTTGACCAAAATCCATATTATGTTGAATAAACACTAGCATGATAACATACATCTATATCCAAGGTACTGTAGTCTAATTCAGGAAGACAAATGTAAATAGTAATGGGGGTCGATATACGGACAAAAATGTCACTATGTGAACAAGGAGAATTAGCATTATTGTCATGGGGGATGTCACTATAAGGACAAAAGTGTCACTATATGGACAAGGAGAATTAACATTATTGTCTTGGGGGATGTCACTATAAGGACAAAAATGTCACTATGTGAACAAGGAGAATTAACATTATTGTCATGGGGGATGTCACTATAAGGACAAAAGTGTCACTATATGGACAAGGGGAATTTATTCTTAAAATGGCTCTATACGGACAAGGGAATTTAACATGACCTTTCCATGTTGAAAACTTTATACTGACAAGGAGATGTGTAACGTTAAAAACTACACCTACTGACCAATACACCGTTTGATTGACAAACACACTTATCTACTTACCAACACACACACTTACTAGTCAACACACGGTAGGATGTAAAAGAAGCGGGATGAAATAAAAGTTACACCCCTTAAAAACAAAACTAAAATTTCTCCTATAACTTCCCTATCATCCCATTATACCTATGTAAAGAGAGAAAAAGGGCAGGAATATACACACACTATACATACAAATACATGTATATACTATTACGGGTAGAAGTACAAAGTACACGGAGTAGAGGTGTTAACACACAAAAATACAGACAAATAATGAGTAAGAGTGCTTATACAGTACACCAACACAGGATATGATGTAAACGAAGGGGGATAAAATAGAACCCTTTATAACTTCCCACCATCCCCTAGTAAACTAAACTACTATCACCTACCATGCTTATAATCTCTATAACCTTAGAAAAAAAGTGCAAGGAGAGAAATAAAGAGTAGGAATATAGACATACTATATACATAATCACACTTATATACAATCACACAAAAGAGTAGGGATGCTCACACACTGTATCCACACACACAAGGGTATGACTGATCACACACATAATACACACAAAGGTAGGAGTGCTCACACACAAACACACACACATATATTAAAGAGTACGAGTGTTTACATATACACAAGCATTCTATCACACACAATATTGGGAGTGCTCACACACAAACACACACACAAAAGAGTAAGAGTGCTTACACATACACAAACATACAATCACACAAGGGTAGGTGTGTTCACACACATACACACGATGTTATGGGTGCTTATACATACACAAACGTTCTATCACACACACGGGCAGGAGTGCTCACATACAGACACGTTTTAGTGCTCACACACATGCACAAGAGTGGGGGTGTTTACACTTACACAAACGTGCTATCACAAACAAGGATAGGAGTGCTCACACATACTATATACACACAAGGATGGGAGTGCTCACATGCACAAACACACAAGTTTAGCAATGCTTGCAGATACAAAGACATTATATCGCACACAATGGTAGGAGTGCTCATACAAACACGCACACGCAAGAGTATGCGTGCTTACACATACACAAGCATACTATCACACGCAATGGTAGGAGTGCTCACACACTATACACGTAAATACACAAGGATAGGAGTGCTCACACACTATACACGCAAACACTCTTGTATACTATCACATTCAAGGATACGAGTGTAAGAAGATACAACGGGTAGGCATATAGACACACTATAAACATAAACACACTTATATACTATCACACACAAAGGTAGGATGCAAAGGAAGGGGAATGAAATAGAAGTGAAACCCCTTATAAACAAACTTCTAAGTTCCCCTACTACCCTTATCAACCCTATAACTTTTTACTATCCCCTTAAAAAGACACTACCACGCCACCATCCTTATAATTTTTACAACCATAGCAGTGAAGTGTAATGAGAATCATGGGTCGGAATTTGCACACACTATGCACACAAACATACGATCACACACAAGAGTAGGAATGCTTGCACATGCAAAGACATTTTATTACACACAGTGGTAGGAATGTTTACACATACACAAAGGTACTATCACACACAATGGTAGGAGCGCTCACACACAGACTAACACTTACACGCAACAGTGGGCGTGCTTACACATACACAAGCATTCTATCACACTTAATTGTAGGAGTGCTCACACACTGTACACGTAAATACACAAGGATAGGAGTGCTAACACACTATACACGCAACACACTTATATACTATCACATTCAAGGATACGATTGTAAGGAGATACAAAGAGTAGCAATATACACACACTATACACACAAACACACTTATATACTATCACACACAAGGGTAGGAATGCTTTCACACACACACACACACACACACTCACAATTCATACTGATAGAATATCATAAGTGTAAGGAGAGAAAAGGGTAAGAATGTTTACACTCACACACAAACATACCATCATACCTATATACTCTCACACACTTAAAAGGAATATAGTGCACTGAGTCGGAGTGCATTCTTTGCTTTCGACAAAGTTGCTACAATGTTGCAGATCAACCTTCCTATCGGTCTGTAAGAACAGAATCAAAAAACCCTCGTACTTTCCAAATTATAAAAATATACACTAAATATAGAATCATACCTAGGAATTTGGTGAGACAGGGTACGTAGGAATTTTCACTTTTTTTGCCCAGTTCTAAAAGGTATGTGTTGTAATTAAGTTTATTTCTCTGTCTCTCTATCCTGTTAAAATTCCCACGAAGGACCATACCGTTCCAACGTAACGTTAAATTTATATAGCTGCAGTACCATCCCAAAGTGGGACTTTATGGAATCAATGGGAAATCTAATGTGAAAAACACTTACATCTACAGACCCACACACAGATTTACTGACCATCTCTCAGTGTTAAATGAAAGAGGATGTCCATAATGTTTTCAAAATCCAACGGTCCTTTTCAGGGTCACCCAGATCTCTTAAATCAAACAAAACAAATCCCTCCATTATAAAATGTGTGTCAATACCTTATCATTACTAAACAAAAATCAAGACATGGATGATTTTTAAAATTGTTGTTATATTGTCTTGAATTGGAATCACAATGACATTTCAAAATACATAACAATAATCTATTTTTCTTCTGATTCTTTTTACTGCCATGCTTTTTTTAACTTCTTAGTTGGAATGGGTTCTTTTGTTGTTTCTTTTGCTTGTCTTGCTTTGAATTTCTTTGCTGGAATGGGTTCTTCTTCTGTTTCTTCTTCTGAAATCTCCTCCTTTTTTTCTTTTTCACTTTCTTGGGATACTCTGAAGACCAATGTCATTTTCTTGACAATGACAACAGGTATCTTTACTTTTATCTTGGGACCTTGTTTTTCTTGTCTTTGAGGTTCATTTTCTCTGATGTTTTGGACACTCTGTAGCCCAATGTCCTCTCTTCTGACAGACATAACAGGTCCATCCACTTTTATCTCGAGAGAAGTAGTCTGGAGTTTCTCCAAAAGTTTTGTTGTAAGTGTATTTTCACATGACTCTGTAAAACTCTGACTTGAAGTGTGATCTGTTGTGGCTCTTCCGTCTTCAAAGGTTAAAAATGAATGAGTGTTTTCTCATAGGTAGAGGGGGCTCTATATATCGAATATGCGCTACATTATGCCTCATCGATAAACAGAGTGCGGTGTTCGGTCAGTTATTTGCCGAATGTGTGGTACATAAAGCCGCATCAATTAACGCTTACAGTGTGAGAAGTAAGTTCTTTGTCCACTCTACTCTACATAATGCCACATCGATCAGTATTTGCAGTGTGGTTAGTATGTTAGGACGTGATGTTAATCACACACTCTTAAAATAAAACATATACTTACAAAGAAAACAGCGGAGGGAACGGGGATATCTGAGGGTCACTCACGCCTACTCACAGTCTATCAATATGATGGGTGGGTGGGTGTGTGTGTGGGGGTGCTCCTACCCTTGTGTGTGATAGTATATGTGTATGTTTGTGTATATTCAACACGTTTTCTCTCCTTACCCTCCTACCCTTGTGTGTGATAGTAAGTAAGGATGTCTGTGTATTGTGTGTGTAAACATTCCTACCTTTTCTCTCCTTACACCTCACTGCTAGGGCAGTAGAAATTATGATGGTGGTAGTTTTGTTTATAAGGGGATGGTAGGTAAGTTATAGATGGAAGGGGTAGTAGGTGACATGTTAGTTTTGTTTCTAAGGGGTTTCACTTTTATTTCATAACGCTTCTTTTACATCCTATCCTTGAATGTGATAGTATATGTGCGTTTGTATGTATAGTCTATATCCCTACTCTTTTCTCTCTTTGCACTCCTATCCTTGTGTGTGATAGTATGTGTCTTTGTGTGTATATTGTGTGAGCACTCCTACCCTTTTGCGTGTGTATAGCGTGTGAGCATACCTACCATTGTTTTATACCATGTTTGTGTGTGTAAGCACTCTTACTCTTGTGTGTATGTGTTTGTGTTTGAGCACTCCTAACCTTCTGTGTCATAGTATGTCTGTGTATGGGAAACACCCCAACTCTTTTGTGTGTGTGAATCCTTCTACACTTGTGTGTTTATAGTGTGAGCATTCCTACAATTGTGATAGTATGTTTGTGTTTGTGTAAGCTCTCCTACTTTTGTGTTTGTGTGTGTGAGTGTGTGTGTGAGAGAGAGAGAGAGAGAGAGAGAGAGAGAGAGAGAAAGAGAGAGAGAGAAAGAAAGAGAGAGCGATCCTTTCCCTTGTCTGACAACATGTTTCTGTACATCTACATGCTCCTACTCTTTTGTGCTTCTGTGTGAGCACTCCTGCCCTTGTGTGTTTGGTGTGTGAGCTCTCCTACCCATGTGTGTGTATGCGTGTTTGTGTAAGCACTCGTACCCTTGAGTGTGATAGTATACAAGTGTGTCTGCGTATATAGTTTATATTCCTACCCTTTTCCTTTCCTTACATTTTTCTTCTAGGGTTATAGGGATTCCATGGGTGTAGGAAATTTTAAATTTGTTTATTAGGATATGGTAAGGAAGTAATATGAGGGCAGTAGGGGAAATTTCAGTTTTGTTTATAAGGGATTTCACTTCTATTTCGTCCCCCCTATTTTTCTTCCTAGTCTTGTATGTGATAGTAAATGTGTGTTTGTGTGCATATTCCTACCCTTTTTCTCTCCATACTCTCTTATCCTTATGTGTGATAGTATATGTGCTTGCGTGTATAGCTTGCGTGAGCACTCCTGCCATTTTGAGTCATAGTATGTTTTTGTGTATGCATCAGCACTCATATTCTTGTGTGTGTATGTGCTTGTGTGTGTGAGCAGTCATTCCATTCTGTGTGATAGTATGTTTGTGTATTTGAAACATTCTTCTCCTGTGGTTGACCACATCTACCTTGTGTATATACTGTGTGTGAGTATTCCTACTTTTGTGATAGTATGTTTGTGTATGTGTAAGCACTCCTACTCTTGTGTGTGTGAGAGACAGCACTCCTACCCTTTTGTGTGATAGCATGTTTCTGTACGTGTAAGCACTCCTACTCTTTTTTATGCTATAGCACTCCTGCCTTTGTGTGTATAGTGTATGAGCACTCCTACCTGTGTGCATGCGTGTGTATGTGTGAGCACTCCTACCATTGTGTGTGATAGTATATAAGTGTGTTTGTGTGTATAGTGTGTATATTCCTATCATTTTTCTATCCTTATACTTATACCTTCTCTTGTGTGTATGTGTATTTGTGTGAGAGCACTCCAACCCTTGTGTATGATAGTATGTTTGTGCAAGTTAAATACACAACTCCTTTGTGTGGGTGTGATCACTTTTACGCTGGTGTGTGTATTGTGTGTGAGCATTCCTATCTTTGTGATAGTTTGCTTGGGCATGTGTAAACACTTCTACTCTTTCGTGTGTTTGTGTGGGAGCACTACTACCCTTGTGTGTGCTAGCATGTTTGTGAACGTGTAAGCACTCCTGCTCTTTTGTGTTTGTGTTTGAGCACTTGTGTATGTGTAGTTTGTGAGCACTCCTATCCATGTGTGTACGTGCGATTGTCTGTGCGTGCGATTGTGTGTGCGTGCGTGTGTATGTGCATGGGTGTGTGCACTCTCACTATTGAGTGAGTTAGTGTATAAGTGGTAGGTGATGGTAGATTTGTTTATGAAGTGATGGTAGAGAAATTATAGATGGATTGGTGTAGATGAGGAAATTTTAGTTTTGTTTATATGGAGATGGTATGGAAGTTACAGGAGATAGGGACAGTAGGGGGATTTAGTGTTGTTTATAAGGGGTTTCACTGCTAGTTCATCCCTCTTATTTTACATCCTACCCTGTGTTGGTGAGTGTGTGAGCACTCCTACCCTCTGTGTGTCTGTCTGTCTGTGTGTGTGTGACAGAGAGAGAGAGAGAGAGAGAGAACACTCTACTTCTGTGTGTGATAGTATATAAGTTTGTATCTGCTAGGGTTATAGGGGTTATAAGGGTGGTAGGGGTGTTAGTTTGTTTATAAAGGGATGATAGGAAAGTTATATGGGAATTTGTTTGTGTTCATAAGGGGTTTAACTTCTATTTCATCAATCTTCCTTTACATCCTACTTTTGTTGGTTAGTAAGTGTGGGTGTTGGTCAGTAGATAAGTGGATGTTGGGGTGTCAAACGACATGTTGGTTAGTATGTGTAGTTTTAAAATTACATTTCCCCTTGTCCGTACACATTTTTCAACATGGAATCGTCATGTTAAATTCCCTTGTCCGTATAGTGACATATTTGTCCGTATATGGACCCCTATTACTACTAATATACAAGACTTTATTCAAAATTTTAAAAAATTTCAAAGATATTAGCGTCAAACTACAAACTTTTGAAATAAGTCATAACTTTAGAGACATTACTGTACCTGAGTTAAACTGGTCGAAAACTGGCAACTTTTGTAGATCTAACGTAAGAATTCGCACACATGGTCACATGATCAGACAGGGATACCCGCTTCTTCGGTTGACAATCATTTCATGGTTTGAATGTTTAAGTGATGTTTAAGTTGCTATTTGATGAGACTGTGACGCATACATGAAGTGGGCGAACCTGTGTAAAAAGGTATGTTTGTACTATTTTAAAATGGCCAGCATGGTTTAATTGTGTTTTTATAAACAATATACCCACGCTTTGAGACATTTTGGCATGTGCTTCAATACGCAAACCGGAAGAGTAAAATTAGGTCGAAGTGCGTATGTTCTTAATATGACAGGAATTCTCCATTTCATGATACTCTATGCAGTAGCTTGGGGGAAAATTCACACTGGACGAATACTACCCACCATTCGAATAACCAGACTTTGCCGTACAGAGCAATATTATATTATTTTTTTTAACAGAGAAGTTGATACATGCTCATGGGTTCTAGCAATATGGTTATCGCAACAGGGGGAGTTGCGTTTAGAAATTAACAGTACCACGATTGAAACTGTCCATTGCCCGGAACTTAATGGTATTCTGATACAGGACATTTGTGTAAAATGATGTCAAAAAGAATTCTGATATTAGATTTCTTCTCTTTACATAATTATACAAGATACAAGCGAATTATGCTCTCAGGTGCTGATAACAATAGTACATTTTTTTTTAAAAAATTTTAGAACGGTCTCTGCATTAAATAACAGTAATATCACCATTTCCAAACAATACTCAATGAAATTCGGTTGTTGATGAATCCTTAGTCGGCCTCCCCTATTTTTGCAGTACTTAATATTTGCACTAGTATTAGCCATGACGAGCACGCACCTTTATCATATTTCTGGAGTATATTTATTAACTTCTGAATAAAACAATGATTTTGTTTTCGAGCTACGAAGTTTCGACTCCATAGAAAACACCATTTATATAACGTCACCATATCGTGCTTAATACAGATCCAATATTCACGATATTGAGCATATTTAAAACATGGAACCAGTTGTTTATATAATTACACATAAGTTTAGTGATGGGAAAGTCGTTATAATGGGAAAATGTGCAAATTACCCACTTATTTCGTTAAGTAAAAACCATGGTTAATGAATCAACTTAACTATATTTTTGAGCTCTAAATTGATTGAATCAAATACATTTTATTACCATAAAAATATGATTTGTTTCTCAGTTGTTTTTCCTTGCATTATATTAAACTTGAAAGTTAATTGTTTTATTAATTATTATTTCTTTAATTTATGCCTAGTAAATGTTGTGTCAGAATGTGTCATCTTCTGATGTATCACCACTATCCAATGCGATTGCTCCCCACCTTTGCTAATTCCTAATGTACTTGGTTGGATGTTGTCAAATTTAGAAAATGTAGACGATTTACACATTTTTTTATTTTGTTCGGGGCGGGGGTGGATCTGCATAAAATAGTTGATACTTTTCTGGGTTTGTATCATTACAAAGAAGACTGATTTGATCATGCACACACACACAAAAGACAGACATACATGCAGACAGAAAGATCATTTTTTAGGAATGCATTAATTATACAGACAGATACATGTTGATGGATACACATAATTTATGGCGTGCATTGACTATAGAAATCATCATAATCATCATCATCATCACCAGCATCAGCAGCACCATCAAACTGTTAAACAACAGCAAACAAATATTAAACCCTTAATATCTCCCATAAGTTCGGATGGGCACAGTTATCAAACTATATGTAAATCATGTGAGCATAGTTGATGCAAACACTGGAAGCAGACTATCGATCAGAAGGTGATACACTTATGTAGATAGTGGATTGTTATGTTATGAATATTCTGGTTGATGTTGTTGAGGGGGATCAAAGGGAAAATAAAAAGATTTGAAGTAGTAAGCGTATACAATTTGCATACATTAGGAAACGTATGCATACATTAGTAAGCGTATACAATTTGCATACATTAGTAAGCGTATACAATTTGCATACATTTTTCTTAAGAATCTGCACTGGATATGAATTCTTCTGCTAGCAAGAAACACAACGACATGCACACGTGTTGATAATCATGTGACTAGTGAAGCAACAGAAGGCAAAGTACGAAATACTAAGATGCTGCCGATTACCGCGAATTCAGATATGACGCGAAATTATGAATGGGGAGAATAAACCTAACAGTTATGGGAATTAGTGTAAACATTGTAATAAAATAAAATCAACATTGTTTTTATATCCAAACTTTACATACATTTAAAGTTTAAACTGTATTTTCCCAGCGCTTTAGTGGGGGATATTATGATACCTCCATCAATCCATAAGCTTACATCCTTTTCCGCTATTTATGGGATTTCTATAAAAAAAAAAAAAAAAAAAAATCCACGAGATGTTCCAATTGATATATCAGTCTGGTTATGTGACATATTCGTATATTCGTATTTATACTAGCACCTGTGATACGAATCAAAAAAGAAAAAAAATACGAAATTAAGTATAAAAACGACTGATATTATCAGAGTAATCTACTATCTGTGATATTATTAAAAGAAATTAAGATTAACAAGGATATTTTATTTAGGCGATAACTGTTCTATATAAAACGTAAACAAAGAAATATTAATATATTTTAGGACGAAAAGATATAATTTTATTATTGGTAGTTGTAGTGTTATGTCATAGTGAAAGTCATCCTGAAAGGGAAGTTTTAGTAGAGGTCTTCCTTTATGCGACTGAGCAGTCATCAATTATGAAGAAAAAGAAAAACACTTCACACAAAAATGAAATGTTATTTTAAAAATCTTAAAAGTACATTTTCCTGGCAATTTCAGACTACATTGTGCAGATTAATGAGTACTTCCTTCGGGTCATAACGTGGACACGCTTCGCGATCTCGAGGCTCGATTACGCGAACTCGAGAGAGCCAATCAGTAGATTCTTTCCAATCCTATCATCTCTTTAACTCACGTAATCCAGCTCTCCATTACGCACAATTGATTTCACCACTTCTCAACACAGAAACTTCCACTTCGCATAATCGAAAAAAACATTTCACGCTCTCGAAGCTCAAATGCACGATCTCGAGAGAGTCAATCGGAAGAGTTGTTATAATCACATGAACACGTATTCAAGAAAACGGGTATGCGCGTTCCTAAGCTCCAATGCGCGAACTCGAGAGCCATAAGGAAAAGTCCTATTGAGAGACCCCGTGATTGAAGCATTTTCCGATTAGCTCTCTCGAGATCACGCATTTGGTTCTTGAGAATGCGCAGTTCTGTTTTCTCAAATACGTTCATGTGATAGTAGTTGTATGTGGGTAACTGGGGCAGAAGGTGGCGCTCTAGGGCAGTAACGGGAATTTAACATGGATGGGGCACTCTGGGGCAGTAACGGGAATTTAACATGGATGGGGCACTCTGGGGCAGTTGGGGCAGTTTAGGCACTCTGGGGCAGGTGGGGGCACTCTGGGGCAGTGGAAGGGGAACTTGGGGGGATAGAATGAGAGGGGATAGAATAGACACATGCACCAAACACACAGTGGAAAGGCAATCATTGGAAAAATTAATATTTTCTTGAAAAATGGGTGGCCCTGAAAAGGGCCATTGGAGATTTTTTACTTCCTCCAACATTTGGTTAGGAAGCCTGGGAGGTGGAACTTGTTGTTTTTCTTCTTCTGGGGTATCCAGTCGGGATGTCCCAATCGCCTGAACTTGTCCTGGATTTTCATCCAGTTCAAGTTCAGGCGATTGAATTCCTCTTCTTTTTTTTCCTTAGCCCACATATCCTTGATTTGTTGGACTTCCTGCTCCATCATTTTTTTAAGAATGGTCTGAACTCGGAGCAGGGCCCCTTCTTGTCGAGTGAGGATTGGAGACTTCAAATCTTCTTCTATCTCTTTTAAACAATCCAGGGCTTCTTTAAGAAGCCCCACTCGACAAGGTGAGGAGGAGTTCTTGATCTTCTTTACTTCCTCCTCCTTCACTTCTTGAATCAGGCACATGGATATGTTTTTGTGGGTTAAGTATTGTATCTCGCAGTGTAGGTTCACTGGATACCACCATATCATTCGTTCTCTGTAATATTTGACTTCCACCATCCAGTTCCAGGCTTCCTGCAATAATTCAATCGTATTCATTCTTCAGTTGAAGTGTGAATGGCGCAACTGTGGAAGACGCCGCTTTATATGCTAGAAGCGCAGACGTGAAGGAAAACATACCCTTTTTCCGAAACATAAATTTTGTATCAAACACAATCAAACACACACCACACCATCCTTTTTTCTTTTTTAATCAAACACACTCTATACAAGCACACTCTACAAACATATACCAGGGAATGGTTAATTTTGTTTTGGAGTGGGGAAAAAACAAACACACTCTATACAAACACACCAACATACAAACACCTATGGCAATTATGAAAATTAATCTTTTCTTGAGTAAAGGACCGTTGGGGTTTTTTTTAAAGTTCACCTAGAGGTGCGGGCACCTCCCTGGCTTAGCCCGACACGCGGAACAGCTTCCTCTCCATGTTGCTGCACTCATGCAGTGGTTGGTGTTGTTGTTTAGGATAAACGGAGGATGGTCCGCTTCCGACTCCCAATCCTCCTCCATTATCGGGTGGGGCCTGATGGCTACTTTCTTCTCCTTCTCCTCCTCCTCCCTCTTCTCCACTTCATGGAGGAGGTGCCAGGCCACCTCTAGATGAAATCTAATTTGCCGAACGATTTCTGTCTTGTTCATTTTGATGAATAAGTGGGGTAGCTCTATCGGGGAAGGTGTTGTTTTAATATACTAGAAGCGCGGACGTGAAGGAAAACATCCCTTACACCTAAAAAAAAACATTACTCCCACTACCCGCGTCTGATGTCATCCTTATGACGTCATTCTAGGCTTCGCGGATTCTGCACTCCATCACCCCTTACCCCCAAAACACAGACCCAGTGCGCGGACCTAAAAGAAACTACTTTTGATAAAAAAAAAACACATACACACACCCTACATACAAATTTTTTTATTTTTTATTTTTTATCAAACACACACTACAAACATACCATCCATTTATATATATATATTTTTTTATCAAACACACACCACACTCTCTATACAAACATTATTTTTGGGGGTAAAGTTATTTGTTTTTGGAGTGGGTAAAAACACAAACACACACAAACATACAAACACATATATATGGCAATGATATGAAAATTAATCTTTTCTTGATTAATGGGTGCCCCTGAAAAGGACCGTTGGGGTTAAGAAGTTATGTTGTTTAACTTCTAGTAGCAGTAGTGGCAGCCGCAGCAGGGCGGCCACGTTTAGCCACGGGTCTCACGGCTTTAAGACAAGCTCTCTTTCTGGTAAAAGAGAAGGCAAACTCATCGCAGTCTATCTTACAGCTGACTTCTCCGTCGGGTAGTTTCATGGACTGCAAGAGTTGTTGTCTTTGCTGTTGCTGCTGCAGCTGCAGTCTTTGTCTCTCCTCCCATTCTGTTCTGTCCCTGATGATTTCTTCCCTTAGGACTTCTTCCACCAGATCATGAGCCATTTGTAGGAAGATCATTGTCTTTCTCTCAGGGTTGGTCTCCATCAAATGATGCTTCACCCTCTGCATGTTCACCATAGCGTCGTTCAGTTTGCTTATCTTGGCTGCTGCCATCTTCTTGAAGTGTTGTTGAGATCTTGACGAGTCAACGAGA